>CAWUFW010019309.1:0-190643 GCA_963921515.1 Calotriton arnoldi | reverse complement strand
CCTGCTGTACTCTGCAGGCCCTCTCCATAGCAGTTATCCACTTGTGGATATCATCCCCACTCTGGTAGGGAGGAACAACCTTGCTCAGGTTCCTATGGTCAGGGACATATTCTCTGCCTCTAGGGACACTGTTGCTGCCACCAGGGGGTTCTAAACCCTCCCTTCTGGAAGCTCTCTGGATCTCCAGGGCTTCTCTATCCAGTGCCAACTGCTTGGTTCTGAGGGCCACCTTGGCTTCCTCATACTGGAGCAGTTTGCACCTTCTCTCAGAGGAGGTCTCTCATAAGTTAAAGTATGAGCTCCTCTCCTGGACAAATTCTCTGTCAGAGTGATAAGAGTGCTCAGATTCCCTGGAAGGGGATCTGTGCCTCTCATTCATTCTGCCAGTTCTCTTAGGGAGAATTCCTTTGTCCTGTTCAGGCTCCTTGAAGCCTGGCCCTTCAACCACAGAGTCTAGGTCATTCGGATTGTCCTCCTCTGACCCAGTTACTATGATTGACCCACCCACTGATTCAGACCCCTTAGCTCCTAGAGCCAACCTAAGGTCATCTGCAGTCAGCAGATCTATCAGGTGGAGTGTTGAGGGACTCTGTCCTAGCTTCAGGTGTCTTTCAACACACATGGCTCTCAAGTCAGAGAAAGCCATGTCCTTATACTGAGGCTGAGTGGATCCACTGGGTCCACCCCTTAAGGACATTCTAGTGTTGTGCAGTGTTGTACTACCTACACTAGTTTGTGGCCTACTGATCCTAGCTTGAGCTGTGGAAAGGGTGTGCTATCCCTTGGCACACAGCTCTAAGTTCAGTAGAACTTATTGATACTAAGCTTGACTTTATATGTACCTTGAGTACCTATAATGGTTTTCAGTTAGTAATTCAAATAGAGATTTTCTGGTAAAACAATGGCAAGCTGGAATCCCACACGCTGCCCACCAATGTGAGAAGTTGGCCTGGTATATGCTGTTCACTAATTAAAGTGGACACCTTGCACCAGGGCAAATCGACTCTTATGGTAGATAGGTTTAAGACAACCTTTTAAAGAAAGCTATCCTAGTGGTAGCTGTGGAGAGCAGCCTTCAGGCTAAGTCTCGGAGGAATGTAAAGCAGCTTGTTTTACCATATAATCTCTTGAATCACCAAATGAAAAGACACCACACAGGTATATATATCAAATATATATGTATTTATTTCTAAATAACTCTCTACTAATCTCTTTATGAGATTATAAGACAAACATATGTACAAATCAACGTTTCTCAATAAGTTAAGCACAAGTGAATCACAATCTTAGGTTCTAGACCTAGGTCTAGGGCATCTAGAATCGAGGGACCCCTAAGAACCACCCCAGGTAGTTGTAGGAGACCCACAGGGGACGGACGCGGTGTCTGGGCACCAAGGTGAGTCCTGTACGAGTCTATGCCCTTGGACGCGATAGAGATTTCAATGGAAAAAGGCCCCTTGCGTGTTCGAGGCGAACACACCGATCGGACTCGTACGAGTCGAAGGATACGGTTTCAGATAGGATTGCAAGGGAGTTGGACGCGATGTGTCTGACACAGCCGCGAACCAGGTACGAGTCAGTGCGCGAGCCACACTGGGAAAGTAAGAGTTTAAGGACACTTCTAAGGAAGCTACAGGCAAGTCACTTACAGGGTAAGTAGTTCTAGGGCCCACACCCACAGGAGCACCGTAGTGCTAGAGTTACCTCCCCCAGGGAAGCCGGGTGCATAGGTGTTCTTTGGTGTCGGGTCGCGGCGTCGTTTTCAATGGCGAACAAAGAAGACTTGCTGCTTGCGGGAGCTGAAGAAGTGTCCGGTGGAATCCAAGCCTGGATTCTGTAGAAGGATGACCTGAAAGCAGAGGGGACAGTGTTCAAAGTCACTTGGCAGTGACTCGGGGCAAGGAAGATGGATGCCCACCGTCGTCGGTCGCTTCAGGTCGGTTGCAGGTGCCTTGACTCTTCTGCCACGAGGTCCAGGAGGCGTCGATGACGACCAGGAGCTGGATTCTGGGTGTCCCACGAAGTCTGCAGTTTACTGCGGTGTCGGCCACTCGATCGGAGCCAACAAGCCTTGGTAACAGCAAGTCTCGGGGAGAGGAAGGAAAGTCGATGGCACAGACCAGCAAGGTCTGAGGAACTCACCCAGCAAGGGTAAGTCAGGGCAGGCCTGGAGCAACCAGGGGAGCCCTTTGGTTTTGTTAAGAAGTCTTCTGGGGACCCTCGAGCCGGCTGGCAAGGGATCGCGAAGACACCTCGGGCGGAATCACTCAACAGGGGCCCACGGTCACTCGGGACGGTGTAGGCCTCTGATCTTCAGAGGGATTCCTGCTGGAGGTCGGGACCACACGTGATCCAAAGCACAAGTTTGCAGAACGTTGTGAAGGGGTTGCACTCGACAATAGTGCACGGTACCCAGGGGTCACGGTTCCTCGTTACTCGTGGGGTCCACTTGCCTCAGCTTCGCTGGGGACTCACGATGGCCTGGGAGAGGTCAGGAAATCCACTTCTTGGGCTGCAGGGACTTCGGACTCCGGCGGGAGCGGCGTAGTTTGCGACCGTCGTTGTCGTTTTTGGTGCCTGCCAAGCAGGGGAGTCACTCCTTGACTCCAAGGGAGATTCTTCTGTCTTCCAAAGGTAGTGGAACGTCGAAGGGCCAGGATTCTTCAGTAGAGCGTCGTCCAGGGGTTATCTGTTTTGCAATGGCAAGGTTCCCCCTCTTATACTAAAAAGAGGGATGGACTAGCCCTATGACCCCACCTATGGGAGGGTCAAGGGAGGGGTGGCTACACCCACTTCCCTTTGTCCAGGTTCGCGCCAGAGCAGGGGCAGGTAGCCCTGAGCCGGTTTGAACTGGCATATGCACAGAGGAGCCTTCTGCTCCCCCAGTGCAGGACTTCAAAGCACTCTAAGAGTGCACCCACCCAGCCCCAATACACTAAACCCTGTCTGGGAGGTGGTCACACCTCTCTGTGACAGGATACCTTTTGTTGGGCTTCCTCCACTGTGAGTTTCGGTCATCAGCAGGAGGGCAGCCCAGTGTCTGTGACTGGTGGCATCCATTTTGTGATGCCAGGGCTCTGCAGGATTCTACCGCGTTTCCACAGCAGGTACATGTCTGATCCCTCTAGAAGAGTGGAATGCTACCCCCGCCGCCAGGATTGGCGGGGGGGTAGTATTCCAAGATGTTTGACACCAAACACGACATGTTTTGATGCAGCCATTCCAAAGTTAGCATTTTACCGCGAGGATATAATGCACTTAAAAGTATATGGTTTAACCGCATCCACAAACAGCACCAGAGAATGGACTCTGAGAACTGCAGAGGGGCCCTGCTCATGCAGAGGCACCCCCTCACATAGAAGCCAAGCACCCTGCCCTCAGGATTGATAGGGCCTGCCTTAGGGGTGACTGATAGGTTTATATGTGTGTGCAGGAGAGATATAGGAAACCTATATCTCAGTGAGGTGTGCTAGCACCACCTCACCCAGGCTGCAGTAGCAGGCCTGTGGTGTCAGATTTATTCTGCTTCCCAGGGGTGGCATAACACATGCTGCAGCCCCTGGTAGGCCTGTGAAGTACCTATGCCCTTGGTACCTAAGGTACCATATACTAGGGACTCATAAGGCACCACAGTATCCAATCACTAGTGCACCTAGAGTGCACTCCATGTCATTTAGAGAGAACAGAGAGGCTGGGGCCCTGATTGGCAGGGACCCAGCCAGACTATAGTCAGAAACCAGTGCTAACATCAGAAAAAAGTGGGGGCAACATAAGAGGCAGATCCTACTCTCCTACAGGAACCCTGAGGAAAACGAAGGGATTCGATTAATGGGACATGATAGGGATCTCAAGAGTAGGTGACCTATGGAAAGGGGGAGGGGTAATACCATTTGCTACCCTACAACAGGAGTATGAGATGGCAGATACCAAACATTTTCGTTACATGCAAGTGAGACACGCCTTGACATCACAGATACCAGGGGGAGGGTCTTTGCCTGAGGCCTCATCCCTCGAGGACCGACTTCTAGATGGCTACATGCAAACAAAAGCAGTATCCCTAACATATAAGAAACTGATTAATAACGCCCCAGACCCCCTTGGGTACGGTTCGTGGACACTGGGGAGGGATGTATCTGAAATGGACGAGGACGAGTGGCAGGAAGCGTTGGCCTCCTCGAGAGGTCACGATCTCAGCTCAATTACGATTGGTCCAATTAAAGATCCTCCATAGAATTGACATCACAGGACCGACATTAGTCAAGATGGGTAAAACAGATGACTCAGGGTGTCGTAGACATTGTGGCCAGGAGGGTACATTCATGCATATATTATGGGAGTGTGTACATGTTCAGAGATATTGGATGGGAGTCCATCACTGCATCGGGGAGGTCCTCAGGGTGCGGTTGGAAATTAATGTTAAACGATGCCTATTAAACATCTGGGAACCCACAGACCTGAGTAGCAAGGATCAAATATGGGTGACACTGGGCCTAATAGTAGACAAAAGGAACGTGGCCAGAATGTGGAGCGCAAGTGCGGCACCGACACTGGAGGCCTGGAAAGCGGACATGGACTGGTGCATGATGATGGAAAAAACTGTTTATGTTGCAAGAGGCTGCCCGAAGAAATGGTCGCAAGTATGGGGCAAGTGGAACGAACATTGTGGCAATATTTGTGTCCCACCAACTGTTCCCTCTCTTTCCGCTCCCACCACGCTATAAAAATCTAACATATGACTGCCAAGATTTGAAAGCTGTAATTGATGTCTGTATGTATAATGTATGCTAAACCAGAATCTATTCCATTGAAGATATAGTTGCTGCATCACTGTTATTAATAAAAAGAGTTATAAAAAAAGAGAAGTGCAGGAAAAAACAAGAGAGGTGCAGAAAGAGTAAGAAATGTGCAGAAAGAGGCAAGAGAAGTGCAGAAAGAAGCAAGAGATGCACAGAAAGAAGCAATAGAGGTGCAGAAAGAAGCAAGTGGGGTGCAGAAAGAAGCAAGAGAGGTGCAGAAAGAAGCTAGGGAAGTGCATAAAGAAGCAAGCAGAGGTGCAGAAAGAAACAAGAGAGGTGCAGAAAGAGGAAGAAAGGCAAAGAAAGAGGAAGAAAGTTGCAGAAATAGGCAAGAGAGGTACAGAAAGGAACAATAGAAGCATAGAAAGAGGCAATATAAGTGCAGAAAGAGGAAGAACGATGCAGAAAGAAGCAAGAGAGGTGCAGAAAGAAGCAAGAGAGGTGCAGAAAGATGCACGAGAGGTGCAGAAAGAAGGAAGAGAAGTGCAGAAAAAAGCGAGAGGTGCAGAAAGAGTAAGAAATGTGCAGAAAGAGGCAAGAGAAGTACGGAAAGAGGCAAGAGAAGTGCAGAAAGAGGGAAGAGAGGTCCAGAAAGAGGCAAGAGAGGTGCAGAAAGAAGCAAGGGAAGTGCAGAAAGAAGCAAGAGAGGTGCAGAAAGAATGAAGAGAGGTGCAGAAAGAGGTAGAGAAATTAGCAGAAAGAGGCAAGAAAAGTACAGAAAGAGGCAAGAGAAGTGCAGGAAGAGGAGAGTGCAGAAAGAGGCAAGAGAGGTGCAGAAAGAAGCAAACGAGGTGCAGAAAGAAGCAAGAGAGGTGCAGAAAGAGGAAGAAAGGTGTAGAAAGAGGCAAGAGAGGTGTGGAAAGAGGCAAGAAAGGTGCAGAAAGAAGCAAGAGAAGCACAGAAAGAGGCAATAGAAGTGCAGAAAGAGAAAGAAAGATGCAGAAAGAAGCAAGAGAGGTGCATAAAGAAGCAAGAGAGGTGCAGAAAGAAGCAAGAGAGATGCAGAAGGAGGCCAGAGCAGTGCTCAAAGAGGCAGGAGAGGTGCATAAAGAACCAACAAAAGTGCAGAAAGAGGCAAGAAAAGTGCAGAAATAAGCAAGAGAAGTGCAGAAAGAAGCAAGAGAAGTGTAGAAGAGAAGTGCAGAAAGAGGCAAGAGAGGTGCAGAAATGAGAGAAAGGAACACGAGAAGTGCAGAAAGGAGAAAGAGAAGTGCAGAAAGAGGCAAGAGAGGTGCAGAAAGAAGAGAGTAAGGTGCAGAAAGAGGCAAGAGAAGTGACAAAAGAGTCAAGAGAAGTGCAGAAAGAGGCAACTGAGGTGCAGAAAGAGGCAAGAGAGGTACAGAAAGAAGCAAGTGAGGTGCAGAAAGAAGCAAGAGAAGAGTAGAAGGAGGCAAGTGAGGTACAGAAAGAGGCAAGAGAAGTGCAGAAATGAGGCAAGAGAGGTACAGAAAGAGGTAAAAGAGGTACAGAAAGAAGCAAGTGAGGTACAGAAAGAGGCAAGAGAGGTGCAGAAAGAGGCCAGAGCAGTGCAGAAAGAGGCAAGAGAGGTGCAGAAAGAACCAAGAGAAGTACTGAAAGAAGCAAGAGAAGTGCAGAAAGAAGCAATGAGTGCAGAAAGAGGCAAGAGTAGTGCAGAAAGAAGCAAGAGAAGTGCAGAAAGAGGCAAGAGAGGTGCAGAAAGAGGCAAGAGAGGTGCAGAAAGAAGCAAGTGAGGTGCACAAATAGGCAAGAGATGTGCAGAAAGAGGCCGTGAGCTGTGCGGAAAGAGACAAGAGAGGTGCAGAAAGAACCAGAAGTGCTGAAAGAAGCAAGAAAAGTGCAGAAAGAGGCAAAAGAAGTACAGAAAGAAGCAAGAGAAGTGCAGAAAGAAGCAAGAGAAGTGCAGAAAGAGGCGAGAGAGGTACAGAAAGAAGCAAGAGAGGTGCAGAAAGAAGCAAGTGAGCTGCAGAAAGAGGCAAGAGAGGTGCATAAAGAACTACAGAGAAGCGCTGAAAGAAGCAAGAGAAGTGCAGAAAGAAGCAAGAGAAGTGCAGAAAGAGGCAAGAGAAGTGCAGAAAGAGGCAAGAGAAGTGCAGAAAGAGGCAAGTGAGGTGCAGAAAGAGGCAAGTGAGGTGCAGAAAGAGGCAAGAGAGGTGCAGAAAGATGAGAGAAAGAGAACACGAGAAGTACAGAAAGGAGAAAGAGAAGTGCAGAGAGGCAAGAGAGGTGCAGAAAGAAGAGAGTAAGGTGCAGAAAGAGGCAAGAGAAGTGACAGAAAGAGTCAAGAGAAGTGCAGAAAGAGGCAACTGAGGTGCAGAAAGAGGCAAGAGAGGTACAGAAAGAAGAGTGAGGTGCAGAAAGAAGCAAGAGAAGAGTAGAAGGAGGCAAGTGAGGTACAGAAAGAGGCAAGAGAAGTGCAGAAATAGGCGAGAGGAGTACAGAAAGAGGTAAAAGAGGTACAGAAAGAAGCAAGTGAGGTACAGAAAGAGGCAAGAGAGGTGCAGAAAGAGGCCAGAGCAGTGCAGAAAGAGGCAAGAGAGGTGCAGAAAGAACCAAGAGAAGTACTGAAAGAAGCAAGAGAAGTGCAGAAAGAAGCAATAGTGCAGAAAGAGGCAAGAGTAGTGCAGAAAGAAGCAAGAGAAGTGCAGAAAGAGGCAAGAGAGGTACAGAAAAAGGCAAGAGAGGTGCAGAAAGAAGCAAGTGAGGTGCAGAAATAGGCAAGAGATGTGCAGAAAGAGGCCAGTAGCTGTGCGGAAAGAGACAAGAGAGGTGCAGAAAGAAGCCAGAGAGTGCTGAAAGAAGCAAGAAGAAGTGCAGAAAGAGGCAAGAGAAGTACAGAAAGAAGCAAGAGAAGTGCAGAAAGAAGCAAGAGAAGTGCAGAAAGAGGCAGAGAGAGGTACAGAAAGAAGCAAGAGAGGTGCAGAAAGAAGCAAGTGAGGTGCAGAAAGAGGCAAGAGAGGTGCATAAAGAACAGAGAGAAGTGCTAGAAAGAAGCAAGAGAAGTGCAGAAAGAAGCAAGAGAAGTGCAGAAAGAGGCAAGAGAAGTGCAGAAAGAGGCAAGAGAAGTGCAGAAAGAGGCAAGTGAGGTGCAGAAAGAGGCAAGTGAGGTGCAGAAAGAGGCAAGAGAGGTGCAGAAATGAGAGAAAGGAACACAGAGAAGTACAGAAAGAAGAAAGAGAAGTGCAGAGAGGCAAGAGAGGTGCAGAAAGAAGCAAGAGTAAGGTGCAGAAAGAGGCAAGAGAAGTGACAGAAAGAGTCAAGAGAAGTGCAGAAAGAGGCAACTGAGGTGCAGAAAGAGGCAAGAGAGGTACAGAAAGAAGAGTGAGGTGCAGAAAGAAGCAAGAGAAGAGTAGAAGGAGGCAAGTGAGGTACAGAAAGAGGCAAGAGAAGTGCAGAAATAGGCAGAGAGGTACAGAAAGAGGTAAAAGAGGTACAGAAAGAAGCAAGTGAGGTACAGAAAGAGGCAAGAGAGGTGCAGAAAGAGGCCAGAGCAGTGCAGAAAGAGGCAAGAGAGGTGCAGAAAGAACCAAGAGAAGTACTGAAAGAAGCAAGAGAAGTGCAGAAAGAAGCAATAGGTGCAGAAAGAGGCAAGAGTAGTGCAGAAAGAAGCAAGAGAAGTGCAGAAAGAGGCAAGAGAGGTACAGAAAGAGGCAAGAGAGGTGCAGAAAGAAGCAAGTGAGGTGCATAGGCAAGAGATGTGCAGAAAGAGGCACGTAGCTGTGCGGAAAGAGACAAGAGAGGTGCAGAAAGAGACAAGAGAGTGCTAGAAAGAAGCAAGAAAAGTGCAGAAAGAGGCAAAAGAAGTACAGAAAGAAGCAATAGAAGTGCAGAAAGAAGCAAGAGAAGTGCAGAAAGAGGCGAGAGAGGTACAGAAAGAAGCAAGAGAGGTGCAGAAAGAAGCAAGTGAGCTGCAGAAAGAGGCAAGAGAGGTGCATAAAGAAGCTACAGAGAAGTGCTGAAAGAAGCAAGAGAGGTGCAGAAAGAAGCAAGAGAAGTGCAGAAAGAACCAAAAGAGGTACAGAAAGAGGCAAGAGAAGTGCAGAAAGAGGCAAGTGAGGTGCAGAAAGAGGCAAGTGAGGTGCAGAAAGAGGCAAGAGAGGTGCAGAAAGAGGCCAGAGCGGTGCAGAAAGAGGCAAGAGAGCTGCAGAAAGAAGCAAGAGAAGTGCTGAAAGAGCGCAAGAGAAGTGCAGAAAGAGGCAAGAGAGGTACAGAAAGAGGCAAGAGAAGTAGCAGAAAGAGGCAAGAGAGGTGCAGAAAGAGGCAAGAGAGGTGCAGAAAGAAGCACGTGAGGTGCAGAATGAGGCAAAAGAGGTGCAGAAAGAGGCAAGAAAGTGCAGAAAGAGGCAAGAGAAGGGCAGAAAGAAGCAAGAGAGGTGCAGAATGAGGCAAAAGAGGTGCAGAAAGAGGCAAGAGAAGTGCAGAAGGAAGCAAGTGAGATGCAGAAAGAGGCAAGAGAGGTACAGAAAGAGGCATGAGAAGTACAGAAAGAGGCAAGAGAGGTGCTGAAAGAGGCAAGAGAGGTGCAAAAAGAAGCAACTGAGGTGCAGAAAGAGGCAAAAGAGGAGCAGAAAGAAGAGAGTGAGGTGCAGAAAGAGGCAAGAGAAGTGCAGAAAGAGGCAAGAGAGGTATAGAAAGAGACAAGAGAAGTGCAGAAAGAAGAGCGTGAGGTGTAGAAAGAGGCAAGTGAGGTGCAGAAAGAGGCAAGTGAGGTGCAGAAAGAAGAAGAAAGGCACAGAAAGAGGAAGAAAGGAGCAGAAAGAGACAAGAGAGGTGTAG
This sequence comes from Calotriton arnoldi, assembly GCA_963921515.1. Classification (NCBI taxonomy): domain Eukaryota; kingdom Metazoa; phylum Chordata; class Amphibia; order Caudata; family Salamandridae; genus Calotriton; species Calotriton arnoldi. The sequence goes on along the minus strand of CAWUFW010019309.1, from coordinate 181,092 downwards.
AAAGAGGCAAGAGAAGTACAGAAAGAAGCAACAGAGTTGCAGAAAGAGGCAAGAGAAGTGCAGAAAGAGGAAGTAAGATGCAGAAAGAAGCAAGAGAGGTACAGAAAGAAGCAAGAGAGGTGCAGAAAGAGGCAAGAGAAGTGTGGAAAGTGACAAGAGAGGTACAGAAAAAAGAGTGAGGTGCAGAAAGAGGCAAGAGAAGTGCAGAAAGAGGCAAGAGAAGTGCAGAAAGAGGCAAGAGAGGTACAGAAAGAAGCAAGAGAAGTGCAGAAAGAGGCAAGAGAGGTGCAGAAAGTAGCAAGTGAGGTGTAGAAAGAGGCAAGAGAGGTACAGAAAGAGGTAAGAGAAGTGCAGAAAGAAGCAAATTAGGTGCAGAAAGAAGCAAATTAGGTGCAGAAAGGGGAATAGATGTGCAGAAAGAGGCCAGAGCAGTGCAGAAAGAAGCAAGAGAGGTGCAGAAAGAACCAAGAGAAGTACTGAAAGAAGCAAGAGAAGTGCAGAAAGAGGAAAGAGAGGTACAGAAAGAGGCAAGAGAGGTGCAGAAAGAGGTCAGAGCAGTGCGGAAAGAGGCAACAGAGGTGCAGAAAGAACCAAGAAAAGTGCTGAAAGAAGCAAGAGAAGTGCAGAAACAAGCAAGATAAGTGCAAATGAAGCAAAAGAAATGCAAAAAGAGGCAAGAGAGGTACAGAAAGAGGCAAGAGAGGTGCAGAAAGTAGCAAGTGAGGTGTAGAAAGAGGCAAGAGAGGTGCAGAAAGAGGCCAGAGCAGTGCGGAAAGAGGCAACAGAGGTGCAGAAAGAACCAAGAGAAGTGCTGAAAGAAGCAAGAGAAGTGCAGAAACAAGCAAGAGAAGTGCAGAAAGAAGCAAAAGAAATGCAAAAAAGGCAAGAGAGGTACAGAAAGAGGCAAGAGAGGTGCAGAAAGTAGCAAGTGAGGTGTAGAAAGAGGCAAGAGAGGTGCAGAAAGAGGCCAGAGCAGTGCGGAAAGAGGCAAGAGAGCTGCAGAAAGAACCAAGAGAAGTGCTGAAAGAGGCAAGAGAAGAGCAGAAAGAGGTTAGAGAAGTGCAGAAAGAACCAAGAGAAGTGCAGAAAGAAGCAAGAGAAGTGCAGAAAGAGGCAAGAGATGTGCAGAAAGAGGCAAGAGATGTGCAGAAAGAGGCAAGAGAAGTGCAGAAAGAGGCAAGAGAGGTGCAGAAAGAGGCAAGAGTAGTGCAGAAAGAAGAAGTGAGGTGCAGAAAGAGGCAAGTGAGGTGCAGAAAGAAGGAAGAGAGGCGCAGAGAGAAGCAAGAGAGGTTCTGAAAGAAGCAAGAGAAGTGCATAAAGAGGCAAGAGAAGTGCATAAAGAGGCAAGAAAGGTGTAGAAAGAGGCAAAAGAAGTGAAGAAAGAGTTGAGATAAGTGCAGAAAGAGGCAAGTGAGGTGCAGAAAGAGGCAAGAGAGGTACAGAAAGAAGAGAGTGAGGTGCAGAAAGAGGCAAGTGAGGTACAGAAAGAACCAAGAGAAGTGCTGAAAGAAGCAAGAGAAGTGCAAAAACAAGCAAGAGAAGTGCAAAAGAAGAAAACGAAATGCAGAAAGAGGCAAGAGAGGTACAGAAAGAGGCAAGAGAGGTGCAGAAAGTAGCAAGTGAGGTGTAGAAAGAAGCAAGAGGTGCAGAGAAGAGGCCAGAGCAGTGCAGAAAGAGGCCAGAGAAGTGCAGAAAGAGGCAAGAGAGCTGCAGAAAGAACCAAGAGAAGTGCTGAAAGAGGCAAGAGAAGTGCAGAAGGAGGCAAGTGAGGTACAGAAAGAGGCTAGAGAAGTGCAGAAAGAAGGCAACAAAGTACAGAAAGAGGCAAGAGAGGTGCAGAAAGAGGCAAGAGAGGTACAGAAAGAACCAAGGGAAGTTCTGAAAGAAGCAAGAGAAGTGCAGAAAGAGGCAAGAGAAGTGCAGAAAGAGGCAAGAGAAGGTGCTGAATGAAGCAAGAGAGATCCAGAAAGAGGCAAGAGATGTGCAGAAAGAGGCAAGAGACAAGCAGAAAGAGGCAAGAAACATGCAGAAAGAGGCAAGAGACATGCAGAAAGAGGCAAGAGTAGTGCAGAAAGAAGAGAGTGAGGTGCAGAAAGAGGCAGGAGAGGTGCAGAAAGAAGGAAGAGAGGTGCAGAAAGAGGCAAGAGAGGTGCAGAAAGAGGCAAGAGAGGTGCAGAAAGAGGCAAGAGCAGGTGCAGAAAGAGGCAAGAGAGGTGCAGAAAGAACTAAAGAGAAGCGCAGAAAGAAGCAAGAGAGGTGCAGAAAGAAGCAAGAGAGGTGCAGAAAGAGGCAAGAGAAGTGCAGAAAGAGGCAAGAGAAGTGCAGAAAGAAGCAAGAGAAGTGCAGAAAGAAGCAAGTGAGGTGCAGAAAGAAGCAAGAGAGGTGCAGAAAGAGGCCAGAGAGGTGCAGAAGAGGCAAGAGAGCTGCAGAAAGAACCAAGAGAGGTGCTGAAAGATGCAAGAGAAGTGCAGTCAGAGGCAAGAAAGGTGTTGAAAGAGGAAAGAGAGGTGCAGAAAGAGGCAAGTGAGGTGCAGAAAGAGGCAAGAGAGGTGCAGAAAGAGGCCAGAGCGGTGCAGAAAGAGGCAAGAGAGCTGCAGAAAGAACCAAGAGAAGTGCTGAAAGACGCAAGAGAAGTGCAGAAAGAGGCAAGAGAAGTGCAGAAAGAGGCAAGAGAAGTAGCAGAAAGAGGCAAGAGAGGTACAGAAAGAGGCAAGAGAGGTGCAGAAAGAAGCACGTGAGGTGCAGAATGAGGCAAAAGAGGTGCAGAAAGAGGCAAGAAAAGTGCAGAAAGAGGCAAGAGAAGGGCAGAAAGAAGCAAGAGAGGTGCAGAATGAGGCAAAAGAGGTGCAGAAAGAGGCAAGAGAAGTGCAGAAGGAAGCAAGTGAGATGCAGAAAGAGGCAAGAGAGGTACAGAAAGAGGCATGAGAAGTACAGAAAGAGGCAAGAGAGGTGCTGAAAGAGGCAAGAGAGGTGCAAAAAGAAGCAACTGAGGTGCAGAAAGAGGCAAGAGAGGAGCAGAAAGAAGAGAGTGAGGTGCAGAAAGAGGCAAGAGAAGTGCAGAAAGAGGCAAGAGAGGTATAGAAAGAGACAAGAGAAGTGCAGAAAGAAGAGCGTGAGGTGCAGAAAGAGGCAAGTGAGGTGCAGAAAGAGGCAAGTGAGGTGCAGAAAGAAGAAAGGCACAGAAAGAGGAAGAAAGGAGCAGAAAGAGACAAGAGAGGTGTAGAAAGAGGCAAGAGAAGTACAGAAAGAAGCAACAGAGTTGCAGAAAGAGGCAAGAGAAGTGCAGAAAGAGGCAAGAGAAGATGCAGAAAGAAGCAAGAGAGGTACAGAAAGAAGCAAGAGAGGTGCAGAAAGAGGCAAGAGAAGTGTGGAAAGTGACAAGAGAGGTGCAGAAAAAGAGTGAGGTGCAGAAAGAGGCAAGAGAAGTGCAGAAAGAGGCAAGAGAAGTGCAGAAAGAGGCAAGAGAGGTGCAGAAAGAAGCAAGAGAAGTGCAGAAAGAGGCAAGAGAGGTGCAGAAAGAAGCAAGAGAGGTACAAAAAGAGGCAAGAGAGGTACAGAAAGAGGCAAGAGAAGTGCAGAAAGAAGCAAATTAGGTGCAGAAAGAAGCAAATTAGGTGCAGAAAGGGGGAATAGATGTGCAGAAAGAGGCCAGAGCAGTGCAGAAAGAAGCAAGAGAGGTGCAGAAAGAACCAAGAGAAGTACTGAAAGAAGCAAGAGAAGTGCAGAAAGAGGAAAGAGAGGTACAGAAAGAGGCAAGAGAGGTGCAGAAAGAGGTAAGAGAAGTGCAGAAAGAGGCAACAGAGGTGCAGAAAGAACCAAGAGAAGTGCTGAAAGAAGCAAGAGAAGTGCAGAAACAAGCAAGAGAAGTGCAAAAGAAGCAAAAGAAATGCAAAAAAAGGCAAGAGAGGTACAGAAAGAGGCAAGAGAGGTGCAGAAAGTAGCAAGTGAGGTGTAGAAAGAGGCAAGAGAGGTGCAGAAAGAGGCCAGAGCAGTGCGGAAAGAGGCAACAGAGGTGCAGAAAGAACCAAGAGAAGTGCTGAAAGAAGCAAGAGAAGTGCAGAAACAAGCAAGAGAAGTGCAGAAAGAACCAAGGGAAGTGCTGAAAGAAGCAAGAGAAGTGCAGAAAGAGGCAAGAGAGGTGCAGAAAGAAGCAAGTGAGGTGCAGAAAGAGGCAAGAGAGGTGCAGAAAGAGGCAAGAGCGGTGCAGTAAAAGGCAAGTGAGGTAGAGAAAGAGGCAAGAGAAGTGCAGAAAGAGGCAAGAGAAGTAGCAGAAAGAGGCAAGAGAAGTGCAGAAAGAGGCAAAAGAAGTGCAGAAAGAAGCAAGAGAAGTGCAGAAAAAGGCAAGAGAAGTGCGGAAAGAAACAAGAGAGGTACAGAAAGAGGCAAGAGAGGTGCAGAAAGAGGCAAGAGAGGTGCAGAAAGAAGAGTGAGGTGCAGAAAGAGGCAAGTGAGGTGCAGAAAGAAGGAAGAGGGGCGCAGAGAGAAGCAAGAGAGGTTCTAGAAAGAAGCAAGAGAAGTGCATAAAGAGGCAAGAGAAGTGCATAAAGAGGCAAGAAAGGTGTAGAAAGAGGCAAAAGAAGTGAAGAAAGAGTCGAGAGAAGTGCAGAAAGAGGCAAGTGAGGTGCAGAAAGAGGCAAGAGAGGTACAGAAAGAAGAGAGTGAGGTGCAGAAAGAGGCAAGTGAGGTACAGAAAGAACCAAGAGAAGTGCTGAAAGAAGCAAGAGAAGTGCAGAAACAAGCAAGAGAAGTGCAAAAGAAGAAAACGAAATGCAAAAAAAGGCAAGAGAGGTACAGAAAGAGGCAAGAGAGGTGCAGAAAGTAGCAAGTGAGGTGTAGAAAGAGGCAAGAGAGGTGCAGAAAGAGGCCAGAGCAGTGCAGAAAGAGGCCAGAGCAGTGCGGAAAGAGGCAAGAGAGCTGCAGAAAGAACCAAGAGAAGTGCTGAAAGAGGCAAGAGAAGTGCAGAAGGAGGCAAGTGAGGTACAGAAAGAGGCTAGAGAAGTGCAGAAGGAGGCAACAAAGTACAGAAAGAGGCAAGAGAAGTGCAGAAAGAGGCAAGAGAGGTACAGAAAGAACCAAGGGAAGTTCTGAAAGAAGCAAGAGAAGTGCAGAAAGAGGCAAGAGAAGTGCAGAAAGAGGCAAGAGAAGGGCTAGAATGAAGCAAGAGAAGTGCAGAAAGAGGCAAGAGATGTGCAGAAAAAGGCAAGTGAAGTGCAGAAAGAGGCAAGAGACATGCAGAAAGAGGCAAGAGACATGCAGAAAGAGGCAAGAGAAGTGCAGAAAGAAGAGAGTGAGGTGCAGAAAGAGGCAAGAGAGGTGCAGAAAGAAGGAAGAGAGGTGCAGAAAGAGGCAAGAGAGGTGCAGAAAGAGGCAAGAGAGGTGCAGAAAGAGGCCAGAGCAGTGCAGAAAGAGGCAAGAGAGCTGCAGAAAGAACTAAAGAGAAGCGCTGAAAGAAGCAAGAGAAGTGCAGAAAGAAGCAAGAGAAGTGCAGAAAGAGGCAAGAGAAGTGCAGAAAGAGGCAAGAGAAGTGCAGAAAGAGGCAAGAGAAGTGCAGAAAGAAGCAAGTGAGGTGCAGAAAGAAGCAAGAGAGGTGCAGAAAGAGGCCAGAGTGGTGCAGAGAGGCAAGAGAGCTACAGAAAGAACCAAGAGAAGTGCTGAAAGATGCAAGAGAAGTGCAGTCAGAGGCAAGAAAGGTGTAGAAAGAGGAAAGAGAGGTGCAGAAACAAGGAAGAGGGGCGCAGAGAGAAGCAAGAGAGGTTCTGAAAGAAGCAAGAGAAGTGCAGAAAGAAGCAACAGAGGTGCAGAAAGAGGCAAGAGAAGTGAAGAAAGAGTCAAGAGAAGTGCAGAAAGAGGCAAGAGAAGTGAAGAAAGAGGCAAGAGAAGTGCAGAAAGAGGCAAGAGAGGTACAGAAAGAAGAATGAGGTGCAGAAAGAGGCAAGAGAAGTGCAGAAGGAGGCAAGTGAGGTACAGAAAGAGGCAAGAGAAGTGCAGAAATAGGCAAGAGAGGTACAGAAAGAGGTAAAAGAGGTGCAGAAAGAAGCAAGTGAGGTGCAGAAAGAGGCAAGAGAGGTGCAGAAAGAGGCAAGAGAGGTGCAGAAAGAGGTCAGAGCAGTGCAGAAAGAGGCAAGAGAGGTGCAGAAAGAACCAAGAGAAGAACTGAAAGAAGCAAGAGAAGTGCAGAAAGAAGCAAGTAGTGCAGAAAGAGGCAAGAGAAGTGCAGAAGGAGGCAAGTGAGGTACAGAAAGAGGCTAGAGAAGTGCATAAAGAGGCAAGAGAAGTGCAGAAAGAGACAAGTGAGGTGCAGAAAGAGGCAAGTGAGGTGCAGAAAGAGGCAATAGAGGTACAGAAAGAGGCTAGAGAAGTGCAGAAAGAGGCAATAGAGGTGCAGAAAGAGGCTAGAGAGGTGCAGAAAGAAGCAAGAGAGGTGCAGAAAGAGGCATGTGAGGTGCAGAAAGAGGCAAGAGAGGTGCAGAAAGAAGCAAGAGAGGTGCAGAAAGAAGCAAGAGAGATGCAGAAAGAGGCAAGAGAGGTGCAGAAAGAGGCAAGAGAAGTGCAGAAAGAGGCAAGAAAAGTGCAGAAAGAGGCAAGAGAAGTGCAGAAAGAGGCAAGAGAAGTGCAGAAAGAAGCAAGAGAGGTGCAGAAAGAGGCAAGAGAGGTGCAGAAAGAAGGCAAGAGAGGTGCAGAAAGAGGCAAGTGAGGTGCAGAAAGAGGCAAGAGAGGTGCAGAAAGAGGCCAGAGCAGTGCAGAAAGAGGCAAGAGAGGTGCAGAAAGAACTAGAGAAGCGCTGAAAGAAGCAAGAGAAGTGCAGAAAGAAGCAAGAGAGATGTAGAAAGAGGCAAGAGAAGTGCAGAAAGAGGCAAGAGAAGTGCAGAAAGAAGCAAGAGAGCTGCAGCATAAAGAAAGAGAGGTGCAGAAAGAAGCAAGAGAGGTGCAGAAAGAGGCAAGAGAGGTGCAGAAAGAGGCAAGAGAGGTGCAGAAAGAAGCAAGAGAGGTGCAGAAAGAGGCAAGAGAAGTGCAGAAAGAGGCAAGAAAGGTGCAGAAAGAGGCAAGAGAGGTGCAGAAAGAGGCAAGAGGGGTGCAGAAAGAGGCAAGAGAGGTGCAGAAAGAAGCCAGAGAGGTGAAGAAAGAAGCAAGAGAGGTGCAGAAAGCGGAAAGCGAGGTGCAGAAAGAGGCAAGAGAGGTGTAGAAAGAGGCAAGAGAAGTGCAGAAAGAGGCAAGAGAGGTGCAGAAAGAGGCAAGAGAGGTGCAGAAAGAAGCAAGTGAGTGCAGAAAGAGGCAAGAGAAGTGCAGAAAGAGGCAAGAGAGGTACAGAAAGAGGCAAGAGAAGTGCAGAAAGAGGCAAGAGAGGTGCAGAAAGAGGCAAGAGAAGTGCAGAAAGAAGCAAGAGAGGTGCAGAAAGAGGCAAGAGAGGTGCAGAAAGAGGCAAGAGAGGTGCAGAAAGAGGCAAGAGAGGTAAAGAAAGAGGCAAGAGAGGTGCAGAAAGGGTCTAGAGAAGTGCTGAAAGAAGCAAGAGAAGTGCAGAAAGAAGCAAGAGAGGTGCAGAAAGAGGCAAGAGAAGTGCAGAAAGAGGCAAGAGAGGTGCAGAAAGAGGCAAGAGAGGTGCAGAAAGAGGCAAGAGAGGTGCAGAAAGAGGCAAGAGAGGTGCAGAAAGAGGCAAGAGAGGTGCAGAAAGAGGCAAGAGAGGTGCAGAAAGAGGCAAGAGAGGTGCAGAAAGAGGCAAGAGAGGTGCAGAAAGAGGCAAGAGAAGTGCAGAAAGAGGCAAGAGAGGTGCAGAAAGAGGCAAGAGAGGTGCAGAAAGAGGCAAGAGAGGTGCAGAAAGAAGCAAGAGAGGTGCAGAAAGAAGCAAGAGAAGTGCAGAAAGAAGCAAGAGAAGTGCAGAAAGAAGCAAGAGAAGTGCAGAAAGAAGCAAGAGAAGTGCAGAAAGAAGCAAGAGAAGTGCAGAAAGAAGCAAGAGAAGTGCAGAAAGAGGGGTGAAGTGCAGAAAGAGGGGTGCAGAAAGAGGCCAGAGCAGTGCAGAAAGAGGCAACAGAGGTGCAGAAAGAACCAAGAGAAGTGCTGAAAGAAGCAAGAGAAGTGCAGAAACAAGCAAGAGAAGTGCAAAAGAAGCAAAAGAAATGCAAAAAAAGGCAAGAGAGGTACAGAAAGAGGCAAGAGAGGTGCAGAAAGTAGCAAGTGAGGTGTAGAAAGAGGCAAGAGAGGTGCAGAAAGAGGCCAGAGCAGTGCGGAAAGAGGCAAGAGAGCTGCAGAAAGAACCAAGAGAAGTGCTGAAAGAGGCAAGAGAAGAGCAGAAAAAGGTTAGAGAAGTGCAGAAAGAACCAAGGGAAGTGCTGAAAGAAGCAAGAGAAGTGCAGAAAGAGGCAAGAGAAGTTCAGAAAAAGGCAAGAGAAGGGCAGAATGAAGCAAGAGAAATGCAGAAAGAGGCAAGAGATGTGCAGAAAGAGGCAAGAGATGTGCAGAAAGAGGCAAGAGAAGTGCAGAAAGAGGCAAGAGAGGTACAGAAAGAGGCAAGAGTAGTGCAGAAAGAAGAGTGAGGTGCAGAAAGAGGCAAGTGAGGTGCAGAAAGAAGGAAGAGGGGCGCAGAGAGAAGCAAGAGAGGTTCTGAAAGAAGCAAGAGAAGTGCATAAAGAGGCAAGAGAAGTGCATAAAGAGGCAAGAAAGGTGTAGAAAGAGGCAAAAGAAGTGAAGAAAGAGTCGAGAGAAGTGCAGAAAGAGGCAAGTGAGGTGCAGAAAGAGGCAAGAGAGGTACAGAAAGAAGAGAGTGAGGTGCAGAAAGAGGCAAGTGAGGTACAGAAAGAACCAAGAGAAGTGCTGAAAGAAGCAAGAGAAGTGCAGAAACAAGCAAGAGAAGTGCAAAAGAAGAAAACGAAATGCAAAAAAGGCAAGAGAGGTACAGAAAGAGGCAAGAGAGGTGCAGAAAGTAGCAAGTGAGGTGTAGAAAGAGGCAAGAGGTGCAGAAAGAGGCCAGAGCAGTGCAGAAAGAGGCCAGAGCAGTGCGGAAAGAGGCAAGAGAGCTGCAGAAAGAACCAAGAGAAGTGCTGAAAGAGGCAAAAGAAGTGCAGAAGGAGGCAAGTGAGGTACAGAAAAAGGCTAGAGAAGTGCAGAAGGAGGCAACAAAGTACAGAAAGAGGCAAGAGAAGTGCAGAAAGAGGCAAGAGAGGTACAGAAAGAACCAAGGGAAGTTCTGAAAGAAGCAAGAGAAGTGCAGAAAGAGGCAAGAGAAGTGCAGAAAAGGCAAGAGAAGGGCTGAATGAAGCAAGAGAAATCCAGAAAGCGGCAAGAGATGTGCAGAAAGAGGCAAGAGACATGCAGAAAGAGGCAAGAGACATGCAGAAAGAGGCAAGAGAATGCAGAAAGAGGCAGAGAGAGAAGAGAGTGAGGTGCAGAAAGAGGCAGGAGAGGTGCAGAAAGAAGGAAGAGAGGTGCAGAAAGAGGCAAGAGAGGTGCAGAAAGAGGCAAGAGAGGTGCAGAAAGAGGCCAGAGCAGTGCAGAAAGAGGCAAGAGAGCTGCAGAAAGAACTAAAGAGAAGCGCTGAAAGAAGCAAGAGAAGTGCAGAAAGAAGCAAGAGAAGTGCAGAAAGAGGCAAGAGAAGTGCAGAAAGAGGCAAAAGAAGTGCAGAAAGAAGCAAGTGAGGTGCAGAAAGAAGCAAGAGAGGTGCAGAAAGAGGCCAGAGCGGTGCAGAGAGGCAAGAGAGCTACAGAAAGAACCAAGAGAAGTGCTGAAAGATGCAAGAGAAGTGCAGTCAGAGGCAAGAAAGGTGTTGAAAGAGGAAAGAGAGGTGCAGAAACAAGGAAGAGGGGTGCAGAGAGAAGCAAGAGAGGTTCTGAAAGAAGCAAGAGAAGTGCAGAAAGAAGCAACAGAGGTGCAGAAAGAGGCAAGAGAAGTGCATATAGAGGCAAGAAAGGTGAAGAAAGAGGAAAGAGAAGTGAAGAAAGAGTCAAGAGAAGTGCAGAAAGAGGCAAGAGAGGTACAGAAAGAAGAATGAGGTGCAGAAAGAGGCAAGAGAAGTGCAGAAGGAGGCAAGTGAGGTACAGAAAGAGGCAAGAGAAGTGCAGAAATAGGCAAGAGAGGTACAGAAAGAGGTAAAAGAGGTGCAGAAAGAAGCAAGTGAGGTGCAGAAAGAGGCAAGAGAGGTGCAGAAAGAGGCAAGAGAGGTGCAGAAAGAGGCAAGAGAGGTGCAGAAAGAGGCAAGAGAGGTGCAGAAAGAACCAAGAGAAGAACTGAAAGAAGCAAGAGAAGTGCAGAAAGAAGCAATAGTGCAGAAAGAGGCAAGAGAAGTGCAGAAGGAGGCAAGTGAGGTACAGAAAGAGGCTAGAGAAGTGCAGAAAGAGGCAAGAGAAGGACAGAAAGAGGCACGAGAATAGCAGAAAGAGGCAAGAGAGGTACAGAAAGAGGCAAGAGAGGTACAGAAAGAGGCAAGAGAGGTGCAGAAAGAAGCAAGTGAGGTGCACAAATAGGGAAGAGATGTGCAGAAAGAGGCCGTAGCTGTGCGGAAAGAGAGGTGCAGAAAGAAGCAAGTGAGCTGCAGAAAGAGGCAAGAGAGGTGCAGAAAAAAGCAGGAGAAGTGCAGAAAGAAGCAAGAGAAGTGCAGAAAGAGGCAACTGAGGTGCAGAAAGAAGCAGGAGAAGTGCAGAAAGAAGCAAGAGAAGTGCAGAAAGAGGCGAGAGAGGTACAGAAAGAGGCGAGAGAGGTGCAGAAAGAAGCAAGTGAGCTGCAGAAAGAGGCAAGAGAGGTGCAGAAAGAGGCCAGAGCAGTGCAGAAAGAGGCAAGAGAGGTGCAGAAAGAACTAAAGAGAAGCGCTGAAAGAAGCAAGAGAAGTGCAGAAAGAAGCAAGAGTAGTGCAGAAAGAAGCAAGAGAAGTGCAGAAAGAGGCAAGAGAAGTGCAGAAAGAGGCAAGAGAAGTGCAGAAAGAGGCAAGTGAGGTGCAGAAAGAGGCAAGAGAGGTACAGAAAGAGAGAGTGAGGTGCAGAAAGAGGCAAGAGAGGTGCAGAAAGAGAGAAGAGGGGTGTAGAAAGATGCAAAAGGGGTACAGAAAGAAGCAAAAGAGGTGCAGAAAGAAGCAAGAGAGGTGCAGAAAGAAGCAAGAGAAGTGCAGAAAGAACCAACAGAGGTGCAGAAAGAGGCAAGAGGGGTGCAGCAAGAGGGAAGAGAAGTACGGAAAGAAGCAAGAGAGGTGCAGAAAGAGGCAAGAGGGGTGCAGAAAGAGGCAAGAGAAGTGGACAAAGAAGCAACAGAGGTGCAGAAAGAGGCAAGTGAACTGCAGAAAGAGGCAAGAGAGGTGCAGAAAGAAGCAAGTGAGGTGCAGAAAGAGAAGTGAGGTACAGAAACAGGCAAGAGTAGTGAATAAAGAGGCAAGAGAAGTGCAGAAAGAAGCAACAGAGGTGCGGAAAGAGGCAAGAGAGGTGTAGAAAGAGGCAAGAGAAGTGCAGAAAGAGGCAAGAGAGGTGCAGAAAGAGGCAAGAGAGGTGCAGAAAGAAGCAAGTGAGGTGCAGAAAGAGGCAAGAGAGGTGCAGAAAGAAGCAAGTGGGGTGCAGACAGAGGCAAGAGAAGTGCAGAAAGAGGCAAGAGAAGTGCAGAAAGATGCAAGAGAGGTACAGAAAGAGGCAAGAGAGGTGCAGAAAGAGGCAAGAGAAGTGCAGAAAGAAGCAAGAGAGGTGCAAAAAGAAAAAGAAGTGCAGAAAGAGGCAAGAGAGGTAGAGAAAGAGGCAAGAGAAGTGTTGAAAGAGGCAAGACAGGTGCAGAAAGAGGCAAGAGGAGTACAGAAAGAGGCAAGAGAAGCGCAGAAAGAAGCAACAGAGGTGCAGAAAGAGGCTAGAGAAGTGCCGAAAGAGGCAAGAGACGTGCAGAAAGAAGCAAGAGAGGTGCAGAAAGAGGCAAGAGAGGTGCAGAAAGAGGCAAGAGAAGTGCAGAAAGAAGCAAGAGAAGTGCAGAAAGAGGCAAGAGAGGTGCAGAAAGAGGCAAGAGAAGTGCAGAAAGAAGCAAGTGAGGTGCAGAAAGAGGCAAGAGAGGTGCAGAAAGAAGAGAGTGAGGTGCAGAAAGAGGCAAGAGAGGTGCAGAAAGAGGCAACTGAGGTGCAGAAAGAGGCAAGAGAGGTACAGAAAGAGGCAAGAGAAGTGCAGAAAGAGGCAAGAAAAGAGCAGAAAGAGGAAGAAAGGTGCAGAAAGAGGAAGAAAGGTGCAGAAAGAGGCAAGAGAGGTGCAGAAAGAGGCAAGAGAAGTGCAGAAAGAAACAAGAGAGTGCAGAAATAGGCAAGAGAAGTGCAGAAAGAAGCAACAGAGTTGCAGAAAGAGGCAAGAGAAGAGCTGAAAGAGACGAGAGGTGCAGAAAGAGGCAAGAGAGGTGCAGAAAGAGGGAAGAGAGGTGTAGAAAGATGCAAGAGGGGTACAGAAAGAAGCAAAACAGGTACAGAGAGAAGCAAGAGAGGTGCAGAAAGAAGCAGGAGAAGTGCAAAAAGAACCAATAGAGGTGTAGAAAAAGAGAGTGAGGTGCAGCAAGAGGCAAGAGAGGTGCAGAAAGAGGCAAGAGAAGTGCAGAAAGAGGGAAGAGAAGTACAGAAAGAGGCAAGAGAGGTGCAGAAAAAGAGTGAGGTGCAGAAAGAGGCAAGAGAAGTGCAGAAAGAGGCAAGAGAAGTGCAGAAAGAGGCAAGAGAGGTGCAGAAAGAGGCAAGTGAGGTGCAGAAAGAGGCAAGAGAGGTGCAAAAAGAGGCCAGAGCGGTGCAGAAAGAGGCAAGAGAAGCTGCAGAAAGAGGCAAGAGAAGTGCTGAAAGACGCAAGAGAAGTGCAGAAAGAGGCAAGAGAGGTACAGAAAGAGGCAAGAGAGGTGCAGACAGAAGCACGTGAGGTGCAGAATGAGGCAAAAGAGGTGTAGAAAGAGGCAAGAAAAGTGCAGAAAGAGGCAAGAGAAGGGCAGAAAGAAGCAAGAGAGGTGCAGAATGAGGCAAAAGAGGCGCAGAAAGAGGCAAGAGAAGTGCAGAAGGAAGCAAGTGAGATGCAGAAAGAGGCAAGAGAGGTACAGAAAGAGGCATGAGAAGTACAGAAAGAGGCAAGAGAGGTGCTGAAAGAGGCAAGAGAGGTGCAAAAAGAAGCAACTGAGGTGCAGAAAGAGGCAAGAGAGGAGCAGAAAGAAGAGAGTGAGGTGCAGAAAGAGGCAAGAGAAGTGCAGAAAGAGGCAAGAGAGGTATAGAAAGAGACAAGAGAAGTGCAGAAAGAAGAGGAGGTGCAGAAAGAGGCAAGTGAGGTGCAGAAAGAGGCAAGTGAGGTGCAGAAAGAAGAAGAAAGGCACAGAAAGAGGAAGAAAGGAGCAGAAAGAGACAAGAGAGGTGTAGAAAGAGGCAAGAGAAGTACAGAAAGAAGCAACAGAGTTGCAGAAAGAAGCAAGAGAAGTGCAGAAAGAAGCAAGAGAGGTGCAGAAAGAGGCAAGAGAAGTGCAGAAAGAGGAAAGAGAGAGTGCAGAAAGAAGCAAGAGAGGTACAGAAAGAAGCAAGAGAAGTGCAGAAAGAGGCAAGCAAAGTGCAGAAAGAGGCAAGAGAGGTACAGAAAGAGGCAAGAGAAGTGCAGAAAGAAGCAAATTAGGTGCAGAAAGAAGCAATTTAGGTGCAGAAAGGGGGAATAGATGTGCAGAAAGAGGCCAGAGCAGTGCAGAAAGCAAGAGAGGTGCAGAAAGAACCAAGAGAAGTACTGAAAGAAGCAAGAGAAGTGCGGAAAGACAGGTACAGAAAGAGGCAAGAGAGGTGCAGAAAGAGGTCAGAGCAGTGTGGAAAGAGGCAACAGAGGTGCAGAAAGAACCAAGAGAAGTGCTGAAAGAAGCAAGAGAAGTGCAGAAACAAGCAAGAGAAGTGCAAAAGAAGCAAAAGAAATGCAAAAAAAGGCAAGAGAGGTACAGAAAGAGGCAAGAGAGGTGCAGAAAGTAGCAAGTGAGGTGTAGAAAGAGGCAAGAGAGGTGCAGAAAGAGGCCAGAGCAGTGCGGAAAGAGGCAAGAGAGCTGCAGAAAGAACCAAGAGAAGTGCTGAAAGAGGCAAGAGAAGAACAGAAAAAGGTTAGAGAAGTGCAGAAAGAACCAAGGGAAGTGCTGAAAGAAGCAAGAGAAGTGCAGAAAGAGGCAAGAGAAGTTCAGAACAAGGCAAGAGAAGGGCAGAATGAAGCAAGAGAAATGCAGAAAGAGGCAAGAGATGTGCAGAAAGAGGCAAGAGATGTGCAGAAAGAGGCAAGAGAAGTGCAGAAAGAAGGAAGAGGGGCGCAGAGAGAAGCAAGAGAGGTTCTGAAAGAAGCAAGAGAAGTGTATAAAGAGGCAAGAGAAGTGCATAAAGAGGCAAGAAAGGTGTAGAAAGAGGCAAAAGAAGTGAAGAAAGAGTCGAGAGAAGTGCAGAAAGAGGCAAGTGAGGTGCAGAAAGAGGCAAGAGAGGTACAGAAAGAAGAGAGTGAGGTGCAGAAAGAGGCAAGTGAGGTACAGAAAGAACCAAGAGAAGTGCTGAAAGAAGCAAGAGAAGTGCAGAAACAAGCAAGAGAAGTGCAAAAGAAGAAAACGAAATGCAAAAAAAGGCAAGAGAGGTACAGAAAGAGGCAAGAGAGGTGCAGAAAGTAGCAAGTGAGGTGTAGAAAGAGGCAAGAGGTGCAGAAAGAGGCCAGAGCAGTGCAGAAAGAGGCCAGAGCAGTGCGGAAAGAGGCAAGAGAGCTGCAGAAAGAACCAAGAGAAGTGCTGAAAGAGGCAAAAGAAGTGCAGAAGGAGGCAAGTGAGGTACAGAAAAAGGCTAGAGAAGTGCAGAAGGAGGCAACAAAGTACAGAAAGAGGCAAGAGAAGTGCAGAAAGAGGCAAGAGAGGTACAGAAAGAACCAAGGGAAGTTCTGAAAGAAGCAAGAGAAGTGCAGAAAGAGGCAAGAGAAGTGCAGAAAAGGCAAGAGAAGGGCTGAATGAAGCAAGAGAAATCCAGAAAGCGGCAAGAGATGTGCAGAAAGAGGCAAGAGACATGCAGAAAGAGGCAAGAGACATGCAGAAAGAGGCTAGAGTAGTGCAGAAAGAAGAGAGTGAGGTACAGAAAGAGGCAGGAGAGGTGCAGAAAGAAGGAAGAGAGGTGCAGAAAGAGGCAAGAGAGGTGCAGAAAGAGGCAAGAGAGGTGCAGAAAGAGGCAAGAGCAGTGCAGAAAGAGGCAAGAGAGCTGCAGAAAGAACTAAAGAGAAGCACTGAAAGAAGCAAGAGATGTGCAGAAAGAAGCAAGAGAAGTGCAGAAAGAGGCAAGAGAAGTGCAGAAAGAAGCAAGTGAGGTGCAGAAAGAAGCAAGAGAGGTGCAGAAAGAAAGAGTGCAGAAAGAGGCCAGAGCGGTGCAGAAGAGGCAAGAGAGCTACAGAAAGAACCAAGAGAAGTGCTGAAAGATGCAAGAGAAGTGCAGTCAGAGGCAAGAAAGGTGTTGAAAGAGGAAAGAGAGGTGCAGAAACAAGGAAGAGAGGTGCAGAGAGAAGCAAGAGAGGTTCTGAAAGAAGCAAGAGAAGTGCAGAAAGAAGCAACAGAGGTGCAGAAAGAGGCAAGAGAAGTGCATATAGAGGCAAGAAAGGTGTAGAAAGAGGCAAGAGAAGTGAAGAAAGAGTCAAGAGAAGTGCAGAAAGAGGCAAGAGAGGTACAGAAAGAAGAATGAGGTGCAGAAAGAGGCAAGAGAAGTGCAGAAGGAGGCAAGTGAGGTACAGAAAGAGGCAAGAGAAGTGCAGAAATAGGCAAGAGAGGTACAGAAAGAGGTAAAAGAGGTGCAGAAAGAAGCAAGTGAGGTGCAGAAAGAGGCAAGAGAGGTGCAGAAAGAGGCAAGAGTGGTGCAGAAAGAGGTCAGAGCAGTGCAGAAAGAGGCAAGAGAGGTGCAGAAAGAACCAAGAGAAGAACTGAAAGAAGCAAGAGAAGTGCAGAAAGAAGCAATAGTGCAGAAAGAGGCAAGAGAAGTGCAGAAGGAGGCAAGTGAGGTACAGAAAGAGGCTAGAGAAGTGCAGAAAGAGGCAAGAGAAGTACAGAAAGAGGCACGAGAATAGCAGAAAGAGGCAAGAGAGGTACAGAAAGAGGCAAGAGAGGTGCAGAAAGAAGCAAGTGAGGTGCACAAATAGGGAAGAGATGTGCAGAAAGAGGCCGTAGCTGTGCGGAAAGAGAGGTGCAGAAAGAAGCAAGTGAGCTGCAGAAAGATGTAAGAGAGGTGCAGAAAGAAGCAAGAGAAGTGCTGAAAGAAGCGAGAAAAGTGCAGAAAGAGGCAAAAGAAGTACAGAAAAAAGCAGGAGAAGTGCAGAAAGAAGCAAGAGAAGTGCAGAAAGAAGCAAGAGAAGTGCAGAAAGAGGCGAGAGAGGTACAGAAAGAGGCAAGAGAGGTGCAGAAAGAAGCAAGAGAAGCTGCAGAAAGAGGCAAGAGAAGTGCAGAAAGAGGCAAGAGAAGTGCAGAAAGAGGCAAGAGAGGTGCAGAAAGAAGCTAAAGAGAAGCGCAGAAAGAAGCAAGAGAGGTGCAGAAAGAAGCAAGAGAAGTGCAGAAAGAGGCAAGAGAAGTGCAGAAAGAGGCAAGAGAAGTGCAGAAAGAGGCAAGAGAAGTGCAGAAAGAGGCAAGAGAGGTGCAGAAAGAGGCAAGAGAGGTGCAGAAAGAAGCAAGAGAGGTGCAGAAAGAGGCAAGAGAGGTGCAGAAAGAGGCAAGAGAAGTGCAGAAATAGGCAAGAGAGGTACAGAAAGAGGCAAGAGAGGTGCAGAAAGAGCAAGAGAGGTGCAGAAAGAGGCAAGAGAAGTGCAGAAAGAGGCAAGAGAGGTGCAGAAAGAGGTCAAGAGCAGTGCAGAAAGAGGCAAGAGAGGTGCAGAAAGAAGCAAGAGAAGAACTGAAAGAAGCAAGAGAAGTGCAGAAAGAAGCAATGAGTGCAGAAAGAGGCAAGAGAAGTGCAGAAAGAAGCAAGTGAGGTACAGAAAGAGGCAAGAGAAGTGCAGAAAGAGGCAAGAGAAGTGCAGAAAGAGGCAAGAGAAGTAGCAGAAAGAGGCAAGAGAGGTACAGAAAGAGGCAAGAGAGGTGCAGAAAGAGGCAAGTGAGAAGTGCAGAAAGAGGCAAGAGATGTGCAGAAAGAGGCAGTAGCAGTGCGGAAAGAGAGGTGCAGAAAGAAGCAAGTGAGCTGCAGAAAGAGGCAAGAGAGGTGCAGAAAGAAGCAAGAGAAGTGCTGAAAGAAGCAAGAGAAGTGCAGAAAGAGGCAAGAGAAGTACAGAAAGAAGCAGGAGAAGTGCAGAAAGAAGCAAGAGAAGAGCAGAAAGAAGCAAGAGAAGTGCAGAAAGAGGCAAGAGAGGTGCAGAAAGAGGCAAGAGAAGTGCAGAAAGAGGCAAGAGAGATGCAGAAAGAGGCAAGAGAAGTGCAGAAAGAGGCAAGAGAAGTGCAGAAAGAGGCAAGAGAGGTGCAGAAAGAAGCAAGAGAAGTGCAGAAAGAGGCAAGAGAAGTGCAGAAAGAGGCAAGAGAGGTGCAGAAAGAGGCAAGATAAGTGCAGAAAGAGGCAAGAGAGGTGCAGAAAGAGGCAAGAGAGGTGCAGAAAGAAGCAAGTGAGGTGCAGAAAGAGGCAAGAGAGGTGCAGAAAGAGGCAAGAGAGGTGCAGAAAGAGGCAAGAGAGGTGCAGAAAGAGGCAAGAGAGGTGCAGAAAGAAGCAAGAGAAGTACAGAAAGAAGCAAGAGAAGTGCAGAAAGAAGCAAGAGAGGTGCAGAAAGAGGCAAGAGAGGTGCAGAAAGAGGAAGAAAGTTTCAGAAAGAGGCAAGAGAGGTGCAGAAAGAGGCAAGAGAGGTGCAGAAAGAGGCAAGAGAAGTGCAGAAAGAGGCAAGAGAGGTGCAGAAAGAGGCAAGAGAGGTGCAGAAAGAAGCAAGTGAGGTGCAGAAAGAGGCAAGAGAGGTGCAGAAAGAGGCAAGAGTGTAGAAAGAAAGAGAGTGCAGAAAGAAGCAAGAGAGGTGCAGAAAGAGGCAAGAGAGGTGCAGAAAGAAGCAAGAGAAGTGCAGAAAGAAGCAAGAGAAGTGCAGAAAGAGGCAAGAGAAGTACAGAAAGAAGCAGGAGAGGTGCAGAAAGAGGCAAGAGAGGTGCAGAAAGAGGCAAGAGAGGTGCAGAAAGAAGCAAGAGAAGTGCAGAAAGAGGCAAGAGAGGTACAGAAAGAGGCAGAGAGAGGTGCAGAAAGAAGCAAGAGAGGTGCAGAAAGAGGCAAGAGAGGTGCAGAAAGAGGCAAGAGCAGGTGCAGAAAGAGGCAAGAGAGGTGCAGAAAGAAGCAAGAGAAGTGCAGAAAGAGGCAAGAGAAGTGCAGAAAGAAGCAAGTGAAGTGCAGAAAGAAGCAAGCGAAATGCAGAAAGAGGCAAGAGATGTGCAGAATAAGGCAAGAGAAGTGCAAAAAGAAGCAAGAGAAGTGCAGAAAGAGGCAATAGAGGTGCAGAAAGGCAAGAAAAGAGCAGAAAGAGGCAAGAGAGGTGCAGAAAGAGGCAAGAGAAGTGCAGAAAGAAGAGAGAGAGGTGCAGAAAGAGGCAAGAGAGGTGCAGAAAGAGGCAAGAGAGGTGCAGAAAGAAGCAAGTGAGGTGCAGAAAGAGGCAAGAGAGGTGCAGAAAGAAGAAGAGAGGTGCAGAAAGAGGCAAGAGGTGTAGAAAGAGGCAAGAGATATGCAGAAAGAAGCAAGAGAGGTGCAGAAAGAAGCGAGAGGTGCAGAAAGAGGCAACTGAGGTGCAGAAAGAAGCAAGAGAGGTATAGAAAGAGGCAAGAGAAGTGCAGAAAGAGGCAAGAGAAGAGCAAAAAGAGGCAAGAAAGGTGCAGAAAGAGGAAGAGAGGTGCAGAAAGAGGCAAGAGAGGTGCAGAAAGAGGCAAGAGAAGCGCAGAAAGAAACAAGAGGTGCAGAAATAGGCAAGAGAAGTGCAGAAAGAAGCAACAGAGTTGCAGAAAGAGGCAAGAGAAGAGCTGAAAGAGACGAGAGGTGCAGAAAGAGGCAAGAGAGGTGCAGAAAGAGGGAAGAGGGGTGTAGAAAGATGCAAGAGGGGTACAGAAAGAAGCAAAACAGGTACAGAGAGAAGCAAGAGAGGTGCAGAAAGAAGCAGGAGAAGTGCAAAAAGAACCAATAGAGGTGTAGAAAAAGAGAGTGAGGTGCAGCAAGAGGCAAGAGAGGTGCAGAAAGAGGCAAGAGAAGTGCAGAAAGAGGCAAGAGAAGTACAGAAAGAGGCAAGAGAGGTGCAGAAAGAAGAGTGAGGTGCAGAAAGAGGCAAGAGAAGTGCAGAAAGAGGCAAGAGAAGTGCAGAAAGAGGCAAGAGAGAGTGCAGAAAGAGGCAAGAGAGGTGCAGAAAGAGGCAAGTGAGGTGCAGAAAGAGGCAAGAGAAGTGCAGAAAGAGGCAAGAGAGGTACAGAAAGAGGCAAGAGAGGTACAGGAAGAAGAGAGTGAGGTGCAGAAAGAGGCAAGAGAGGTGCAGAAAGAGGCAAGAGGAGTGCAGAAAGAGGCAAGAGAAGTGCAGAAAGAAGCAAGAGAGGTGCAGAAAGAGGCAAGAGAAGTGCAGAAAGAGGCAAGAGAGGTGAAGAAAGATGAAAGTGAGCTGCAGAAAGAGGAGAGGTGCAGAAAGAGGCAAGAGAGGTACAGAAAGAGGCAAGAGAGGTGCAGAAAGAGGCAAGAGAGGTGCAGAAAGAAACAAGAGAGGTACAGAAAGAGGCAAGAGAAGTGCAGAAAGAGGCAAGAGAAGTGCAGAAAGAGGCAACAGAGGTGCAGAAAGAGGCAAGAGAGGTGCAGAAAGAGGCAAGAGAAGTGCAGAAAGAAGCAAGAGAGGTGCAGAAAGAGGCAAGAGAAGTGCAGAAAGAAGCAAGAGAGGTGCAGAAAGAGGCAAGAGAAGTACAGAAAGAGGCAAGAGAGGTGCAGAAAGAGGCAAGAGAGGTGCAGAAAGAGGGAAGAGAGGTGCAGAAAGAGGCAAGAGGGGTGCAGAAAGAAGCAAGAGAGGTGCAGAAAGAAGTAAGAGAGGTGCAGAAAGAAGCAAGAGAAGTGCAGAAAGAAGCAAGAGATGTGCAGAAAGAAGCAAGAGAGTTGCAGAAAGAGGCAAGAGAAATGCAGAAAGAAGCAACAGAGGTGCAGAAAGAGGCAAGAGAGGTGCAGAAGGAGGCATGAGAGGTGCAGAAGGAGGCAAGAGAGTGCAGATAGAAGCAAGTGAGGTGCAGAAAGAGGCAAGAGAAGTGCAGAAAGAGGCAAGAGAGGTGCAGAAAGAGGCAAGAGAGGGGCAGAAAGAGGCGAGTGAGGTGCAGAAACAGGCAATAGGGGTGCAGAAAGAGGCAAGAGAGGTGCAGAAAGAGGCAAGAGAGGTGCAGAAAGAGGCAAGAGAGGTGCAGAAAGAGGCAAGAGAAGTGCAGAAAGAAGCAAGAGAGGTGCAGAAAGAGGCAAGTGAGGTGCAGAAAGAAGCAAGAGAGGTGCAGAAAGAGGCAAGAGAAGTGCAGAAAGAGGCAAGAGAGGTGCAGAAAGAAGGCAAGAGAAGTGCAGAAAGAGGCAAGAGAGGTGCAGAAAGAGGCAAGAGAGGTGCAGAAAGAAGCAAGATGAGGTGCAGAAAGAGGCAAGAGAGGTGCAGAAAGAGGCAAGAGAAGTGCAGAAAGAGGCAAGAGAGGTGCTGAAAGAGGCAAGAGAGGTGCAGAAAGAAGCAAGAGAGGTGCAGAAAGAGGCAAGAGAATTGCAGAAAGAGGCAAGAGAAGTGTAGAAAGAGCCAAGAGAAGTGCAGAAAGAGGCAAGAGAGGTACAGAAAGAGGCAAGAGAAGTGCAGAAAGAAGCAAGAGAAGTGCAGAAAGGGGCAAGATCAGTGCAGAAAGAGGCAAGAGAAGTGCAGAAAGAAGCAAGAGATGTGCAGAAAGAGGCAAGTGAGGTGCAGAAAGAGGCAAGAGAGGTACAGAAAGAGGCAAGAGTAGTGCAGAAAGAAGCAAGAGAAGTGCAGAAAGAAGCAAGAGAGGTGCAGAAAGAGGCAAGAGAGGTGCAGAAAGAGGCAAGAGAAGTGCAGAAATAGGCAAGAGAGGTGCATAAAAAGGCAAAAGAAGTGCAGAAAGAAGCAAGAGAGGTGCAGAAAGAGGCAAGAGAGGTGCAGAAAGAGGCAAGAGAAGTGCAGAAAGAGGCAAGAGAGGTGCAGAAAGAGGCAAGAGAGGTGCAGAAAGAGGCAAGAGAGGTACAGAAAGAGGCAAGAGAAGTGCAGAAAGAGGCAACTGAGGTGCAGAAAGAAGCAAGAGAGGTGCAGAAAGAGGCAAGAGAGGTGCAGAAAGAGGCAAGAGAAGTGCAGAAAGAAGCAAGAGAGGTGCAGAAAGAGGCAAGAGAAGTGCAGAAAGAGGCAAGAGAGGTGCAGAAAGAGGCAAGAGAGGTGCAGAAAGAGGCAAGAGAGGTGCAGAAAGAGGCAAGAGAAGTGCAGAAAGAGGCAAGTGAGGTGCAGAAAGAAGCAAGTGAGGTGCAGAAAGAGGCAAGAGAGGTGCAGAAAGAGGCAAGAGTAGTGCAGAAAGAGGCAAGAGAAGTGCAGAAAGAAGCAAGAGAGGTGCAGAAAGAGGCAAGAGAAGTGCAGAAAGAGGCAAGAGAAGTGCAGAAAGAGGCAAGAGAAGTGCAGAAAGAAGCAGAGTGAGGTGCAGAAAGAGGCAAGAGGTGCAGAAAGAGGCAAGAGAGGTGCAGAAAGAAGCAAGTGAGGTGCAGAAAGAGGCAAGAGAGGTGCAGAAAGAAGAAGTGAGGTACAGAAACAGGCAAGAGAGGTGCAGAAAGAGGCAACTGAGGTGCAAAAAGAAGCAAGAGAGGTATAGAAAGAGGCAAGAGAAGTGCAGAAAGAGGCAAGAAAAGAGCAGAAAGAGGAAGAGAGGTGCAGAAAGAGGCAAGAGAGGTGCAGAAAGAGGCAAGAGAAGTGCAGAATGAAACAAGAGGTGCAGAAAGAGGCAAGAGAAGTGCAGAAAGAGGCAAGAGAAGTGCAGAAAGAGGCAAGAGAGGTGCAGAAAGAGGAAGAGAGGTGCAGAAAGAGGCAAGAGAAGTGCAGAAAGAAGCAACAGAGGTGCAGAAAGAGGCAAGAGAAGAGCTGAAAGAGGCAGAGAGGTGCAGAAAGAGGCAAGAGAGGTGCAGAAAGAGGGAAGAGGGGTGTAGAAAGATGCAAGAGGGGTACAGAAAGAAGCAAAACAGGTACAGAGAGAAGCAAGAGAGGTGCAGAAAGAAGCAGGAGAAGTGCAAAAAGAACCAATAGAGGTGTAGAAAAAAGAGAGTGAGGTGCAGCAAGAGGCAAGAGAGGTGCAGAAAGAGGCAAGAGAAGTGCAGAAAGAGGGAAGAGAAGTACAGAAAGAGGCAAGAGAGGTGCAGAAAAAAGAGTGAGGTGCAGAAAGAGGCAAGAGAAGTGCAGAAAGAGGCAAGAGAAGTGCAGAAAGAGGCAAGAGAAGTGCAGAAAGAGGCAAGAGAGGTGCAGAAAGAGGCAAGAGAGGTGCAGAAAGAGGCAAGAGAACTGCAGAAAGAGGCAAGTGAGGTGTAGAAAGAGGCAAGAGAGGTACAGAAAGATGGGCGTTAGGTGCAGAAAGAGGCAAGAGAAGTGCAGAAAGAGGCAAGTGAGGTTCAAAAAGAGGCAAGAGAGGTACAGAAATAGGCAAAAGAGGTACAGAAAGAGATAAAAGGTGCAGAAAGAAGACAGTGAGGTGCAGAAAGAGGCAAGTGAGGTGCAGAAAGAAGCATGAGAGGTGCAGAAAGAGGCAAGAGAAGTGCAGAAAGAGGCAAGAGAGGTGCAGAAAGAAGCAAGTGATGTGCAGAAAGAGGCAAGAGAGGTGCAGAAAGAGGCAAGAGAGGTGCACAAAGAGGCAAATGAGGTGCAGAAAGAAGAGAGAGGTGCAGAAAGAGGAAAGAGAAGTGCAGACAGAGGCAAGTGAGGTTCAAAGAGAGGCAAGAGAGGAACAGATAGATGCAGGAGTGGTACAGGAAGAGGCAAGAGAGGTGCAGAAAGAAAACTATGAGGTGCAGAAAGAGGCAACTGAGGTGGAAAAAAGCATGAGTGGTGTAGAAAGAGGCAAGAGAAGTGCAGAAAGAGGCAAGTGAGGTGCAGAAAGAGGTAAGTGAGGTATAGAAAGAGGCAAGAGAAATGCACTAAGAGGCAATAGAGGTGCAGAAAGAAGCACGTGAGGTGCAGAAAGAGGCAAGTGAGGTGCAGAAAGAGGCAAGAGAAAAGCAGAAAGAGGCAAGAGAGGTACAGAAAGAGGCAAGAGAGGTGCAGACAGAAGCACGTGAGGTGCAGAATGAGGCAAAAGAGGTGCAGAAAGAGGCAAGAAAAGTGCAGAAAGAGGCAAGAGAAGGGCAGAAAGAAGCAAAAGAGGCGCAGAAAGAGGCAAGAGAAGTGCAGAAGGAAGCAAGTGAGATGCAGAAAGAGGCAAGAGAGGTACAGAAAGAGGCATGAGAAGTACAGAAAGAGGCAAGAGAGGTGCTGAAAGAGGCAAGAGAAGTGCAGAAGGAAGCAAGTGAGATGCAGAAAGAGGCAAGAGAGGTGCAGACAGAAGCACGTGAGGTGCAGAAAGAGGCAAGAGAAGTGCAGAAAGAGGCAAGAGAGGTATAGAAAGAGACAAGAGAAGTGCAGAAAGAAGAGCGTGAGGTGCAGAAAGAGGCAAGTGAGGTGCAGAAAGAGGCAAGTGAGGTGCAGAAAGAAGAAGAAAGGCACAGAAAGAGGAAGAAAGGAGCAGAAAGAGACAAGAGAGGTGTAGAAAGAGGCAAGAGAAGTACAGAAAGAAGCAACAGAGTTGCAGAAAGAGGCAAGAGAAGTGCAGAAAGAAGCAAGAGAAGTGCAGAAAGAGGCAAGAGAAGTGCAGAAAGAGGAAGAAAGATGCAGAAAGAAGCAAGAGAGGTACAGAAAGAAGCAAGAGAGGTGCAGAAAGAGGCAAGAGAAGTGGGGAAAGTGAAAAGAGAGGTGCAGAAAAAAGAGTGAGGTGAAGAAAGAGGCAAGAGAAGTGCAGAAAGAGGCAAGAGAAGTGCAGAAAGAGGCAAGAGAGGTACAGAAAGAAGCAAGAGAAGTGCAGAAAGAGGCAAGAAAAGTGCAGAAAGAGGCAAGAGAGGTACAGAAAGAGGCAAGAGAAGTGCAGAAAGAAGCAAATTAGGTGCAGAAAGAAGCAAATTAGGTGCAGAAAGGGGGAATAGATGTGCAGAAAGAGGCCAGAGCAGTGCAGAAAGAAGCAAGAGAGGTGCAGAAAGAACCAAGAGAAGTACTGAAAGAAGCAAGAGAAGTGCAGAAAGAGGAAAGAGAGGTACAGAAAGAGGCAAGAGAGGTGCAGAAAGAGGTCAGAGCAGTGCGGAAAGAGGCAACAGAGGTGCAGAAAGAACCAAGAGAAGTGCTGAAAGAAGCAAGAGAAGTGCAGAAACAAGCAAGAGAAGTGCAAAAGAAGCAAAAGAAATGCAAAAAAAGGCAAGAGAGGTACAGAAAGAGGCAAGAGAGGTGCAGAAAGTAGCAAGTGAGGTGTAGAAAGAGGCAAGAGCAGTGCGGAAAGAGGCAAGAGAGCTGCAGAAAGAACCAAGAGAAGTGCTGAAAGAAGCAAGAGAAGTGCAGAAAGAGGCAAGAGAAGAACAGAAAAAGGCAAGAGAAGGGCAGAATGAAGCAAGAGATGTGCAGAAAGAGGCAAGAGATGTGCAGAAAGAGGCAAGAGATGTGCAGAAAGAGGCAAGAGAAGTGCAGAAAGAGGCAAGAGAAGTGCAGAAAGAGGCAAGAGAACTGCAGAAAGAGGAAGAAAGGTGCAGAAAGAGGCAAGAGAGGTGCAGAAAGAGGAAGACAGGTGCAGAAAGAAGCAAGAGAAGTGCAGAAAGAAGCAAGAGAAGTGCAGAAAGAGGCAAGAGAAGTGCAGAAAGAGGCAAGAGAGGTGCAGAAAGAGGCAAGAGAAGTGAAGAAAGAGGCCAGAGAAGTGCAGAAAGTGGCAAGTGAGGTGCAGAAAGAGGCAAGAGAGGTGCAGAAAGAAGCAGAGTGAGGTGCAGAAAGAGGCAAGAGAGGTACAGAAAGAAGCAAGAGAAGTGCTGAAAGAAGCAAGAGAAGTGCAGAAAGAAGCAAGAGAGGTGTAGAAAAAGAGAGTGAAGTGCAGCAAGAGGCAAGAGAGGTGCAGAAAGAGGCAAGAGAGGTGCAGAAAGAGGCAAGAGAGGTACAGAAAGAGGCAAGAGAGGTGCAGAAAGAGAGTCAGAGCAGTGCAGAAAGAGGCAAGAGAAGTGCAGAAAGGGGCAAGAGAAGTGCAGAAAGAAGCAAGAGAAGTGCAGAAAGAGGCAAAAGAAGTGCAGAAAGAGGCAAGTGAGGTGCAGAAAGAGGCAAGAGAAGTGCAGAAAGAGGCAAGAGAAGTGCAGAAAGAGGCAAGAGAGGTGCAGAAAGAGGCAAGAGAGGTGCAGAAAGAAGCAAGAGAGGTGCAGAAAGAGGCAAGAGAAGTGTAGAAAGAGGCAAGAGAAGTGCAGAAAGAGGCAAGAGAAGGGCAGAAAGAAGCAAGAGAGGTGCAGAAAGAGGCAAGAGATAGTGCAGAAAGAGGCAAGAGAAGTGCAGAAAGAAGCAAGTGAGGTGCAGAAAGAGGCAAGAGAGGTGCAGAAAGAAGAAGTGAGGTGCAGAAAGAGGCAAGAGAGGTGCAGAAAGAGGCAACTGAGGTGCAGAAAGAAGCATGAGAGGTGCAGAAAGAGGCAAGAGAAGTGCAGAAAGAGGCAAGAGAAGTGCAGAAAGAGGCAAGAAAGGTGCAGAAAGAGGCAAGAGAAGTGCAGAAAGAGGCAAGAGAAGTGCAGAAAGAAGCAAGTGAGGTGCAGAAAGAGGCAAGAGAGGTGCAGAAAGAAGCAAGAGAGGTGCAGAAAGAGGCAAGAGAAGATACAGAAAGAACCAAGAGAAGTGCAGAAAGAGGCAAGAGAGGTGCAGAAAGAGGCAAGAGAGGTGTAGAAAGATGCAAGAGAGGTGCAGAAAGAAGCAAGACAGGTACAGAGAGAAGCAAGAGAGGTGCAGAAAGAAGCAAGAGAAGTGCAGAAAGAACCAAGAGAGTGCAGAAAAAGCGAGTGAGGTGCAGAAAGAGGCAAGAGAGGTGCATAAAGAGGCAAGAGAGGTGCAGAAAGAGGCAAGAGAAGTGCAGAAAGAGGCAAGAGAAGTGCAGAAAGAGGCAAGAGAGGTGCAGAAAGAAGAGTGAGGTGCAGAAAGAGGCAAGAGAAGTGCAGAAAGAGGCAAGTGAGGTGCAGAAAGAGGCAAGAGAAGTTACAGAAAGATGGGCAAGAGAGGTGCAGAAAGAGGCAAGAGAAGTGCAGAAAGAGGCAAGTGAGGTTCAGAAAGAGGCAAGAGAGGTGCAGAAAGAGGCAAGAGAGGTGCAGAAAGAGGTAAGAGAGTGCAGAAAGAGGCACAGTGAGGTGCAGAAAGAGGCAAGTGAAGTGCAGAAAGAAGCAAGAGAGGTGCAGAAAGAAGCAAGAGAAGTGCAGAAAGAGGCAAGAGAAGTGCAGAAAGAAGGCAAGTGATGTGCAGAAAGAGGCAAGAGAAGTGCAGAAAGAGGCAAGAGAGGTGCAGAAAGAAGCAAAAGAGATGCAGAAAGAGGCAAGAGAGGTACAGAAAGAGGCATAGAGAAGTACAGAAAGAGGCAAGAGAGGTGCAGAAAGAGGCAAGAGAGGTGCAGAAAGAAGCAAGTGAGGTGCAGAAAGAGGCAAAAGAGGTGCATAAAGAAGAGAGAGAGGTGCAGAAAGAGGCAAGAGAAGTGCAGAAAGAGGCAAGAGAAGTACAGAAAGAGACAAGAGAAGTGCAGAAAGAAGCAAGAGAAGTGCAGAAAGAAGCAAGAGAAGTGGAGAAAGAGGCAAGAGAGGTACAGAAAGAGGCAAGAGAGGTGCAGAAAGTAGCAAGTGAGGTGCAGAAAGAGGCAAGAGAGGTACAGAAAGAGGCAAGAGTAGTGCAAAAAGAGGCAAGAGAGGTGCAGAAAGAAGCAACGAGAGGTGCGGAAAGAGGCAAGAGAGGTGCAGAAAGAGGCAAGAGAAGTGCAGAAAGAGGCAAGAGAAGTGCAGAAAGAGGCAAGAGAAGTACAGAAAGAAGCAAGGGAGGTGCAGAAAGAGGCAAGAGAGGTGCAGAAAGAGGCAAGAGAGGTGCAGAAAGAAGCAAGTGGGGTGCAGAAAGAGGCAAGAGAGGTGCAGAAAGAAGAGAGTGAGGTACAGAAACAGGCAAGAGAAGTGCAGAAAGAGGCAACTGAGGTGCAAAAAGAAGCATGAGAGGTATAGAAAGAGGCAAGAGGGGTGCAGAAAGAGGCAAGAGAAGTGGACAAAGAAGCAACAGAGGTGCAGAAAGAGGCAAGTGAACTGCAGAAAGAGGCAAGAGAGGTGCAGAAAGAGGCAAGAGAGGTGCAGAAAGAGGAAAGAGGGGTGCAGAAAGAGGCAAGAGGGGTGCAGAAAGAAGCAAATGAGGTGCAGAAAGAAGCAAGTGAGGTGCAGAAAGAGAAGTGAGGTACAGAAACAGGCAAGAGTAGTGAATAAAGAGGCAAGAGAAGTGCAGAAAGAAGCAACAGAGGTGCAGAAAGAGGCAAGAGAAGTGCAGAAAGAGGCAAGAGAAGTGCAGAAAGAGGCAAAAGAAGTGCAGAAAGAAGAGAGTGAGGTGCAGAAAGAGGCAAGAGGTGCAGAAAGAGGCAAGAGAGGTGCAGAAAGAAGCAAGTGGGGTGCAGAAAGAGGCAAGAGAGGTGCAGAAAGAAGAGAGTGAGGTACAGAAACAGGCAAGAGAGGTGCAGAAAGAGGCAACTGAGGTGCAAAAAGAAGCATGAGAGGTATAGAAAGAGGCAAGAGAAGTGCAGAAAGAGGCAAGAAAAGAGCAAAAAGAGGAAGAAAGGTGCAGAAAGAGGAAGAAAGGTGCAGAAAGAGGCAAGAGAAGCGCAGAATGAAACAAGAGGTGCAGAAAGAGGCAAGAGAAGTGCAGAAAGAGGCAAGAAAAGAGCAAAAGAGGAAGAAAGGTGCAGAAAGAGGAAGAAAGGTACAGAAAGAGGCAAGAGAAGCGCAGAATGAAACAGAGTTGCAGAAAGAGGCAAGAGAAGAACTGAAAAGACGATAGGTGCAGAAAGAGGCAAGAGAGGTACAGAAAGAGGGAAGAGGGGTGTAGAAAGATGCAAGAGGGGTACAGAAAGAAGCAAAACAGGTACAGAGAGAAGCAAGAGAGGTGCAGAAAGAAGCAGGAGAAGTGCAAAAGAACCAATAGAGGTGTAGAAAAAGAGAGTGAGGTGCAGCAAGAGGCAAGAGAGGTGCAGAAAGAGGCAAGAGAAGTGCAGAAAGAGGGAAGAGAAGTACAGAAAGAGGCAAGAGAGGTGCAGAAAAAAGAGTGAGGTGCAGAAAGAGGCAAGAGAACTGCAGAAAGAGGCAAGTGAGGTTCAAAAAGAGGCAAGAGAGGTGCAGAATGAGGCAAAGAGGTGCAGAAAGAGGCAAGAAAATTGCAGAAAGAGGCAAGAGAACTGCAGAAAGAGGCAAGTGAGGTGTAGAAAGAGGCAAGAGAGTTACAGAAAGATGGGCGTTAGGTGCAGAAAGAGGCAAGAGAAGTGCAGAAAGAGGCAAGTGAGGTTCAAAAAGAGGCAAGAGAGGTACAGAAATAGGCAAAAGAGGTACAGAAAGAGATAAGAGGTGCAGAAAGAAGACAGTGAGGTGCAGAAAGAGGCAACTGAGGTGCAAAAAGAAGCATGAGAGGTGCAGAAAGAGGCAAGAGAAGTGCAGAAAGAGGCAAGAGAGGTGCAGAAAAAAGCAAGTGATGTGCAGAAAGAGGCAAGAGAGGTGCAGAAAGAGGCAAGAGAGGTGCACAAAGAAGCAAATGAGGTGCAGAAAGAGGCAAGAGAGGTGCAGAAAGAAGAGAGTGAGGTGCAGAAAGAGGAAAGAGAAGTGCAGACAGAGGCAAGTGAGGTTCAAAGAGAGGCAAGAGAGGAACAGATAGATGCAGGAGTGGTACAGGAAGAGGCAAGAGAGGTGCAGAAAGACTGAGGTGCAGAAAGAGGCAACTGGGGTGCAAAAGGTAGCATGAGAGGTGTAGAAAGAGGCAAGAGAAGTGCAGAAAGAGGCAAGTGAGGTGCAGAAAGAGGTAAGTGAGGTATAGAAAGAGGCAAGAGAAATGCACTAAGAGGCAATAGAGGTGCAGAAAGAAGCACGTGAGGTGCAGAATGAGGCAAAAGAGGTGCAGAAAGAGGCAAGAAAAGTGCAGAAAGAGGCAAGAGAAGGGCAGAAAGAAGCAAGAGAGGTGCAGAATGAGGCAAAAGAGGTGCAGAAAGAGGCAAGAGAAGTGCAGAAGGAAGCAAGTGAGATGCAGAAAGAGGCAAGAGAGGTACAGAAAGAGGCATGAGAAGTACAGAAAGAGGCAAGAGAGGTGCTGAAAGAGGCAAGAGAGGTGCAAAAAGAAGCAACTGAGGTGCAGAAAGAGGCAAGAGAGGAGCAGAAAGAAGAGAGTGAGGTGCAGAAAGAGGCAAGAGAAGTGCAGAAAGAGGCAAGAGAGGTATAGAAAGAGACAAGAGAAGTGCAGAAAGAAGAGCGTGAGGTGCAGAAAGAGGCAAGTGAGGTGCAGAAAGAGGCAAGTGAGGTGCAGAAAGAAGAAGAAAGGCACAGAAAGAGGAAGAAAGGAGCAGAAAGAGACAAGAGAAGTGTAGAAAGAGGCAAGAGAAGTACAGAAAGAAGCAACAGAGTTGCAGAAAGAGGCAAGAGAAGTGCAGAAAGAAGCAAGAGAAGTGCGGAAAGAGGCAAGAGAAGTGCAGAAAGAGGAAGAAAGATGCAGAAAGAAGCAAGAGAGGTACAGAAAGAAGCAAGAGAGGTGCAGAAAGAGGCAAGAGAAGTGTGGAAAGTGACAAGAGAGGTGCATAAAAAAGAGTGAGGTGCAGAAAGAGGCAAGAGAAGTGCAGAAAGAGGCAAGAGAAGTGCAGAAAGAGGCAAGAGAGGTACAGAAAGAAGCAAGAGAAGTGCAGAAAGAGGCAAGAAAAGTGCAGAAAGAGGCAAGAGAGGTACAGAAAGAGGCAAGAGAAGTGCAGAAAGAAGCAAATTAGGTGCAGAAAGAAGCAAATTAGGTGCAGAAAGGGGGAATAGATGTGCAGAAAGAGGCCAGAGCAGTGCAGAAAGAAGCAAGAGAGGTGCAGAAAGAACCAAGAGAAGTACTGAAAGAAGCAAGAGAAGTGCAGAAAGAGGAAAGAGAGGTACAGAAAGAGGCAAGAGAGGTGCAGAAAGAGGTCAGAGCAGTGCGGAAAGAGGCAACAGAGGTGCAGAAAGAACCAAGAGAAGTGCTGAAAGAAGCAAGAGAAGTGCAGAAACAAGCAAGAGAAGTGCAAAAGAAGCAAAAGAAATGCAAAAAAAGGCAAGAGAGGTACAGAAAGAGGCAAGAGAGGTGCAGAAAGTAGCAAGTGAGGTGTAGAAAGAGGCAAGAGAGGTGCAGAAAGAGGCCAGAGCAGTGCGGAAAGAGGCAACAGAGGTGCAGAAAGAACCAAGAGAAGTGCTGAAAGAAGCAAGAGAAGTGCAGAAACAAGCAAGAGAAGTGCAGAAGAAAAGAAGTCAAAGAAGCAAGAGAGGCAGAATGAAGCAAGAGAAATGCAGAAAGAGGCAAGAGATGTGCAGAAAGAGGCAAGAGATGTGCAGAAAGAGGCAACTGAGAAGTGCAGAAAGAAGCAAGAGAGGTATAGAAAGAGGCAAGAGAAGTGCAGAAAGAGGCAAGAAAAGAGCAGAAAGAGGCAAGAAAGGTGCAGAAAGAAGGAAGAAAGGTGCAGAAAGAGGCAAGAGAGGTGCAGAAAGAGGCAAGAGAAGCGCAGAAAGAAGCAAGAGAAGTGCAGAAATAGGCAAGAGAAGTGCAGAAAGAAGCAACAGAGTTGCAGAAAGAGGCAAGAGAAGAGCTGAAAGAGGCAAGAGAGGTGCAGAAAGAGGCAAGAGAGGTGCAGAAAGAGGGAAGAGAGGTGCAGAAAGATGCAAGAGGGGTACAGAAAGAAGCAAAACAGGTACAGAGAGAAGCAAGAGAGGTGCAGTAAGAAGCAGGAGAAGTGCAAAAAGAACCAATGAGAGGTGTAGAAAGAAGCAAGAGAGGTGCAGAAAGAGGCAAGAGAGGTGCAGAAAGAGGCAAGAGAAGTGCAGAAAGAGGGAAGAGAAGTGCAGAAAGAGGCAAGAGAGGTGCAGAAAGAAGAGTGAGGTGCAGAAAGAGGCAAGAGAAGTGCAGAAAGAGGCAAGAGAAGTGCAGAAAGAGGCAAGTGAGGTGCAGAAAGAGGCAAGAGAGGTGCAGAAAGAGGCAAGAGAAAAGCAGAAAGAGGCAAGAGAGGTACAGAAAGAGGCAAGAGAGGTGCAGACAGAAGCACGTGAGGTGCAGAATGAGGCAAAGAGGTGCAGAAAGAGGCAAGAAAAGTGCAGAAAGAGGCAAGAGAAGGGCAGAAAGAAGCAAGAGAGGTACAGAAAGAGGCAAGAGATAGCGCAGAAAGAGGCAAGAGAAGTGCAGAAGGAAGCAAGTGAGATGCAGAAAGAGGCAAGAGAGGTGCAGAAAGAGGCATAGAGAAGTACAGAAAGAGGCAAGAGAGGTGCAGAAAGAAGCAAGAGAGGTGCAGAAAGAGGCAAGAGAGGTGCAGAAAGAAGCAGAGAGAGGTGCAGAAAGAAGCAAGAGAAGTGCAGAAAGAGGCAAGAGAAGTGCAGAAAGAAGGAAGAGAGGTACAGAAAGAGGCAAGTGAGGTGCAGAAAGAGGTAAGTGAGGTGCAGAATGAGGAACAAAGGCGCAGAAAGAAGAAGAAAGGGGCAGAAAGAGACAAGAGAGGTGCAGAAAGAGGCAAGAGAAGTGCAGAAAAAAGCAACAGAGTTCCAGAAAGTGGCAAGAGAAGTGCAGAAAGAAGCTATAGAGGTGCAGAAAGAGGCAAGGGAGGTGCAGAAAGAGGAAGAAAGATGCAGAAAGAAGCAAGAGAGGTACAGAAAGAAGCAAGAGAAGTGCAGAAAGAGGCAAGCAGAAGTGCAGAAAGAGGCAAGAGAGGTACAGAAAGAGGCAAGAGAAGTGCAGAAAGAAGCAAGATTAGGTGCAGAAAGAGGGAATAGATGTGCAGAAAGAGGCCAGAGCAGTGCAGAAAGAAGCAAGAGAGGTGCAGAAAGAACCAAGAGAAGTACTGAAAGAAGCAAGAGAAGTGCAGAAGAGAGGAAAGGAGGTACAGAAGAAGCAGCGCACGCAACTGAACGAAGTGCGCACTTACGTTCAGCTGCGTGGCTGCCTTCTGTACCTCTCTTTCCTCTTTCTGCACTTCTCTTGCTTCTTTCAGTACTTCTCTTGGTTCTTTCTGCACCTCTCTTGCTTCTTTCTGCACTGCTCTGGCCTCTTTCTGCACATCTATTCCCCTTTTCTGCACCTAATTTGCTTCTTTCTGCACTTCTCTTGCCTCTTTCTGTACCTCTCTTGCCTCTTTCTGCACTTTGCTTGCCTCTTTCTGCACTTCTCTTGCTTCTTTCTGTACCTCTCTTGCTTCTTTCTGCATCTTTCTTCCTCTTTCTGCACTTCTCTTGCCTCTTTCTGCACTTCTCTTGCTTCTTTCTGCACTTCTCTTGCCTCTTTCTGCAACTCTGTTGCTTCTTTCTGTACTTCTC
This sequence comes from Calotriton arnoldi, assembly GCA_963921515.1. NCBI lineage: Eukaryota > Metazoa > Chordata > Amphibia > Caudata > Salamandridae > Calotriton > Calotriton arnoldi. The sequence continues at coordinate 148,652 of CAWUFW010019309.1, read as the reverse complement.
TTGCCTCTTTCTACACCTCTCTTGTCTCTTTCTGCTCCTTTCTTCCTCTTTCTGTGCCTTCTTCTTTCTGCACCTCACTTACCTCTTTCTGCACCTCACTTGCCTCTTTCTGTGCCCCTCTTCCTTCTTTCTGCACTTCTCTTGCCTCTTTCTGCACTTCTCTTGCTTCTTTCTGCACCTCACTCTCTTCTTTCTGCTCCTCTCTTGCCTCTTTCTGCACCTCAGTTGCTTCTTTTTGCACCTCTCTTGCCTCTTTCTGTACTTCTCATGCCTCTTTCTGTACCTCTCTTGCCTCTTTCTGCATCTCACTTGCTTCCTTCTGCACTTCTCTTGCCTCTTTCTGCGCTACTTTTGCCTCATTCTGTACCTCTCTTGCTTCTTTCTGCCCTTCTCTTGCCTCTTTCTGCACTTTTCTTGCCTCTTTCTGCACCTCTTTTGCCTCATTCTGCACCTCACGTGCTTCTGTCTGCACCTCTCTTGCCTCTTTCTGTACCTCTCTTGCCTCTTTCTGCTTTTCTCTTGCCTCTTTCTGCACCTCACTTGCCTCTTTCTGCACCTCACTTGCCTCTTTCTGCACTTCTCTTGCCTCTTTCTGCACTTCTCTTGCCTCTTTCTGCACCTCACTCTTTTTTCTGCACCTCTCTTGCCTCTTTCTGTACTTCTCTTCCCTCTTTCTGCACTTCTCTTGCCTCTTTCTGCACCTCTCTTGCCTCTTGCTGCACCTCTCCTGCTCTTTTTCTACACCTCTATTGGTTCTTTTTGCACTTCTCCTGCTTCTTACTGCACCTCTCTTGCTTCTCTCTGTACCTGTTTTGCTTCTTTCTGTACCCCTCTTGCATCTTTCTACACCCCTCTTCCCTCTTTCTGCACCTCTCTTGCCTCTTTCTGCACCTCTCGTCTTTTCAGTTCTTCTCTTGCCTCTTTCTGCAACTCTGTTGCTTCTTTCTGCACTTCTCTTGCCTATTTCTGCACTTCTCTTGTTTCTTTCTGCGCTTCTCTTGCCTCTTTCTGCACCTCTCTTGCCTCTTTCTGCACCTTTCTTCCTCTTTCTGCACCTTTCTTCCTCTTTTTGCTCTTTTCTTGCCTCTTTCTGCACTTTTCTTGCCTCTTTCTATACCTCTCATGCTTCTTTTTGCACCTCAGTTGCCTCTTTCTGCACATCTCTTGCCTCTTTCTGCACATCTCTTGCCTCTTTCTGCATTTCTCTTGCTTCATTCTGCCCTTTCTCTTGCCTTTTTCTGCACTTCTCTTGCTTGTTTCTAGCACTTCTCTTGCTTCTTTCAGCACTTCTCTTGTTTCTTTCTGCACCTCTGTTGCCTCTTTCCGCACTGCTCTGGCCTCTTTCTGCACCTCTCTTGCCTCTTTCTACACCTCACTTGCTACTTTCTGCACCTCTCTTGCCTCTTTCTGTACCTCTCTTGCCTTTTTTTGCATTTCTTTTGCTTCTTTTGCACTTCTCTTGCTTGTTTCTGCACTTCTCTTGCTTCTTTCAGCACTTCTCTTGGTTCTTTCTGCACCTCTGTTGCCTCTTTCCGCACTGCTCTGACCTCTTTCTGCACCTCTCTTTCCTCTTTCTGCACTTCTCTTGCTTCTTTCAGTACTTCTCTTGGTTCTTTCTGCACCTCTCTTGCTTCTTTCTGCACTGCTCTGGCCTCTTTCTGCACATCTATTCCCCCTTTCTGCACCTAATTTGCTTCTTTCTGCACCTAATTTGCTTCTTTCTGCACTTCTCTTGCCTCTTTCTGTACCTCTCTTGCCTCTTTCTGCACTTTTCTTGCCTCTTTCTGCACTTCTCTTGCTTCTTTCTGTACCTCTCTTGCCTCTTTCTGCACTTCTCTTGCCTCTTTCTGCACTTCTCTTGCCTCTTTCTGCACCTCACTCTTTTTATGCACCTCTCTTGTCACTTTCCACACTTCTCTTGCCTCTTTCTGCACCTCTCTTGCTTCTTTCTGTACCTCTCTTGCTTCTTTCTGCATCTTTCTTCCTCTTTCTGCACTTCTCTTGCCTCTTTCTGCACTTCTCTTGCTTCTTTCTGCACTTCTCTTGCCTCTTTCTGCAACTCTGTTGCTTCTTTCTGTACTTCTCTTGCCTCTTTCTACACTTCTCTTGTCTCTTTCTGCTCCTTTCTTCCTCTTTCTGTGCCTTTCTTCTTCTTTCTGCACCTCACTTGCCTCTTTCTGCACCTCACTTGCCTCTTTCTGCACCTCACGCTCTTCTTTCTGCACTTCTCTTGTCTCTTTCTATACCTCTCTTGCCTCTTTCTGCACTTCTCTTGCCTCTTTCTGCACCTCACTCTCTTCTTTCTGCTCCTCTCTTGCCTCTTTCTGCACCTCAGTTGCTTCTTTTTGCACCTCTCTTGCCTCTTTCAGCACCTCTCTTGCCTCTTTCTGTACTTCTCATGCCTCTTTCTGTACCTCTCTTGCCTCTTTCTGCATCTCACTTGCTTCCTTCTGCACTTCTCTTGCCTCTTTCTGCACCTCTTTTGCCTCATTCTGCACCTCTCTTGCTTCTTTCTGCCCTTCTCTTGCCTCTTTCTGCACTTTTCTTGCCTCTTTCTGCACCTCTTTTGCCTCATTCTGCACCTCACGTGCTTCTTTCTGCACCTCTATTGCCTCTTAGTGCATTTCTCTTGCCTCTTTCTATACCTCACTTACCTCTTTCTGCACCTCACTTGCCTCTTTCTGCACTTCTCTTGCCTCTTTCTACACCTCTCATGCTACCTTTTGCACCCCAGTTGCCTCTTTCTGCACCTCAGTCTTTCTGCACCTCTCTTGCCTCTTCCTGTACCACTCACTGCATCTATCTGTTCCTCTCTTGCCTCTCTTTGAACCTCACTTGCCTCTTTCTGCACATCTCTTGCCTCTTTCTGCACCTAACGCCCTTCTTTCTGTACCTCTCTTGCCTCTTTCTGCACCTCATTTGCTTCTTTGTGCACCTCTCTTGCCTCTTTCTGCACCTCTCTTGCCTCTTTCTGCACATCACTTGCTTTTTTCTGCACCTCTCTTGCCTCTTTCTGCACTTCTCTTGCCTCTTTCTGCACCTCTCATGCTTCTTTTTGCACCTCAGTTGCCTGTTTCTGCACCTCACTGTCTTCTTTCTGCACCTCTTATCTCTTTCTGTACCTCTTTTGCCTATTTCTGTACCTCTCTTGCCTCTTTTTGAACCTCACTTGCCTCTTTCTGCACTTCTCTTGCCTCTTTCTGCACCTAACGCCCATCTTTCTGTAACTCTCTTGCCTCTTTCTACACCTCACTTGCCTCTTTCTGCAGTTCTCTTGCCTCTTTCTGCAATTTTCTTGCCTCTTTCTGCACCCCTTTTGCCTCATTCTGCACTTCTCTTGCCTCTTTCTGCACTTCTCTTGCCTTTTTCTGCACTTCTCTTGCCTCTTTCTGCACCTCACTCTTTTTTCTGCACCTCTCTTGCCTCTTTCTGTACTTCTCTTCCCTCTTTCTGCACTTCTCTTGCCTCTTTCTGCACCTCTCTTGCCTCTTGCTGCACCTCACTCTCTTTTTTCTACACCTCTATTGGTTCTTTTTGCACTTCTCCTGCTTCTTTCTGCACCTCTCTTGCTTCTCTCTGTACCTGTTTTGCTTCTTTCTGTACCCCTCTTGCATCTTTCTACACCCCTCTTCCCTCTTTCTGCACCTCTCTTGCCTCTTTCTGCACCTCTCGTCTTTTCAGTTCTTCTCTTGCCTCTTTCTGCAACTCTGTTTCATTCTGCGCTTCTCTTGCCTCTTTCTGTACCTTTCTTCCTCTTTCTGCACCTTTCTTCCTCTTTTTGCTCTTTTCTTGCCTCTTTCTGCACTTCTCTTGCCTCTTTCTGCACCTCTTGTTTCATTCTGCGCTTCTCTTGCCTCTTTCTGTACCTTTCTTCCTCTTTCTGCACCTTTCTTCCTCTTTTTGCTCTTTTCTTGCCTCTTTCTGCACTTCTCTTGCCTCTTTCTATACCTCTCATGCTTCTTTTTGCACCTCAGTTGCCTCTTTCTGCACCTCTCTTGCCTGTTTCTGTACCTCACTCTTCTTTCTGCACCTCTCTTGCCTCTTTCTGCACCCCACTTGCTTCTTTCTGCACCTCTCTTGCCTCTTTCTGCACCTCTTGCCTCTTTCTGCACCTCACTCTCTACTTTCTGCACTTCTTTTGCCTCTTTCTGCACTTCTCTTGCCTCTTTCTGCACTTCTCTTGCCTCTTTCTGCACCTCTGTTGCTTTTTTCTGCACTTCTCTTGCCTCTTTATTCACTACTCTTGCCTGTTTCTGTACCTCACGTCTCTTTCTGCACCTCACTTGCTTCTTTCTGCACCTCACTTGCTTCTTTATGCACCCCTCTTGCCTCTTTCTGCACCCCTCTTTCCTCTTTCTGCACCTCTCTTGCCTCTTTCTGCACCTCTCTTGCCTCTTTCTGCAGTTCACTTGCCTCTTTCTGCACCTCTGTTGCTTCTTTGTCCACTTCTCTTGCCTCTTTCTGCACCCCTCTTGCCTCTTTCTATACCTCTCATGCTTCTTTTTGCACCTCAGTTGCCTCTTTCTGCACTTCTCTTGCCTCTTTCTGCACCCCACTTGCTTCTTTCTGCACCTCTCTTGCCTCTTTCTGCACCTCTCTTGCCTCTTTCTGCACCTCACTCTCTTCTTTCTGTACTTCTTTTGCCTCTTTCTGCACCTCTCTTGCCTCTTTCTGCACTTCTCTTGCCTCTTTCTACACCTCTCTTGCCTCTTTCCGCACCTCTGTTGCTTCTTTCTGCACTTCTCTTACCTCTTTTTTCACTACTCTTGCCTGTTTCTGTACCTCTCTTGCCTCTTTCTACACCTCACTTGCTACTTTCTGCACCTCTCTTGCCTCTTTCTGTATCTCTCTTGCCTTTTTTTGCATTTCTTTTGCTTCTTTTGCACTTCTCTTGCTTGTTTCTGCACTTGTCTTGTCTCTTTCTATACCTCTCTTGCCTCTTTCTGCACTTCTCTTGCCTCTTTCTGCACCTCACTCTCTTCTTTCTGCTCCTCTCTTGCCTCTTTTTGCACCTCAGTTGCTTCTTTTTGCACCTCTCTTGCCTCTTTCAGCACCTCTCTTGCCTCTTTCTGTACTTCTCATGCCTCTTTCTGTACCTCTTGCCTCTTTCTGCATCTCATTTGCTTCTTTCTGCACCTCTCTTGCCTCTTTCTGCACCTCTCTTGCCTCTTTCTGCACATCACTTCCTTCTTTCTGCACCTCTCTTGCCTCTTTCTGCACTTCTCTTGCTTCTTTCTGCACCTCTCATGCTTCTTTTTGCACATCAGTTGCCTCTTTCTGCACCTCACTGTCTTCTTTCTGCACCTCTTATCTCTTTCTGTACCTCTTTTGCCTATTTCTGTACCTCTCTTGCCTCTTTTTGAACCTCACTTGCCTCTTTCTGCACTTCTCTTGCCTCTTTCTGCAACTAACGCCCATCTTTCTGTACCTCTCTTGCCTCTTTCTACACCTCACTTGCCTCTTTCTGCAGTTCTCTTGCCTCTTTCTGCACCTCACTCTTTTTTCTGCACCTCTCTTGCCTCTTTCTGTACTTCTCTTCCCTCTTTCTGCACTTCTCTTGCCTCTTTCTGCACCTCTCTTGCCTCTTTATGCACCTCTCTTGCCTCTTGCTGCACCTCACTCTCTTTTTCTGCACCTCTATTGGCTTCTTTCTGCACTTCTCTTGCTTCTTTCTGCACCTCTCTTGCTTCTCTCTGTACCTGTTTTGCTTCTTTCTGTACCTCTCTTGCATCTTTCTACACCTCTCTTGCCTCTTTCTGCACCTCTCTTGCCTCTTTCTGCACTCTCTTGTCTCTTTCAGTTCTTCTCTTGCCTCTTTCTGCAACTCTGTTGCTTCTTTCTGCACTTCTCTTGCCTATTTCTGCACCTCTTGTTTCATTCTGTGCTTCTCTTGCCTCTTTCTGCACCTTTCTTCCTCTTTCTGCACCTTTCTTCCTCTTTTTGCGCTTTTCTTGCCTCTTTCTGCACTTCTCTTGCCTCTTTCTATACCTCTCATGCTTCTTTCTGCACTTCAGTTGCCTCTTTCTGCACCTCTCTTGCCTGTTTCTGTACCTCACTCTTCTTTCTGCACCTCTCTTGCCTCTTTCTGCACCCCACTTGCTTCTTTCTGCACCTCTCTTGCCTCTTTCTGCGCTACTTTTGCCTCATTCTGTACCTCTCTTGCTTCTTTCTGCCCTTCTCTTGCCTCTTTCTGCACTTTTCTTGCCTCTTTCTGCACCTCTTTTGCCTCATTCTGCACCTCTCTTGCTTCTGTCTGTACCTCTCTTGCCTCTTTCTGTACCTCACGTGCCTCTTTCTGCAGTTCTTTTGCCTCTTTCTGCACCTCTCTTGCCTCTTTCTGCACCTCACTTGCCTCTTTCTGCACCTCTCTTGCCTCTTTCTGCACTTCTCTTGCCTCTTTCTGCACTTCTCTTGCCTCTTTCTGCACTTCTCTTGCCTCTTTCTGCACTCTCACTCTTTTTCTGCACCTCTCTTGCCTCTTTCTGTACTTCTCTTGCCTCTTTCTGCACTTCTCTTGCCTCTTTCTGCACCTCTCTTGCCTCTTGCTGCACCTCACTCTCTTTTTCTACACCTCTATTGGTTCTTTTTGCACTTCTCCTGCTTCTTACTGCACTTCTCTTGCTTCTTTCTGTACCTGTCTTGCTTCTTTCTGTACCTCTCTTGCATCTTTCTACACCTCTCTTCCCTCTTTCTGCACCTCTCTTGCCTCTTTCTGCACCTCTCGTCTCTTTCAGCTCTTCTCTTGCCTCTTTCTGCAACTCTGTTGCTTCTTTCTGCACTTCTCTTGCCTATTTCTGCACCTCTTGTTTCTTTCTGCGCTTCTCTTGCCTCTTTCTGCACCTCTCTTGCCTCTTTCTGCACCTTTCTTCCTCTTTCTGCACCTTTCTTCCTCTTTTTGCTCTTCTCTTGCCTCTTTCTGCACTTCTCTTGCCTCTTTCTATACCTCTCATGCTTCTTTTTGCACCTCAGTTGCCTCTTTCTGCACATCTCTTGCCTCTTTCTGCATTTCTCTTGCTTCATTCTGCCCTTCTCTTGCCTTTTTCTGCACTTCTCTTGCTTGTTTCTGCATTTCTCTTGCTTCTTTCAGCACTTCTCTTGTTTCTTTCTGCACCTCTGTTGCCTCTTTCCGCACTGCTCTGGCCTCTTTCTGCACCTCTCTTGCCTCTTTCTACACCTCACTTGCTACTTTCTGCACCTCTCTTGCCTCTTTCTGTACCTCTCTTGCCTTTTTTTGCATTTCTTTTGCTTCTTTTGCACTTCTCTTGCTTGTTTCTGCCCTTCTCTTGCTTCTTTCAGCACTTCTCTTGGTTCTTTCTGCACCTCTGTTGCCTCTTTCCGCACTGCTCCTGACCTCTTTCTGCACCTCTCTTGCCTCTTTCTGCACTTCTCTTGCTTCTTTCAGTACTTCTCTTGGTTCTTTCTGCACCTCTCTTGCTTCTTTCTGCACTGCTCTGGCCTCTTTCTGCACATCTATTCCCCCTTTCTGCACCTAATTTGCTTCTTTCTGCACCTAATTTGCTTCTTTCTGCACTTCTCTTGCCTCTTTCTGTACCTCTCTTGCCTCTTTCTGCACTTTTCTTGCCTCTTTCTGCACTTCTCTTGCTTCTTTCTGTACCTCTCTTGCCTCTTTCTGCACTTCTCTTGCCTCTTTCTGCACTTCTCTTGCCTCTTTCTGCACCTCACTCTTTTTTCTGCACCTCTCTTGTCACTTTCCACACTTCTCTTGCCTCTTTCTGCACCTCTCTTGCTTCTTTCTGTACCTCTCTTGCTTCTTTCTGCATCTTTCTTCCTCTTTCTGCACTTCTCTTGCCTCTTTCTGCACTTCTCTTGCTTCTTTCTGCACTTCTCTTGCCTCTTTCTGCAACTCTGTTGCTTCTTTCTGTACTTCTCTTGCCTCTTTCTACACCTCTCTTGTCTCTTTCTGCTCCTTTCTTCCTCTTTCTGTGCCTTTCTTCTTCTTTCTGCACCTCACTTGCCTCTTTCTGCACCTCACTTGCCTCTTTCTGCACCTCACGCTCTTCTTTCTGCACTTCTCTTGTCTCTTTCTATACCTCTCTTGCCTCTTTCTGCACTTCTCTTGCCTCTTTCTGCACCTCACTCTCTTCTTTCTGCTCCTCTCTTGCCTCTTTCTGCACCTCAGTTGCTTCTTTTGCACCTCTCTTGCCTCTTTCAGCACCTCTCTTGCCTCTTTCTGTACTTCTCATGCCTCTTTCTGTACCTCTCTTGCCTCTTTCTGCATCTCACTTGCTTCCTTCTGCACTTCTCTTGCGCTCTTTCTGCACCTCTTTTGCCTCATTCTGCACCTCTCTTGCTTCTTTCTGCCCTTCTCTTGCCTCTTTCTGCACTTTTCTTGCCTCTTTCTGCACCTCTTTTGCCTCATTCTGCACCTCACGTGCTTCTGTCTGCACCTCTCTTGCCTCTTTCTGTACCTCTCTTGCCTCTTTCTGCTTTTCTCTTGCCTCTTTCTGCACCTCTCTTGCCTCTTTCTGCACCTCACGTGCTTCTTTCTGCACCTCTCTTGCCTCTTAGTGCATTTCTCTTGCCTCTTTCTATACCTCACTTACCTCTTTCTGCACCTCACTTGCCTCTTTCTGCACTTCTCTTGCCTCTTTCTACACCTCTCATGCTACCTTTCTGCACCCCAGTTGCCTCTTTCTGCACCTCAGTCTTTCTGCACCTCTCTTGCCTCTTCCTGTACCACTCTCTGCATCTATCTGTTCCTCTCTTGCCTCTCTTTGAACCTCACTTGCCTCTGTCTGCACTTCTCTTTCCTCTTTCTGCACCTCACTCTCTTCTTTCTGCACCTCTCTTGCTCTCTCTTCTGCACCTCTCTTGCCTCTTTCTGCACCTCTCTTGCCTCTTTCTGCACATCACTTGCTTCTTTCTGCACCTCTCTTGCCTCTTTCTGCACTTCTCTTGCCTCTTTCTGCACCTCTCTATGCTTCTTTCTGCACCTCAGTTGCCTCTTTCTGCACCTCACTGTCTTCTTTCTGCACCTCTTATCTCTTTCTGTACCTCTTTTGCCTATTTCTGTACCTCTCTTGCCTCTTTTTGAACCTCACTTGCCTCTTTCTGCACTTCTCTTGCCTCTTTCTGCACCTAACTCCCATCTTTCTGTACCTCTCTTGCCTCTTTCTACACCTCACTTGCCTCTTTCTGCAGTTCTCTTGCCTCTTTCTGCAATTTTCTTGCCTCTTTCTGCACCTCTCTTGCCTCATTCTGCACTTCTCTTGCCTCTTTCTGCACTTCTCTTGCCTCTTTCTGCACTTCTCTTGCCTCTTTCTGCACCTCACTCTTTTTCTGCACCTCTCTTGCCTCTTTCTGTACTTCTCTTGCCTCTTTCTGCACTTCTCTTGCCTCTTTCTGCACCTCTCTTGCCTCTTGCTGCACCTCACTCTCTTTTTCTACACCTCTATTGGTTCTTTTTGCACTTCTCCTGCTTCTTTCTGCACCTCTCTTGCTTCTCTCTGTACCTGTTTTGCTTCTTTCTGTACCCCTCTTGCATCTTTCTACACCCCTCTTCCCTCTTTCTGCACCTCTCTTGCCTCTTTCTGCACCTCTCTGCCTCTTTCAGTTCTTCTCTTGCCTCTTTCTGCAACTCTGTTTCTATTCTGCACTTCTCTTGCCTCTTTCTGTACCTTTCTTCCTCTTTCTGCACCTTTCTTCCTCTTTTTGCTCTTCTCTTGCCTCTTTCTGCACTTCTCTTGCCTCTTTCTGCACCTCTTGTTTCATTCTGCACTTCTCTTGCCTCTTTCTGTACCTTTCTTGCCTCTTTCTGCACCTTTCTTCCTCTTTTGCTCTTTTCTTGCCTCTTTCTGCACTTCTCTTGCCTCTTTCTATACCTCTCATGCTTCTTTTTGCACCTCAGTTGCCTCTTTCTGCACCTCTCTTGCCTGTTTCTGTACCTCACTCTTCTTTCTGCACCTCTCTTGCCTCTTTCTGCACCCCACTTGCTTCTTTCTGCACCTCTCTTGCCTCTTTCTGCACCTCTTGCCTCTTTCTGCACCTCACTCTCTACTTTCTGCACTTCTTTTGCCTCTTTCTGCACTTCTCTTGCCTCTTTCTGCACTTCTCTTGCCTCTTTCTGCACCTCTGTTGCTTTTTTCTGCACTTCTCTTGCCTCTTTATTCACTACTCTTGCCTGTTTCTGTACCTCACTTCTCTTTCTGCACCTCACTTGCTTCTTTCTGCACCTCACTTGCTTCTTTCTGCACCCCTCTTGCCTCTTTCTGCACCTCTCTTGCCTCTTTCTGCACCTCTCTTGCCTCTTTCTGCACCTCTCTTGCCTCTTTCTGCACTTCACTTGCCTCTTTCTGCACCTCTGTTGCTTCTTTCTGCACTTCTCTTGCCTCTTTCTGCACCCCTCTTGCCTCTTTCTATACCTCTCATGCTTCTTTTTGCACCTCAGTTGCCTCTTTCTGCACTTCTCTTGCCTGTTTCTGTACCTCACTCTCTTCTTTCTGCACCTCTCTTGCCTCTTTCTGCACCCCACTTGCTTCTTTCTGCACCTCTCTTGCCTCTTTCTGCACCTCTCTTGCCTCTTTCTGCACCTCACTCTCTTCTTTCTGTACTTCTCTTGCCTCTTTCTGCACCTCTCTTGCCTCTTTCTGCACTTCTCTTGCCTCTTTCTACACCTCTCTTGCCTCTTTCCGCACCTCTCGTTGCTTCTTTCTGCACTTCTCTTGCCTCTTTTTGCACTACTCTTGCCTGTTTCTGCACCTCTCTTGCCTCTTTCTGCACCTCACTTGCTTCTTTCTGCACCTCTCTTGCCTCTTTCTGTACCTCTCTTGCCTCTTTCTGCACTTCTTTTGCTTCTTTCTGCACTTCTCTTGCTTGTTTCTGCACTTCTCTTGCCTCTTTCTGTACCTCTCTTGCCTCTTTCTGCACTTCTCTTGCCTCTTTCTGCACCTCAATCTCTTCTTCCTGCACCTCTCTTGCCTCTTTCTGCACCTCACTTGCTTCTTTCTGCACCTCTTTTGCCTCTTTCTGCACCTCTCTTGCCTCTTTCTGTACCTCTCTTGCCTCTTTCTGTACCTCTCTTGCCTCTTTCTGCATCTCATTTGCTTCTTTCTGCACCTCTCTTGCCTCTTTCTGCACCTCTCTTGCCTCTTTCTGCACATCACTTGCCTTCTTTCTGCACCTCTCTTGCCTCTTTCTGCACTTCTCTTGCTTCTTTCTGCACCTCTCTTGCTTCTTTCTGCACTTCACTTGCCTCTTTCTGCACCTCTCTTGCCTTCTTTCTGCACTCTCTTACCTCTTTCTGCACCTCTCTTGCCTCTTTCTGCACCTCTCTTGCCTCTTTCTGCACCTCACTTGCCTCTTTCTGCACTTCTCTTGCCTCTTTCTGCACCTCACTGCCCATCTTTCTGTAACTCTCTTGCCTCTTTCTACACCTCACTTGCCTCTTTCTGCAGTTCTCTTGCCTCTTTCTGCACCTCACTCTTTTTTCTGCACCTCTCTTGCCTCTTTCTGTACTTCTCTTCCCTCTTTCTGCACTTCTCTTGCCTCTTTCTGCACCTCTCTTGCCTCTTTATGCACCTCTCTTGCCTCTTGCTGCACCTCACTCTCTTTTTTCTACACCTCTATTGGTTCTTTTTGCACTTCTCCTGCTTCTTTCTGCACCTCTCTTGCTTCTCTCTGTACCTGTTTTGCTTCTTTCTGTACCTCTCTTGCATCTTTCTACACCTCTCTTCCCTCTTTCTGCACCTCTCTTGCCTCTTTCTGCACCTCTCTGCTCTCTTTCAGCACTTCTCTTGCCTCTTTCTGCAACTCTCTTGCTTCTTTCTGCACTTCTCTTGCCTCTTTCTGCACCTCTTGTTTCTTTCTGCGCTTCTCTTGCCTCTTTCTGCACCTCTCTTGCCTCTTTCTGCACCTTTCTTGCCTCTTTTTGCATCTTCTCTTGCCTCTTTCTGCACTTCTCTTGCCTCTTTCTATACCTCTCTTGCTTCTTTCTGCACCTCAGTTGCCTCTTTCTGCACCTCTCTTGCCTGTTTCTGTACCTCATCTCTTCTTTCTGCACCTCTCTTGCCTCTTTCTGCACCTCACTTGCTTCTTTCTGCACCTCTCTTGCCTCTTTCTGCACTACTCTTGCCTCTTTCTGTACCTCTCTTGCTTCTTTCTGCCCTTCTCTTGCCTCTTTCTGCACTTCTCTTGCCTCTTTCTGCACCTCTTTTGCCTCATTCTGCACCTCACGTGCTTCTTTCTGCACCTCTCTTGCCTCTTTCTGTACCTCTCTTGCCTCTTTCTGCACTTCTCTTGCCTCTTTCTGCACCTCACTTGCCTCTTTCTGCACCTCACTTGCCTCTTTCTGCACTTCTCTTGCCTCTTTCTGCACTTCTCTTGCCTCTTTCTGCACTTCTCATGCCTCTATCTGCACCTCACTTGCCTCTTTCTGCACTTCTCTTCCCTCTTTCTGCACTTCTCTTGCCTCTTTCTGCACCTCTCTTGCCTCTTTATGCACCTCTCTTGCCTCTTGCTGCACCTCACTCTCTTTTTTCTACACCTCTATTGGTTCTTTTTGCACTTCTCCTGCTTCTTTCTGCACCTCTCTTGCTTCTCTCTGTACCTGTTTTGCTTCTTTCTGTACCCCTCTTGCATCTTTCTACACCCCTCTTCCCTCTTTCTGCACCTCTCTTGCCTCTTTCTGCACCTCTCGTCTTTTCAGCTCTTCTCTTGCCTCTTTCTGCAACTCTGTTGCTTCTTTCTGCACTTCTCTTGCCTATTTCTGCACCTCTTGTTTCTTTCTGCGCTTCTCTTGCCTCTTTCTGCACCTCTCTTGCCTCTTTCTGCACCTTTCTTCCTCTTTCTGCACCTTTCTTCCTCTTTTTGCTCTTTTCTTGCCTCTTTCTGCACTTCTCTTGCCTCTTTCTATACCTCTCATGCTTCTTTTTGCACCTCAGTTGCCTCTTTCTGCACATCTCTTGCCTCTTTCTGCATTTCTCTTGCTTCATTCTGCCCTTCTCTTGCCTTTTTCTGCACTTCTCTTGCCTGTTTCTGTACCTCACTCTCTTCTTTCTGCACCTCTCTTGCCTCTTTCTGCACCCCACTTGCTTCTTTCTGCACCTCTCTTGCCTCTTTCTGCACCTCTCTTGCCTCTTTCTGCACCTCACTCTCTTCTTTCTGTACTTTTGCCTCTTTCTGCACCTCTCTTGCCTCTTTCTGCACTTCTCTTGCCTTTTCTGCACCTCTATTGCCTCTTTCCGCACCTCTGTTGCTTCTTTCTGCACTTCTCTTGCCTCTTTCTGCACTTCTCTTGCCTCTTTCTGCACTTCTCTTGCTTCTTTCTGCACTTCACTTGCTTCTTTCTGCACTTCTCTTGCCTCTTTCAGCGCTTCTCTTTAGTTCTTTCTGCACCTCTCTTGCCTCTTTCTGCACTGCTCTAGCCTCTTTCTGCACCTCTCTTGCCTCTTTCTGCAGCTCACTTGCTTCTTTCTGCACCTCTCTCTCCTCTTTCTGTACCTCTCTTGCCTCTTTCTGCACTTCTCTTGCTTCTTTCTGCACTTCTCCTGCTTCTTTTTGCACTTCTCTTGCTTCTTTCTGCACTTCTCCTGCTTTTTTCTGTACTTCTTTTGCCTCTTTCTGCACTTTTCTCGCTTCTTTCTGCACTTCTCTTGCTTCTTTCTGCACCTCTCTTGCCTCTTTCTGCAGCTCACTTGCTTCTTTCTGCACCTCTCTTTCCGCACAGCTACTGCCTCTTTCTGCACATCTCTTGCCTATTTCTGCACCTCACTTGCTTCTTTCTGCACCTCTCTTGCCTCTTTCTGTACCTCTCTTGCCTCTTTCTGCTACTTCTCGTTGCCTCTTTCTGCACTTCTCTTGCCTCTTTCTGCACTTCTCTAGCCTCTTTCTGTACCTCACTTGCCTCCTTCTGCACTTCTCTTGCCTCTTTCTGCACCTCATTGCTTCTTTCTGCACTTCTCTTGCTTCTTTCTAGTTCTTCTCTTGGTTCTTTCTGCACCTCTCTTGCCTCTTTCTGCACTGCTCTTGACCTCTTTCTGCACCACTCTTGCCTCTTTCTGCACCTCTCTTGCCTCTTTCTGCACCTCACTTGCTTCTTTCTGCACCTCTTTTACCTCTTTCTGTACCTCTCTTGCCTATTTCTGCACTTCTCTTGCCTCTTTCTGTACCTCACTTGCCTCTTTCTGCACTTCTCTTGCCTCTTTCTGCACCTCATTCTTCTTTCTGCACCTCTCTTGCCTTTTTCTGCAGTACGCTTGCCCTTTTTCTGCACCTCAATTGCCTCTTTCTGTACCTGCCTTGCCTCTTTCTGCACTTCTCTTGCTTCTTTCTGCGCTTCTCTTGCTTCTTTCTGCACTTCTATTGCTTCTTTCTGCACTTACCTTGCCTCTTTCTGCACTTCTCCTGCTTCTTTCTGTCTTTCTCTTGCATCTTTCTGCGCTTCTCTTGCTTCTTTCTGCGCTTCTCTTCCCTCTTTCTGGACCCCTCTTGCCTCTTTCTGCACCTCACTTGCTTCTTTCTGCACCTCTCTTTCCGCACAGCTACTGCCTCTTTCTGCACATCTCTTGCCTATTTCTGCACCTCACTTGCTTCTTTCTGCACCTCTCTTGCCTCTTTCTGCACCTCTCTTGCCTCTTTCTGCTACTTCTCGTGCCTCTTTCTGTACTTCTCTTGCCTCTTTCTGCACTTCTCTTGCCTCTTTCTGCACCTCACTTGCCTCTTTCTGCACTTCTCTTGCCTCTTTCTGCACCTCATTGCTTCTTTCTGCACTTCTCTTGCTTCTTTCTGTACTTCTCTTGCTTCTTTCTGCACCTCTCTTGCCTCTTTCTGCACTTCTCTTGACCTCTTTCTGCACCTCTCTTGCCTCTTTCTGCACCTCTCTTGCCTCTTTCTGCACCTCTCTTGCTCCTTTCTGCACCCTTTTTGCCTCTTTCTGTACCTCTCTTGCCTCTTTCTGCACCATGTTCTCTCTTTCTGCACCTCTCTTGCCTCTTTCTGCACTGCTCTTGCCCTCTTTCTGCACCTCTCTTGCCTCTTTCTGCACTTCTCTTGCCTCTTTCTGCACTTCTCTTGCCTCTTTCTGCACTTCTCTTGCCTCTTTCTGCACCTCTCTTGCCTCTTTCTGCACTTCTCTTGCCTCTTTCTGCACCTCTCTTGCTTCTTTCTGCACTTCTCTTGCCTCTTTCTGCACCTCTCTTGCTTCTTTCTGCACCTCTCTTGCCTCTTTCTGCACCTCTCTTGCCTCTTTCTGCACTCCTCTTCCCTCTTTCTGCACCTCTCTTGCCTTTTTCTGCACCTCTCTCGCCTCTTTCTGCACTTCTCTTGCTTCTTTCTGCACTTCTCTTGCTTCTTTCTGCACTTCTCCTGCTTTTTTCTGTACTTCTTTTGCCTCTTTCTGCACTTTTCTCGCTTGTTTCAGCACTTCTCTTGCTTCTTTCTGCACCTCTCTTGCCTCTTTCTGCAGCTCACTTGCTTCTTTCTGCACCTCTCTTTCCGCACAGCTACGGCCTCTTTCTGCACATCTCTTCCCTATTTGTGCACCTCACTTGCTTCTTTCTGCACCTCTCTTGCCTCTTTCTGTACCTCTCTTGCCTCTTTCTGCTATTCTCGTGCCTCTTTCTGTACTTCTCTTGCCTCTTTCTGCACTTCTCTAGCCTCTTTCTGTACCTCACTTGCCTCCTTCTGCACTTCTCTTGCCTCTTTCTGCACTATTGCTTCTTTCTGCACTTCTCTTGCTTCTTTCAGTTCTTCTCTTGGTTCTTTCTGCACCTCTCTTGCCTCTTTCTGCACTGCTCTGACCTCTTTCTGCACCACTCTTGCCTCTTTCTGCACCTCTCTTGCCTCTTTCTGCACCTCACTTGCTTCTTTCTGCACCTCTTTTACCTCTTTCTGTACCTCTCTTGCCTATTTCTGCACTTCTCTTGCCTCTTTCTGTACCTCACTTGCCTCCTTCTGTACTTCTCTTGCCTCTTTCTGCACTATTGCTTCTTTCTGCACTTCTCTTGCTCTTTCAGTTCTTCTCTTGCTTCTTTCTGCACCTCTCTTGCCTCTTTCTGCACTTCTCTGCCTCTTTCTGCACCTCTCTTGCCTCTTTCTGCACCTCTCTTGCCTCTTTCTGCACCTCTCTTGCCTCTTTCTGCTACTTCTCTTGCTTCTTTCTGTACTTCTCTTGCCTCTTTCTGCACCTCTCTTGCCTCTTTCTGCACCTCTCTTGCCTCTTTCTGCACTTCTCTTGCCTCTTTCTGCACTTCTCTTGCTTATTTCAGAACTTCTCTTGCTTCTTTCAGCACTTCTCTTGGTTCTTTCTGTACCTCACTTGCCTCTTTCTGCACCGCTCTGGCCTCTTTCTGCACCTCTCTTGCCTCTTTCTGCACCTCACTTGCTTCTTTCTGCACCTCATCTTGCTTCTTTCTGCACTTCTCTTGCCTCTTTCTGCACTTCTCTTGCTTCTTTCTGCACATCTCTTGCTTCTTTCAGCGCTTCTCTTTAGTTCTTTCTGCAGCTCTCTTGCCTCTTTCTGCACTGCTCTTACCTCTTTCTGCACCTTTCTTGCCTCTTTCTGCACCTCTCTTGCCTCTTTCTGCACCTCTCTTGCCTCTTTCTGCACCTCTCTTGCTTCTTTCTGCATGTCTCTTGCCTCTTTCTGCATGTCTCTTGCCTCTTTCTGCACGTCTCTTGCCGCTTTCTGGATTTCTCTTGCTTCATTCAGCCCTTCTCTTGCCTTTTCTGCACTTCTCTTGCCTCTTTCTGCACTTCTCTTGCTTCTTTCAGAACTTCTCTTGGTTCTTTCTGTACCTCTCTTGCCTCTTTCTGCACTTCTCTTGCCTCTTTCTGTACTTTGTTGCCTCCTTCTGCACTTCTCTAGCCTTTTTCTGTACCTCACTTGCCTCCTTCTGCACTTCTTTTGCCTCTTTCAGCACTTCTCTTGGTTCTTTCTGCAGCTCTCTTGCCTCTTTCCGCACTGCTCTGGCCTCTTTCTGCACTGCTCTGGCCTCTTTCTGCACCTCTTGCCTCTTTCTACACCTCACTTGCTACTTTCTGCACCTCTCTTGCCTCTTTCTGTACATCTCTTGCCTTTTTTTGCATTTCGTTTTCTTCTTTTGCACTTCTCTTGCTTGTTTCTGCACTTCTCTTGCTTCTTTCAGCACTTCTCTTGGTTCTTTCTGTACCTCACTTGCCTCTTTCTGCACCTCACTCTCTTCTTTCTGTACCTCTCTTGCCTCTTTCTGCACCTCACTTGCCTCTTTCTGCACTTCTCTCGACTCTTTCTTCACTTCTTTTGCCTCTTTCTGCACCTTTCTTGCCTCTTTATGCACTTCTCTTGCCTCTTTATACACTTCTCTTGCTTCTTTCAGAACCTCTCTTGCTTCTCTCTGCGCCTCTCTTCCTTCTTTCTGCACTTCTCTTGCCTCTTTCTGCACATCTCTTGCCTCTTTCTGCACATCTCTTGCCTCTTTCTGCATTTCTCTTGCTTCATTCTGCCCTTCTCTTGCCTTTTTCTGAACTTCTCTTGCCTCTTTCTGCACTTCTCTTGCTTCTTTCAGCACTTCCCTTGGTTCTTTCTGCACTTCTCTAACCTTTTTCTGTTCTTCTCTTGCCTCTTTCAGCACTTCTCTTGGTTCTTTCTGCAGCTCTCTTGCCTCTTTCCGCACTGCTCTGGCCTCTTTCTGCACCTCTCTTGCCTCTTTCTACACCTCACTTGCTACTTTCTGCACCTCTCTTGCCTCTTTCTGTACCTCTCTTGCCTTTTTTTGCATTTCTTTTGCTTCTTTTGCACTTCTCTTGCTTGTTTCTGCACTTCTCTTGCTTCTTTCAGCACTTCTCTTGGTTCTTTCTGCACCTCTGTTGCCTCTTTCCACACTGCTCTGACCTCTTTCTGCACCTCTCTTGCCTCTTTCTGTACCTCTCTTTCCTCTTTCTGCACTTCTCTTGCTTCTTTCAGTACTTCTCTTGGTTCTTTCTGCACCTCTCTTGCTTCTTTCTGCACTGCTCTGGCCTCTTTCTGCACATCTATTCCCCCTTTCTGCACCTAATTTGCTTCTTTCTGCACCTAATTTGCTTCTTTCTGCACTTCTCTTGCCTCTTTCTGTACCTCTCTTGCCTCTTTCTGCACTTTGCTTGCCTCTTTCTGCACTTCTCTTGCTTCTTTCTGTACCTCTCTTGCTTCTTTCTGCATCTTTCTTCCTCTTTCTGCACTTCTCTTGCCTCTTTCTGCACTTCTCTTGCTTCTTTCTGCACTTCTCTTGCCTCTTTCTGCAACTCTGTTGCTTCTTTCTGTACTTCTCTTGCCTCTTTCTACACCTCTCTTGTCTCTTTCTGCTCCTTTCTTCCTCTTTCTGTGCCTTTCTTCTTCTTTCTGCACCTCACTTACCTCTTTCTGCACCTCACTTGCCTCTTTCTGCGCCCCTCTTCCTTCTTTCTGCACTTCTCTTGCCTCTTTCTGCACTTCTCTTGCCTCTTTCTGCACCTCACTCTCTTCTTTCTGCTCCTCTCTTGCCTCTTTCTGCACCTCAGTTGCTTCTTTTTGCACCTCTCTTGCCTCTTTCAGCACCTCTCTTGCCTCTTTCTGTACTGCTCATGCCTCTTTCTGTACCTCTCTTGCCTCTTTCTGCATCTCACTTGCTTCCTTCTGCACTTCTCTTGCCTCTTTCTGCGCCTCTTTTGCCTCATTCTGCACCTCTCTTGCTTCTTTCTGCCCTTCTCTTGCCTCTTTCTGCACTTTTCTTGCCTCTTTCTGCACCTCTTTTGCCTCATTCTGCACCTCACGTGCTTCTTTCTGCACCTCTCTTGCCTCTTTCTGTACCTCTCTTGCCTCTTTCTGCTTTTCTCTTGCCTCTTTCTGTACTTCTCTTGCCTCTTTCTGCAGCTCTCTTGCCTCTTTCTGCACCGCTCTGGCCTCTTTTTGCACCTCTCTTGCCTCTTTCTGCACCTCACTTGCCTCTTTCTGCACTTCTCTTGCCTCTTTCTGCACTTCTCTTGCCTCTTTCTGCACTTCTCTTGCCTCTTTCTGCACCTCACTCTTTTTTCTGCACCTCTCTTGCCTCTTTCTGTACTTCTCTTCCCTCTTTCTGCACTTCTCTTGCCTCTTTCTGCACCTCTCTTGCCTCTTGCTGCACCTCACTCTCTTTTTCTACACCTCTATTGGTTCTTTTTGCACTTCTCCTGCTTCTTTCTGCACCTCTCTTGCTTCTCTCTGTACCTGTTTTGCTTCTTTCTGTACCCCTCTTGCATCTTTCTACACCCTCTTCCCTCTTTCTGCACCTCTCTTGCTTCTTTCTGCACCTCTCGTCTTTTCAGCTCTTCTCTTGCCTCTTTCTGCAACTCTGTTGCTTCTTTCTGCACTTCTCTTGCCTATTTCTGCACCTCTTGTTTCTTTCTGCACTTCTCTTGCCTCTTTCTGCACCTCTCTTGCCTCTTTCTGCACCTTTCTTCCTCTTTCTGCACCTTTCTTCCTCTTTTTGCTCTTTTCTTGCCTCTTTCTGCACTTCTCTTGCCTCTTTCTATACCTCTCATGCTTCTTTTTGCACCTCAGTTGCCTCTTTCTGCACCTCTCTTGCCTGTTTCTGTACCTCACTCTCTTCTTTCTGCACCTCTCTTGCCTCTTTCTGCACCCCACTTGCTTCTTTCTGCACCTCTCTTGCCTCTTTCTGCACCTCTCTTGCCTCTTTCTGCACCTCTCTTGCCTCTTTCTGCACTTCTCTTGCCTCTTTCTGCACCTCACTTGCTTCTTTCTGCACCTCTCTTGCTTCTTTCTGCACCTCTTTTGCTTCTTTCTGCACTTCTCTTGCCTCTTTCTGCACCTCTCTTGCTTCTTTCTGCACTTCTCTTGCCTCTTTCTGCACTTCTCTTGCCTCTTTCTGCACCTCTCTTGCCTCTTTCTGCACCTCTCTTGCCTCTTTCTGCACCTCTCTTGCCTCTTTCTGCAGTTCTCTTGCCTCTTTCTGCACCTCTGTTGCTTCTTTGTGCACTTCTCTTGCCTCTTTCTGCACCCCTCTTGCCTCTTTCTGCACCCCTCTTGCTTCTTTCTGCACCTCTCTTGCCTCTTTCTGCACTTCTCTTGCCTCTTTCTGCACCCCTCTTGCTTCTTTCTGCACCTCTCTTGCCTCTTTCTGCACCTCACTCTCTTCTTTCTGCACTTCTCTTGCCTCTTTCTGCACCTCTCTTGCCTCTTTCTGCACTTCTCTTGCCTCTTTCTACTCCTCTCTTGCCTCTTTCCGCACCTCTGTTGCTTCTTTCTGCACTTCTCTTGCCTCTTTATTCACTACTCTTGCCTGTTTCTGTACCTCACTTCTCTTTCTGCACCTCACTTGCTTCTTTCTGCACCTCTCTTGCCTCTTTCTGCAGTTCACTTGCCTCTTTCTGCACCTCTGTTGCTTCTTTGTCCACTTCTCTTGCCTCTTTCTGCACCCCTCTTGCCTCTTTCTGCACCTCTCTTGCTTCTTTCCGTACTTCTCTTCCCTCTTGCTGCACCCCTCTTGCCTCTTTCTGCACCTCTGTTGGTTCTTTCTGCACTTCTCTTGCTTCTTTCTGCACCTCTCTTGCTTCTTTCTGCACCTCTTTTGCTTCTTTCTGTACCTCTTTTGCATCTTTCTACACCCCTCTTCTCTCTTTCTGCACCTCTCTTGCCTCTTTCTGCACCTCACTCTCTCTTTCTGTACCTCTCTTGCCTCTTTCTGCACCTCACTTGCCTCTTTCTGCACTTCTCTTGCCTCTTTCTGCACTTCTCTTGCCTCTTTCTGCACTTCTCTTGCTTCTTTCTGCACTACTCTTGCTTCTTTCTGCACTTCTCTTGCTTCTTTCAGCGCTTCTCTTTAGTTCTTTCTGCACCTCTCTTGCCTCTTTCTGCACTGCTCTGGCCTCTTTCTGCACCTCTCTTGCCTCTTTCTGCAGCTCACTTGCTTCTTTCTGCACCTCTCTCGCCTCTTTCTGTACCTCTCTCGCCTCTTTCTGCACTTCTCTTGCTTCTTTCTGCACTTCTCCTGCTTTTTTCTGTACTTCTTTTGCCTCTTTCTGCACTTTTCTCGCTTCTTTCAGCACTTCTCTTGCTTCTTTCTGCACCTCTCTTGCCTCTTTCTGCAGCTCACTTGCTTCTTTCTGCACCTCTCTTTCCGCACAGCTACGGCCTCTTTCTGCACATCTCTTCCCTATTTGTGCACCTCACTTGCTTCTTTCTGCACCTCTCTTGCCTCTTTCTGTACCTCTCTTGCCTCTTTCTGTATCTCTCTTTCCTCTTTCTGCTATTCTTGTGCCTCTTTCTGTACTTCTCTTGCCTCTTTCTGCACTTCTCTAGCCTCTTTCTGTACCTCACTTGCCTCCTTCTGCACTTCTCTTGCCTCTTTCTGCACTATTGCTTCTTTCTGCACTTCTCTTGCTTCTTTCAGTTCTTCTCTTGGTTCTTTCTGCACCTCTCTTGCCTCTTTCTGCACTGCTCTGACCTCTTTCTGCACCACTCTTGCCTCTTTCTGCAGCTCTCTTGCCTCTTTCTGCACCTCACTTGCTTCTTTCTGCACCTCTTTTACCTTTCTGTACCTCTCTTGCCTATTTCTGCACTTCTCTTGCCTCTTTCTGTACCTCACTTGCCTCCTTCTGCACTTCTCTTGCCTCTTTCTGCACCTCATTCTTCTTTCTGTACCTCTCTTGCCTCTTTCTGCACTTCTCTTGACTCTTTCTTCACTTCTCTTGCCTCTTTCTACACCTTTCTTGCCTCTATATGCACTTCTCTTGCCTCTTTCTGCACCTCTGTTGCTTCTTTCTGCACTTCTCTTGCTTCTTTCAGAACCTCTCTTGCTTCTCTCTGCGCCCCTCTTCCTTGTTTCTGCACCTCTCTTTCCTCTTTCAACACCTTTCTTGCCTCTGACTGCACTTCTCTTGCATCTTTCAGCACTTCTCTTGGTTCTTTCTGTAGCTCTCTTGCCTCTCTGCACCGCTCTGGCCTCTTTCTGCACCTCTCTTGCTTCTTTCTGCACCTCACTTGCTTCTTTCTGCACTTCTCTTGCCTCTTTCTGCACTTCTCTTGCTTCTTTCTGCACTTCTCTTGCTTCTTTCTGCACTTCTCTTGCTTCTTTCAGCGCTTCTCTTTAGTTCTTTCTGCAGCTCTCTTCCCTCTTTCTGCACTGCTCTGGCCTCTTTCTGCACCTCTCTTGCCTCTTTCTGCACCTCTCTTGCCTCTTTCTGCACCTCTCTTCCTTCTTTCTGCACCTCTCCTGCCTCTTTCTGCACCTCACTCTCTTCTTTCTGCACTACTCTAGCCTCTTTCTGCATGTCTCTTGCCTCTTTCTGCATGTCTCTTGCCTCTTTCTGCATGTCTCTTGCCTCTTTCTGCACATCTCTTGCCGCTTTCTGGATTTCTCTTGCTTCATTCAGCCCTTCTCTTGCCTTTTCTGCACTTCTCTTGCCTCTTTCTGCACTTCTCTTGCTTCTTTCAGAACTTCCCTTGGTTCTTTCTGTACCTCTCTTGCCTCTTTCTGCACTTCTCTTGCCTCTTTCTGTACTTTGTTGCCTCCTTCTGCACTTCTCTAGCCTTTTTCTGTACCTCACTTGCCTCCTTCTGCACTTCTTTTGCCTCTTTCAGCACTTCTCTTGGTTCTTTCTGCAGCTCTCTTGCCTCTTTCCGCACTGCTCTGGCCTCTTTCTGCACTGCTCTGGCCTCTTTCTGCACCTCTTGCCTCTTTCTACACCTCACTTGCTACTTTCTGCACCTCTCTTGCCTCTTTCTGTACCTCTCTTGCCTTTTTTTGCATTTCGTTTTCTTCTTTTGCACTTCTCTTGCTTGTTTCTGCACTTCTCTTGCTTCTTTCAGCACTTCTCTTGGTTCTTTCTGTACCTCACTTGCCTCTTTCTGCACCTCACTCTCTTCTTTCTGTACCTCTCTTGCCTCTTTCTGCACCTCACTTGCCTCTTTCTGCACTTCTCTCGACTCTTTCTTCACTTCTTTTGCCTCTTTCTACACCTTTCTTGCCTCTTTATGCACTTCTCTTGCCTCTTTATGCACTTCTCTTGCTTCTTTCAGAACCTCTCTTGCTTCTCTCTGCGCCCCTCTTCCTTCTTTCTGCACCTCACTTGCCTCTTTCTGCACCTCACTCTTCTTTCTGCACTACTCTTGCCTCTTTCTGTACCTCTCTTGCCTCTTTCTGCACTTCTCTTGCCTCTTTCTGCACATCTCTTGCCTCTTTCTGCACATCTCTTGCCTCTTTCTGCATTTCTCTTGCTTCATTCTGCCCTTCTCTTGCCTTTTTCTGAACTTCTCTTGCCTCTTTCTGCACTTCTCTTGCTTCTTTCAGCACTTCCCTTGGTTCTTTCTGCACTTCTCTAACCTTTTTCTGCTCTTCTCTTGCCTCTTTCAGCACTTCTCTTGGTTCTTTCTGCAGCTCTCTTGCCTCTTTCCGCACTGCTCTGGCCTCTTTCTGCACCTCTCTTGCCTCTTTCTACACCTCACTTGCTACTTTCTGCACCTCTCTTGCCTCTTTCTGTACCTCTCTTGCCTTTTTTTGCATTTCTTTTGCTTCTTTTGCACTTCTCTTGCTTGTTTCTGCACTTCTCTTGCTTCTTTCAGCACTTCTCTTGGTTCTTTCTGCACCTCTGTTGCCTCTTTCCACACTGCTCTGGCCTCTTTCTGCACCTCTCTTGCCTCTTTCTGCACATCTCTTGCCTCTTTCTGCACATCTCTTGCTCTTTCTGCACTTCTCTTGCTTCTTTCTGCCCTTCTCTTGCTTGTTTCTGCACTTCTCTTGCTTCTTTCTGCACTTCTCTTGCCTCTTTCTGCACTTTTCTTGCTTCTTTCTGCACTTCTCTTGCTTCTTTCTGCACCTCTCTTGCCTCTTTCTGCACCTCTCTTGCTTCTTTCTGCACCTCTCTTTCCTCGCAGCTACGGCCTCTTTCTGCACATCTCTTGCCTCTTTCTGCACCTCTCTTGCTTCTTTCTGCACCTCTCTTGCCTCTTTCTGCACCTCTCTTGCCTCTTTCTGCACAACTCTTGCCTCCTTCTGCTCTTCTCTTGCCTCTTTCTGCACCTCACTTGCCTCTTTCTGCACTTCTCTTGCCTCTTTCTGTACCTCTCTTGCCTCTTTCTGCACTTCTCTTGCCTCTTTCTGCACTCACTTGCTTCTTTCTGCACTTCTCTTGCTTCTTTCAGTACTTCTCTTGGTTCTTTCTGCACCTCTCTTGCCTCTTTCTGCACTGCTCTGGCCTCTTTCTGCACCTCTCTTGCCTCTTTCTGCACCTCTCTTGCCTCTTTCTGCACCTCACTTGCTTCTTTCTGCACCTCTCTTGCCTCTTTCTGTACCTCTCTTGCCTCTTTTTGCACTTCTCTTGCCTCTTTCTGTACCTCTCTTGCCTCTTTCTGCACTTCTCTTGCTTCTTTCTGCACCTCTATTGCTTCTTTCTGTACCTCTCTTGCCTCTTTCTGCACCTCTCTTGCCTCTTTCTGCACTTCTCTTGCCTCTTTCTGCACCTCTCTTGCCTCTTTCTGCACTTCTCTTGCCTCTTTCTGCACCTCTGTTGCTTCTTTCTGCACTTCTCTTGCTTCTTTCAGACCTCTCTTGCTTCCTTCTGCACTGTTCTTGCCTCTTTCTGCACCTCTTTTGCTTCTTTCTGCACCTTTCTTGCCTCTTTCTGCACTTCTCTTGCATCTTTCTAGCACTTCTCTTGCTTCTTTCTGTACCTCTCTTGCCTCTTTCTGCACCTCTCTGGCCTCTTTCTGCACCTCTCTTGCTTCTTTCTTCACCTCACTTGCTTCTTTCTGCACATCTTTTGCTTCTTTCTGCACCTCTCTGGCCTCTTTCTGCACCTCTCTTGCCTCTTTCTGCGCTTCTCTTGCTTCTTTCTGCACTTCTCTTGCTTCTTTCAGCGCTTCTCTTTAGTTCTTTCTGCACCTCTCTTGCCTCTTTCTGCACTGCTCTGGCCTCTTTCTGTACTTTGTTGCCTCTTTCTGCACCTCTCTTGCCTCTTTCTGCACCTCTCTTGCCTTCTTTCTGCACCTCTCTTGCCTCTTTCTGCACCTCACTCTGCTTCTTTCTGCACTTCTCTTGCCTCTTTCTGCACTGTCTCTTGCCTCTTTCTGCACTTCTCTTGCCTCTTTCTGCACTTCTCTTGCCTCTTTCTGCACCTCTCTTGCCTCTTTCTGCATCTCTCTTGCTTCTTTCTGCACCTTCTCTTGCCTCTTTCTGCACTTCTCTTGCTTCTTTCTGTACATCTCTTGCTTATTTCTGTACCTCTCTTGCTTCTTTCTGCACCTCTCTTGATTCTTTCTGCACTTCTCTAGCCTCTTTCTGTACTTCTCTTGCCTTCTTTCTGCTCTTCTCTAGCCTCTTTCTGTACCTCACTTGCCTCTTTCTGCACTTCTCTTGCCTCTTTCAGCACTTCTCTTGGTTCTTTCTGCACTTCTCTAGCCTCTTTCTGTACCTCACTTGCCTCCTTCTGCACTTCTCTTGCCTCTTTCTGCACTATTGCTTCTTTCTGCACTTCTCTTGCTTCTTTCAGTTCTTCTCTTGGTTCTTTCTGCACCTCTCTTGCCTCTTTCTGCACTGCTCTGACCTCTTTCTGCACCTCTCTTGCCTCTTTCTGCACCTCTCTTGCCTCTTTCTGCACCTCACTTGCTTCTTTCTGCACCTCTTTTACCTCTTTCTGTACCTCTCTTGCCTATTTCTGCACTTCTCTTGCCTCTTTCTGTACCTCACTTGCCTCCTTCTGCACTTCTCTTGCCTCTTTCTGCACCTCATTCTTCTTTCTGTACCTCTCTTGCCTCTTTCTGCACTTCTCTTGACTCTTTCTTCACTTCTCTTGCCTCTTTCTACACCTTTCTTGCCTCTATATGCACTTCTCTTGCCTCTTTCTGCACCTCTGTTGCTTCTTTCTGCACTTCTCTTGCTTCTTTCAGAACCTCTCTTGCTTCTCTCTGCGCCCCTCTTCCTTGTTTCTGCACCTCTCTTTCCTCTTTCAACACCTTTCTTGCCTCTGACTGCACTTCTCTTGCATCTTTCAGCACTTCTCTTGGTTCTTTCTGTAGCTCTCTTGCCTCTCTGCACCACTCTGGCCTCTTTCTGCACCTCTCTTGCTTCTTTCTGCACCTCACTTGCTTCTTTCTGCACTTCTTTTGCTTCTTTCTGCACTTCTTTTGCCTCTTTCTGCACTTCTCTTGCCTCTTTCTGCACTTCTCTTGCTTCTTTCTGCACTTCTCTTGCTTCTTTCAGCGCTTCTCTTTAGTTCTTTCTGCAGCTCTCTTGCCTCTTTCTGCACTGCTCTGGTGTCTTTCTGCACCTCTCTTGCCTCTTTCTGCACCTCTCTTGCCTCTTTCTGCACCTCTCTTCCTTCTTTCTGCACCTCTCCTGCCTCTTTCTGCACCTCACTCTCTTCTTTCTGCACTACTCTTGCCTCTTTCTGCATGTCTCTTGCCTCTTTCTGCATGTCTCTTGCCTCTTTCTGCTTGTCTATTGCCTCTTTCTGCACATCTCTTGCCGCTTTCTGGATTTCTCTTGCTTCATTCAGCCCTTCTCTTGCCTTTTCTGCACTTCTCTTGGCTCTTTCTGCACTTCTCTTGCTTCTTTCAGAACTTCCCTTGGTTCTTTCTGTACCTCTCTTGCCTCTTTCTGCACTTCTCTTGCCTCTTTCTGTACTTTGTTGCCTTCTTCTGCACTTCTCTAGCCTTTTTCTGTACCTCACTTGCCTCCTTCTGCACTTCTCTTGCCTCTTTCAGCACTTCTCTTGGTTCTTTCTGCAGCTCTCTTGCCTCTTTCCGCACTGCTCTGGCCTCTTTCTGCACTGCTCTGGCCTCTTTCTGCACTCTCTTGCTTCTTTCTACACCTCACTTGCTACTTTCTGCACCTCTCTTGCCTCTTTCTGTACCTCTCTTGCCTTTTTTTGCATTTCGTTTTCTTCTTTTGCACTTCTCTTGCTTGTTTCTGCACTTCTCTTGCTTCTTTCAGCACTTCTCTTGGTTCTTTCTGTACCTCACTTGCCTCTTTCTGCACCTCACTCTCTTCTTTCTGTACCTCTCTTGCCTCTTTCTGCACCTCACTTGCCTCTTTCTGCACTTCTCTCAACTCTTTCTTCACTTCTTTTGCCTCTTTCTACACCTTTCTTGCCTCTTTATGCACTTCTCTTGCCTCTTTATGCACTTCTCTTGCTTCTTTCAGAACCTCTCTTGCTTCTCTCTGCGCCCCTCTTCCTTCTTTCTGCACCTCACTTGCCTCTTTCTGCACCTCACTCTTCTTTCTGTACCTCTCTTACCTCTTTATGCACTTCTCTTGCCTCTTTCTGCACATCTCTTGCCTCTTTCTGCACATCTCTTGCTCTTTCTGCACTTCTCTTGCTTCTTTCAGCACTTCCTTTGGTTCTTTCTGCACTTCTCTAACCTTTTTCTGCTCTTCTCTTGCCTCTTTCAGCACTTCTCTTGGTTCTTTCTGCAGCTCTCTTGCCTCTTTCCGCACTGCTCTGGCCTCTTTCTGCACCTCTCTTGCCTCTTTCTACACCTCACTTGCTACTTTCTGCACCTCTCTTGCCTCTTTCTGTACCTCTCTTGCCTTTTTTGCATTTCTTTTGCTTCTTTTGCACTTCTCTTGCTTGTTTCTGCACTTCTCTTGCTTCTTTCAGCACTTCTCTTGGTTCTTTCTGCACCTCTGTTGCCTCTTTCCACACTGCTCTGGCCTCTTTCTGCACCTCTCTTGCCTCTTTCTACACCTCACTTGCTACTTTCTGCACCTCTCTTGCCTCTTTCTGTACCTCTCTTGCCTCTTTTTGCATTTCTTTTGCTTCATTTGCACTTCTCTTGCTTGTTTCTGCACTTCTCTTGCTTCTTTCAGCACTTTTCTTGGTTCTTTCTGCACCTCTGTTGCCTCTTTCCGCACTGCTCTGACCTCTTTCTGCACCTCTCTTGCCTCTTTCTGTACCTCTCTTTCCTCTTTCTGCACTTCTCTTGCTTCTTTCAGTACTTCTCTTGGTTCTTTCTGCACCTCTCTTGCTTCTTTCTGCACTGCTCTGGCCTCTTTCTGCACATCTATTCCCCCTTTCTGCACCTAATTTGCTTCTTTCTGCACCTAATTTGCTTCTTTCTGCACTTCTCTTGCCTCTTTCTGTACCTCTCTTGCCTCTTTCTACACCTCACTTGCTACTTTCTGCACCTCTCTTGCCTCTTTCTGCACTTCTCTTGCTTCTTTCTGTACCTCTCTTGCCTCTTTCTGCACTTCTCTTGCCTCTTTCTGCACTTCTCTTGCCTCTTTCTGCACCTCACTCTTTTTCTGTACCTCTCTTGTCACTTTCCACACTTCTCTTGCCTCTTTCTGCACCTCTCTTGCTTCTTTCTGTACCTCTCTTGCTTCTTTCTGCATCTTTCTTCCTCTTTCTGCACTTCTCTTGCCTCTTTCTGCAACTCTGTTGCTTCTTTCTGTACTTCTCTTGCCTCTTTCTACACCTCTCTTGTCTCTTTCTGCTCCTTTCTTCCTCTTTCTGTGCCTTTCTTCTTCTTTCTGCACCTCACTTGCCTCTTTCTGCACCTCACTTGCCTCTTTCTACACCTCACGCTCTTCTTTCTGCACTTCTCTTGTCTCTTTCTATACCTCTCTTGCCTCTTTCTGCACTTCTCTTGCCTCTTTCTGCACCTCACTCTCTTCTTTCTGCTCCTCTCTTGCCTCTTTCTGCACCTCAGTTGCTTCTTTTTGCACCTCTCTTGCCTCTTTCAGCACCTCTCTTGCCTCTTTCTGTACTTCTCATGCCTCTTTCTGTACCTCTCTTGCCTCTTTCTGCATCTCACTTGCTTCCTTCTGCACTTCTCTTGCCTCTTTCTGCACCTCTTTTGCCTCATTCTGCACCTCTCTTGCTTCTTTCTGCCCTTCTCTTGCCTCTTTCTGCACTTTTCTTGCCTCTTTCTGCACCTCTTTTGCCTCATTCTGCACATCACGTGCTTCTTTCTGCACCTCTCTTGCCTCTTTCTGTACCTCTCTTGCCTCTTTCTGCTTTTCTCTTGCCTCTTTCTGTACTTCTCTTGCCTCTTTCTGCACTTCTCTTGCGTCTTTCAGCACTTCTCTTGGTTCTTTCTGCAGCTCTCTTGCCTCTTTCTGCACCGCTCTGGCCTCTTTTTGCACCTCTCTTGCCTCTTTCTGCACCTCACTTGCCTCTTTCTGCACCTCTCTTTCCTCTTTCAACACCTTTCTTGCCTCTGACTGCACTTCTCTTGCATCTTTCAGCACTTCTCTTGGTTCTTTCTGTAGCTCTCTTGCCTCTCTGCACCACTCTCGCCTCTTTCTGCACCTCTCTTCTTTCTGCACCTCACTTGCTTCTTTCTGCACTTCTTTTGCCTCTTTCTGCACTTCTCTTGCCTCTTTCTGCACTTCTCTTGCCTCTTTCTGCACTTCTCTTGCTTCTTTCTGCACTTCTCTTGCTTCTTTCAGCGCTTCTCTTTAGTTCTTTCTGCTGCTCTCTTGCCTCTTTCTGCATTGCTCTGGCCTCTTTCTGCACCTCTCTTGCCTCTTTCTGCACCTCTCTTGCCTCTTTCTGCACCTCTCTTCCTTCTTTCTGCACCTCTCCTGCCTCTTTCTGCACCTCACTCTCTTCTTTCTGCACTACTCTTGCCTCTTTCTGCATGTCTCTTGCCTCTTTCTGCATGTTTCTTGCCTCTTTCTGCTTGTCTCTTGCCTCTTTCTGCACATCTCTTGCCACTTTCTGGATTTCTCTTGCTTCATTCAGCCCTTCTCTTGCCTTTTCTGCACTTCTCTTGCCTCTTTCTGCACTTCTCTTGCTTCTTTCAGAACTTCCCTTTGTTCTTTCTGTACCTCTCTTGCCTCTTTCTGCACTTCTCTTGCCTCTTTCTGTACTTTGTTGCCTTCTTCTGCACTTCTCTAGCCTTTTTCTGTACCTCACTTGCCTCCTTCTGCACTTCTCTTGCCTCTTTCAGCACTTCTCTTGGTTCTTTCTGCAGCTCTCTTGCCTCTTTCCGCACTGCTCTGGCCTCTTTCTGCACTGCTCTGGCCTCTTCCTGCACCTCTTGCTTCTTTCTACACCTCACTTGCTACTTTCTGCACCTCTCTTGCCTCTTTCTGTACCTCTCTTGCCTTTTTTTGCATTTCGTTTTCTTCTTTTGCACTTCTCTTGCTTGTTTTTGCACTTCTCTTGCTTCTTTCAGCACTTCTCTTGGTTCTTTCTGTACCTCACTTGCCTCTTTCTGCACCTCACTCTCTTCTTTCTGTACCTCTCTTGCCTCTTTCTGCACCTCACTTGCCTCTTTCTGCACTTATCTCAACTCTTTCTTCACTTCTTTTGCCTCTTTCTACACCTTTCTTGCCTCTTTATGCACTTCTCTTGCCTCTTTATGCACTTCTCTTGCTTCTTTCAGAACCTCTCTTGCTTCTCTCTGCGCCCCTCTTCCTTCTTTCTGCACCTCACTTGCCTCTTTCTGCACCTCACTCTTCTTTCTGCACTACTCTTGCCTCTTTCTGTACCTCTCTTACCTCTTTATGCACTTCTCTTGCCTCTTTCTGCACATCTCTTGCCTCTTTCTGCACATCTCTTGCTCTTTCTGCACTTCTCTTGCTTCTTTCAGCACTTCCTTTGGTTCTTTCTGCACTTCTCTAACCTTTTTCTGCTCTTCTCTTGCCTCTTTCAGCACTTCTCTTGGTTCTTTCTGCAGCTCTCTTGCCTCTTTCCGCACTGCTCTGGCCTCTTTCTGCACCTCTCTTGCCTCTTTCTACACCTCACTTGCTACTTTCTGCACCTCTCTTGCCTCTTTCTGTACCTCTCTTGCCTTTTTTGCATTTCTTTTGCTTCTTTTGCACTTCTCTTGCTTGTTTCTGCACTTCTCTTGCTTCTTTCAGCACTTCTCTTGGTTCTTTCTGCACCTCTGTTGCCTCTTTCCACACTGCTCTGGCCTCTTTCTGCACCTCTCTTGCCTCTTTCTACACCTCACTTGCTACTTTCTGCACCTCTCTTGCCTCTTTCTGTACCTCTCTTGCCTTTTTTTGCATTTCTTTTGCTTCATTTGCACTTATCTTGCTTGTTTCTGCACTTCTCTTGCTTCTTTCAGCACTTTTCTTGGTTCTTTCTGCACCTCTGTTGCCTCTTTCCGCACTGCTCTGACCTCTTTCTGCACCTCTCTTGCCTCTTTCTGTACCTCTCTTTCCTCTTTCTGCACTTCTCTTGCTTCTTTCAGTACTTCTCTTGGTTCTTTCTGCACCTCTCTTGCTTCTTTCTGCACTGCTCTGGCCTCTTTCTGCACATCTATTCCCCCTTTCTGCACCTAATTTGCTTCTTTCTGCACCTAATTTGCTTCTTTCTGCACTTTTCTTACCTCTTTCTGTACCTCTCTTGCCTCTTTCTACACCTCACTTGCTACTTTCTGCACCTCTCTTGCCTCTTTCTGCACTTCTCTTGCTTCTTTCTGTACCTCTCTTGCCTCTTTCTGCACTTCTCTTGCCTCTTTCTGCACTTCTCTTGCCTCTTTCTGCACCTCACTCTTTTTTCTGTACCTCTCTTGTCACTTTCCACACTTCTCTTGCCTCTTTCTGCACCTCTCTTGCTTCTTTCTGTACCTCTCTTGCTTCTTTCTGCATCTTACTTCCTCTTTCTGCACTTCTCTTGCCTCTTTCTGCAACTCTGTTGCTTCTTTCTGTACTTCTCTTGCCTCTTTCTACACCTCTCTTGTCTCTTTCTGCTCCTTTCTTCCTCTTTCTGTGCCTTTCTTCTTCTTTCTGCACCTCACTTGCCTCTTTCTGCACCTCACTTGCCTCTTTCTACACCTCACGCTCTTCTTTCTGCACTTCTCTTGTCTCTTTCTATACCTCTCTTGCCTCTTTCTGCACTTCTCTTGCCTCTTTCTGCACCTCACTCTCTTCTTTCTGCTCCTCTTTTGCCTCTTTCTGCACCTCAGTTGCTTCTTTTTGCACCTCTCTTGCCTCTTTCAGCACCTCTCTTGCCTCTTTCTGTACTTCTCATGCCTCTTTCTGTACCTCTCTTGCCTCTTTCTGCATCTCACTTGCTTCCTTCTGCACTTCTCTTGCCTCTTTCTGCACCTCTTTTGCCTCATTCTGCACCTCTCTTGCTTCTTTCTGCCCTTCTCTTGCCTCTTTCTGCACTTTTCTTGCCTCTTTCTGCACCTCTTTTGCCTCATTCTGCACCTCACGTGCTTCTTTCTGCACCTCTCTTGCCTCTTTCTGTACCTCTCTTGCCTCTTTCTGCTTTTCTCTTGCCTCTTTCTGTACTTCTCTTGCCTCTTTCTGCACTTCTCTTGCGTCTTTCAGCACTTCTCTTGGTTCTTTCTGCAGCTCTCTTGCCTCTTTCTGCACCGCTCTGGCCTCTTTTTGCACCTCTCTTGCCTCTTTCTGCACCTCACTTGCCTCTTTCTGCAGCTCACTTGCCTCCTTCTGCACTTCTCTTGCCTCTTTCTGCACTTCTCTTGCCTCTTTCTGCACTTCTCTTGCTTCTTTCTGCACTTCTCTTGCTTCTTTCAGCGCTTCTCTGTAGTTCTTTATGCACCTCTCTTGCCTCTTTCTGCAGCTCACTTGCTTCTTTCTGCACCTCTCTTGCTTCTTTCTGTACCTCTCTCGCCTCTTTCTGCACTTCTCTTGCTTCTTTCTGCACTTCTATTGCTTTTTTCTGTACTTCTTTTGCCTCTTTCTGCACTTTTCTTGCTTCTTTTAGCACTTCTGGTTCTTTCTGCACCTCTCTTGTCTCTTTCCGCACAGCTACGGCCTCTTTCTGCACATCTCTTGCCTATGCACCTCACTTGCTTCTTTCTGCACCTCTCTTGCCTTTTTCTGTACCTCTCTTGCCTCTTTCTGCACTTCTCTTGCTTCTTTCTGCACTACTCTTGCCTCTTTCTGCACTATTGCTTCTTTCTGCACTTCTCTTGCTTCTTTCAGTACTTCTCTTGGTTCTTTCTGCACCTCTCTTGCCTCTTTCTGCACTGCTCTGGCCTCTTTCTGCACCTCTCTTGCCTCTTTCTGTACCTCACTTGCTTCTTTCTGTACCTCTTTTACCTCTTTCTGTACCTCTCGCCTATTTCTGCACTTCTCTTGCCTCTTTCTGTACCTCACTTGCCTCCTTCTACTCTTCTCTTGCTTCTTTCTGCACCTCACTCTTCTTTCTGTACCTCTCTTGCCTCTTTCTGCACCTCAGTTGCCTCTTTCTGCACTTCTCTTGACTCTTTTGTCACTTCTCTTGCCTCTTTCTGCACCTTACTCTCTTCTTTCTGCACCTCTCTTGCCTCTCTGCACTTCTCTTTCTCCTTTCTGTACTTCTCGTGTTCCTTTCTCTCATTTCTGCACCTCTCTTGCCTCTTTCTGCACCTCACTTGCCTCTTTCTGCACCTCACTTGCCTCTTTCTGCACTTCTCTTGCCTCTTTCTGCACTTCTCTTGCCTCTTTCTGCACTTCTCTTGCTTCTTTCTGCACTTCTCTTGCTTCTTTCAGCGCTTCTCTGTAGTTCTTTATGCACCTCTCTTGCCTCTTTCTGCAGCTCACTTGCTTCTTTCTGCACCTCTCTTGCTTCTTTCTGTACCTCTCTCGCCTCTTTCTGCACTTCTCTTGCTTCTTTCTGCACTTCTCTTGCTTCTTTCTGTACTTCTCTTGCCTCTTTCTGCACTTCTTCTTGCTTCTTTCAGCACTTCTGGTTCTTTCTGCACCTCTCTTGTCTCTTTCCGCACAGCTACTGGCCTCTTTCTGCACATCTCTTGCCTATTTGTGCACCTCACTTGCTTCTTTCTGCACCTCTCTTGCCTTTTTCTGTACCTCTCTTGCCTCTTTCTGCACTTCTCTTGCTTCTTTCTGCACTACTCTTGCCTCTTTCTGCACTATTGCTTCTTTCTGCACTTCTCTTGCTTCTTTCAGTACTTCTCTTGGTTCTTTCTGCACCTCTCTTGCCTCTTTCTGCACTGCTCTGGCCTCTTTCTGCACCTCTCTTGCCTCTTTCTGTACCTCACTTGCTTCTTTCTGTACCTCTTTTACCTCTTTCTGTACCTCTCGCCTATTTCTGCACTTCTCTTGCCTCTTTCTGTACCTCACTTGCCTCCTTCTACTCTTCTCTTGCTTCTTTCTGCACCTCACTCTTCTTTCTGTACCTCTCTTGCCTCTTTCTGCACCTCAGTTGCCTCTTTCTGCACTTCTCTTGACTCTTTTGTCACTTCTCTTGCCTCTTTCTGCACCTTACTCTCTTCTTTCTGCACCTCTCTTGCCTCTCTGCACTTCTCTTTCTCCTTTCTGTACTTCTCGTGTTCCTTTCTCTCATTTCTGCACCTCTCTTGCCTCTTTCTGCACCTCACTTGCCTCTTTCTGCACCTCACTTGCCTCTTTCTGCACTTCTCTTGCATCTTTCTGCACTTCTCTTGCCTCTTTCTGCACTTCTCTTGCTTCTTTCTGCACTTCTCTTGCTTCTTTCAGCGCTTCTCTGTAGTTCTTTATGCACCTCTCTTGCCTCTTTCTGCAGCTCACTTGCTTCTTTCTGCACCTCTCTTGCTTCTTTCTGTACCTCTCTCGCCTCTTTCTGCACTTCTCTTGCTTCTTTCTGCACTTCTCTTGCTTTTTTCTGTACTTCTTTTGCCTCTTTCTGCACTTTTCTTGCTTCTTTCAGCACTTCTGGTTCTTTCTGCACCTCTCTTGTCTCTTTCCGCACAGCTACGGCCTCTTTCTGCACATCTCTTGCCTATTTGTGCACCTCACTTGCTTCTTTCTGCACCTCTCTTGCCTTTTTCTGTACCTCTCTTGCCTCTTTCTGCACTTCTCTTGCTTCTTTCTGCACTACTCTTGCCTCTTTCTGCACTATTGCTTCTTTCTGCACTTCTCTTGCTTCTTTCAGTACTTCTCTTGGTTCTTTCTGCACCTCTCTTGCCTCTTTCTGCACTGCTCTGGCCTCTTTCTGCACCTCTCTTGCCTCTTTCTGTACCTCACTTGCTTCTTTCTGTACCTCTTTTACCTCTTTCTGTACCTCTCGCCTATTTCTGCACTTCTCTTGCCTCTTTCTGTACCTCACTTGCCTCCTTCTACTCTTCTCTTGCTTCTTTCTGCACCTCACTCTTCTTTCTGTACCTCTCTTGCCTCTTTCTGCACCTCAGTTGCCTCTTTCTGCACTTCTCTTGACTCTTTTGTCACTTCTCTTGCCTCTTTCTGCACCTTACTCTCTTCTTTCTGCACCTCTCTTGCCTCTTTCTGCACTTCTCTTTCTCCTTTCTGTACTTCTCGTGTTCCTTTCTCTCATTTCTGCACCTCTCTTGCCTCTTTCTGCACTTCTCTTACACTTCTCTTGCTTCTTTCTGCACTTCTCTTGCTTATTTCTGCACTTTTCTTGCCTCTTTCTGCACTTTTGTTGGTTCTTTATGCACCTCTCCTGCCTCTTTGAGCACTGCTCTGGCCTCCTTCTGCATCTCTCTTGCTTCTTTCTGCACCTCTCTTGCTTCTTTATGCACCTCTCTTGCTTCTTTCTGCATCTTTCTTTCTCTTTCTGCACTTCTATTGCCTCTTTCTGTGCTTCTCTTGCTTCTTTCTGCACCTTTCTTCCTCTTTCCACACCTCTCTTGCCTCTTTCTACACCTTTCTTCCTCTTTCTGCACCTCTCTTGCTTCTTTCTGCACCTCGTTTGCTTTTTTCTGCACCTCTCTTGGCTCTTTCTGTACCCCTCTTCCCGCACTTCTCTTGCCTCTTTCTGTACTTTTCTTGCCTCTTTCTGCTAATTTCTCACTCTTTCTGCACTTCTCTTCATTCTTTCTGTCTTTCTCTTGCATCTTTCTGCGCTTCTCTTGCTTCTTTCTGCACTTCTCTTCCCTCTTTCTGGACCCCTCTTCCCTCTTTCTGCACTTCTCTTGCCTCTTTCCGTACTTTTCTTGCCTCTTTCTGCACATTTCTTACCTCTTTCTGCACCTCTCGCTTTTTTCTGCACTTCTCTTCCTTCTTTCTGCACTTCTCGTGCATCTTTCTGCACCTCTCTTGCTTCTTTCTGCACCTCTCTTGCTTCTTTCTGCATCTTTCTTCCTCTTTCTGCACTTATATTGCCTCTTTCTGTGCTTCTCTTGCTTCTTTCTGCACCTTTCTTCCTCTTTCTGTACCTCTCTTGCCTCTTTCTACACCTTTCTTCCTCTTTCTGCACCTCTCTTGTTTCTTTCTGCACCTTGCTTGCTTTTTTATGCACTTCCCTAGCTTCTTTCTGCACCTCTCTTGCTTCTTTCTGCACCCCACTTGCTTCTTTCTGCACCTCTATTGCTTCTTTCTGTGCATCTCTTGCTTCTTTCTGCACTTCTCTTGCCTCTTTCTGCACATTTCTTACTCTTTCTGCACCTCTCTTGTTTTTTCCTGCACTTCTCTTTTTTATAACTCTTTTTATTAATAACAGTGATGCAGCAACTATATCTTCAATGGAATAGATTCTGGTTTAGCATACATTATACATACAGACATCAATTACAGCTTTCAAATCTTGGCAGTCATATGTTAGATTTTTATAGCGTGGTGGGAGCGGAAAGAGAGGGAACAGTTGGTGGGACACAAATATTGCCACAATGTTCGTTCCACTTGCCCCATACTTGCGACCATTTCTTCGGGCAGCCTCTTGCAACATAAACAGTTTTTTCCATCATCATGCACCAGTCCATGTCCGCTTTCCAGGCCTCCAGTGTCGGTGCCGCACTTGCGCCCCACATTCTGGCCACGTTCCTTTTGGCTACTATTAGGCCCAGTGTCACCCATATTTGATCCTTGCTACTCAGGTCTGTGGGTTCCCAGATGTTTAATAGGCATCGTTTAACATTAATTTCCAACCGCACCCTGAGGACCTCCCCGATGCAGTGATGGACTCCCATCCAATATCTCTGAACATGTACACACTCCCATAATATATGCATGAATGTACCCTCCTGGCCACAATGTCTACGACACCCTGAGTCATCTGTTTTACCCATCTTGACTAATGTCGGTCCTGTGATGTCAATTCTATGGAGGATCTTTAATTGGACCAATCGTAATTGAGCTGAGATCGTGACCTCTCGAGGGGAGGCCAACGCTTCCTGCCACTCGTCCTCGTCCATTTCAGATACATCCCTCCCCCAGTGTCCACGAACCGTACCCAAGGGGTCTGGGGCGTTATTAATCAGTTTCTTATATGTTAGGGATACTGCTTTTGTTTGCATGTAGCCATCTAGAAGTCGGTCCTCGAGGGATGAGGCCTCAGGCAAAGACCCTCCCCTGGTATCTGTGATGTCAAGGCGTGTCTCACTTGCATGTAACGAAAATGTTTGGTATCTGCCATCTCATACTCCTGTTGTAGGGTAGCAAATGGTATTACCCCTCCCCTTTCCATAGGTCACCTACTCTTGAGATCCCTATCATGTCCCATTAATCGAATCCCTTCGTTTTCCTCAGGGTTCCTGTAGGAGAGTAGGATCTGCCTCTTATGTTGCCCCCACTTTTTTCTGATGTTAGCACTGGTTTCTGACTATAGTCTGGCTGGGTCCCTGCCAATCAGGGCCCCAGCCTCTCTGTTCTCTCTAAATGACATGGAGTGCACTCTAGGTGCACTAGTGATTGGATACTGTGGTGCCTTATGAGTCCCTAGTATATGGTACCTTAGGTACCAAGGGCATAGGTACTTCACAGGCCTACCAGGGGCTGCAGCATGTGTTATGCCACCCCTGGGAAGCAGAATAAATCTGACACCACAGGCCTGCTACTGCAGCCTGGGTGAGGTGGTGCTAGCACACCTCACTGAGATATAGGTTTCCTATATCTCTCCTGCACACACATATAAACCTATCAGTCACCCCTAAGGCAGGCCCTATCAATCCTGAGGGCAGGGTGCTTGGCTTCTATGTGAGGGGGTGCCTCTGCATGAGCAGGGCCCCTCTGCAGTTCTCAGAGTCCATTCTCTGGTGCTGTTTGTGGATGCGGTTAAACCATATACTTTTAAGTGCATTATATCCTCGCGGTAAAATGCTAACTTTGGAATGGCTGCATCAAAACATGTCGTGTTTGGTGTCAAACATCTTGGAATACTACCCCCCGCCAATCCTGGCGGCGGGGTAGCATTCCACTCTTCTAGAGGGATCAGACATGTACCTGCTGTGGAAACGCGGTAGAATCCTGCAGAGCCCTGGCATCACAAAATGGATGCCACCAGTCACAGACACTGGGCTGCCCTCCTGCTGATGACCGAAACTCACAGTGGAGGAAGCCCAACAAAGGTATCCTGTCACAGAGAGGTGTGACCACCTCCCAGACAGGGTTTAGTGTATTGGGGCTGGGTGGGTGCACTCTTAGAGTGCTTTGAAGTCCTGCACTGGGGGAGCAGAAGGCTCCTCTGTGCATATGCCAGTTCAAACCGGCTCAGGGGCTACCTGCCCCTGCTCTGGCGCGAACCTGGACAAAGGGAAGTGGGTGTAGCCACCCCTCCCTTGACCCTCCCATAGGTGGGGTCATAGGGCTAGTCCATCCCCTCTTTTAGTATAAGAGGGGGAACCTTGCCATTGCAAAACAGATAACCCCTGGACGACGCTCTACTGAAGAATCCTGGCCCTTCGACGTTCCACTACCTTTGGAAGACAGAAGAATCTCCCTTGGAGTCAAGGAGTGACTCCCTGCTTGGCAGGCACCAAAAACGACAACGACGGTCGCAAACTACGCCGCTCCCGCCGGAGTCCGAAGTCCCTGCAGCCCAAGAAGTGAATTTCCTGACCTCTCCCAGGCCATCGTGAGTCCCCAGCGAAGCTGAGGCAAGTGGACCCCACGAGTAACGAGGAACTGTGACCCCTGGGTACCGTGCACTATTGTCGAGTGCAACCCCTTCACAACGTTCTACAAACTTGTGCTTTGGATCACGTGTGGTCCCGACCTCCAGCAGGAATCCCTCTGAAGATCAGAGGCCTACACCGTCCCGAGTGACCGTGGGCCCCTGTTGAGTGATTCCGCCCGAGGTGTCTTCGCGATCCCTTGCCAGCCGGCTCGAGGGTCCCCAGAAGACTTCTTAACGAAACCAAAGGGCTCCCCTGGTTGCTCCAGGCCTGCCCTGACTTACCCTTGCTGGGTGAGTTCCTCAGACCTTGCTGGTCTGTGCCATCGACTTTCCTTCCTCTCCCCGAGACTTGCTGTTACCAAGGCTTGTTGGCTCCGATCGAGTGGCCGACACCGCAGTAAACTGCAGACTTCGTGGGACACCCAGAATCCAGCTCCTGGTCGTCATCGACGCCTCCTGGACCTCGTGGCAGAAGAGTCAAGGCACCTGCAACCGACCTGAAGCGACCGACGACGGTGGGCATCCATCTTCCTTGCCCCGAGTCACTGCCAAGTGACTTTGAACACTGTCCCCTCTGCTTTCAGGTCATCCTTCTACAGAATCCAGGCTTGGATTCCACCGGACACTTCTTCAGCTCCCGCAAGCAGCAAGTCTTCTTTGTTCGCCATTGAAAACGACGCCGCGACCCGACACCAAAGAACACCTATGCACCCGTCTTCCCTGGGTGAGGTAACTCTAGCACTACGGTGCTCCTGTGGGTGTGGGCCCTAGAACTACTTACCCTGTAAGTGACTTGCCTGTAGCTTCCTTAGAAGTGTCCTTAAACTCTTACTTTCCCAGTGTGGCTCGCGCACTGACTCGTACCTGGTTCGCGGCTGTGTCAGACACATCGCGTCCAACTCCCTTGCAATCCTATCTGAAACCGTATCCTTCGACTCGTACGAGTCCGATCGGTGTGTTCGCCTCGAACACGCAAGGGGCCTTTTTCCATTGAAATCTCTATCGCGTCCAAGGGCATAGACTCGTACAGGACTCACCTTGGTGCCCAGACACCGCGTCCGTCCCCTGTGGGTCTCCTACAACTACCTGGGGTGGTTCTTAGGGGTCCCTCGATTCTAGATGCCCTAGACCTAGGTCTAGAACCTAAGATTGTGATTCACTTGTGCTTAACTTATTGAGAAACGTTGATTTGTACATATGTTTGTCTTATAATCTCATAAAGAGATTAGTAGAGAGTTATTTAGAAATAAATACATATATATTTGATATATATACCTGTGTGGTGTCTTTTCATTTGGTGATTCAAGAGATTATATGGTAAAACAAGCTGCTTTACATTCCTCCGAGACTTAGCCTGAAGGCTGCTCTCCACAGCTACCACTAGGATAGCTTTCTTTAAAAGGTTGTCTTAAACCTATCTACCATAAGAGTCGATTTGCCCTGGTGCAAGGTGTCCACTTTAATTAGTGAACAGCATATACCAGGCCAACTTCTCACATTGGTGGGCAGCGTGTGGGATTCCAGCTTGCCATTGTTTTACCAGAAAATCTCTATTTGAATTACTAACTGAAAACCATTATAGGTACTCAAGGTACATATAAAGTCAAGCTTAGTATCAATAAGTTCTACTGAACTTAGAGCTGTGTGCCAAGGGATAGCACACCCTTTCCACAGCTCAAGCTAGGATCAGTAGGCCACAAACTAGTGTAGGTAGTACAACACTGCACAACACTAGAATGTCCTTAAGGGGTGGACCCAGTGGATCCACTCAGCCTCAGTATAAGGACATGGCTTTCTCTGACTTGAGAGCCATGTGTGTTGAAAGACACCTGAAGCTAGGACAGAGTCCCTCAACACTCCACCTGATAGATCTGCTGACTGCAGATGACCTTAGGTTGGCTCTAGGAGCTAAGGGGTCTGAATCAGTGGGTGGGTCAATCATAGTAACTGGGTCAGAGGAGGACAATCCGAATGACCTAGACTCTGTGGTTGAAGGGCCAGGCTTCAAGGAGCCTGAACAGGACAAAGGAATTCTCCCTAAGAGAACTGGCAGAATGAATGAGAGGCACAGATCCCCTTCCAGGGAATCTGAGCACTCTTATCACTCTGACAGAGAATTTGTCCAGGAGAGGAGCTCATACTTTAACTTATGAGAGACCTCCTCTGAGAGAAGGTGCAAACTGCTCCAGTATGAGGAAGCCAAGGTGGCCCTCAGAACCAAGCAGTTGGCACTGGATAGAGAAGCCCTGGAGATCCAGAGAGCTTCCAGAAGGGAGGGTTTAGAACCCCCTGGTGGCAGCAACAGTGTCCCTAGAGGCAGAGAATATGTCCCTGACCATAGGAACCTGAGCAAGGTTGTTCCTCCCTACCAGAGTGGGGATGATATCCACAAGTGGATAACTGCTATGGAGAGGGCCTGCAGAGTACAGCAGGTCCCCCAAAAGCAGTGGGCAGCAATCTTGTGGCTCTCCTTTTCAGATAAAGGTAGAGACAAGCTCCTCACTGTTAGAGAAGAGGATGCTG
The DNA here is from genome assembly GCA_963921515.1 of Calotriton arnoldi. NCBI lineage: Eukaryota > Metazoa > Chordata > Amphibia > Caudata > Salamandridae > Calotriton > Calotriton arnoldi. The sequence goes on along the minus strand of CAWUFW010019309.1, from coordinate 107,483 downwards.
ATGATTATGAAGTCCTGAAGAGTGCACTGATAGATGGGTTTGGCTTAACCACTGAGCAGTACAGGTTGAAGTTCAGAGATACCCAGAAGGCACAGACTCAGGACTGGACTGACTTTGTTGATTGTGCAACCAAGGCTCTGGAGGGTTGGCTGGTTGGCAGTAGGGTTACTGATTTCAAGGGATTGTATAATCTGATGATGAGAGAACAGATCCTAAATGTAGGAAGGTGGAATCTGACTATATGGTTGCCCCCACTTTTTTATGGTGTTTTGCTGGTTTATGACTTAGTTGGACTGGGATCCTGCTATTCAGGGCCCCAGTCTATCTGCTCTCTCTAAATGACATGGAGTGCACTCTAGGTGCACTAGTGATTGGATACTGTGGTGCCTTATGAGTCCCTAGTAAATGGTACCTTAGGTACCAAGGGCATAGGTACTTCACAGGCCTACCAGGGGCTGCAGCATGTATTATGCCACCCCTGGGAAGCAGACTAAATCTGACACCACAGGCCTGCTACTGCAGCCTGGGTGAGGTGGTGCTAGCACCCCTCACTAAGATATAGGTTTCCTATATCTCTCCTGCACACACATATAAACCTATCAGTCACCCCTAAGGCAGGCCCTATCAATCCTGAGGGCAGGGTGCTTGGCTTCTATGTGAGGGGGTGCCTCTGCATGAGCAGGGCCCCTCTGCAGCTGTCAGAGTCTATTCTCTGGTGCTGTTTGTGGATGCGGTTAAACCATATACTCTTAAGTGCATTATATCCTCGCGGTAAAATGCTAACTTTGGAATGGCTGCATCAAAACATGTCGTGTTTGGTGTCAAACATCTTGGAATACTACCCCCCGCCAATCCTGGCGGCGGGGGTAGCATTCCACCCTTCTAGAGGGATCAGACATGTACCTGCTGTGGAAACGCGGTAGAATCCTGCAGAGCCCTGGCATCACAAAATGGATGCCACCAGTCACAGACACTGGGCTGCCCTCCTGCTGATGACCGAAACTCACAGTGGAGGAAGCCCAACAAAGGTATCCTGTCACAGGGAGGTGTGACCACCTCCCAGACAGGGTTTAGTGTATTGGGGCTGGGTGGGTGCACTCTTAGAATGCTTTGAAGTCCTGCACTGGGGGAGCAGAAGGCTCCTCTGTGCATATGCCAGTTCAAACCGGCTCAGGGGCTACCTGCCCCTGCTCTGGCGCGAACCTGGACAAAGGGAAGTGGGTGTAGCCACCCCTCCCTTGACCCTCCCATAGGTGGGGTCATAGGGCTAGTCCATCCCCTCTTTTAGTATAAGAGGGGAACCTTGCCATTGCAAAACAGATAACCCCTGGACGACGCTCTACTGAAGAATCCTGGCCCTTCGACGTTCCACTACCTTTGGAAGACAGAAGAATCTCCTTGGAGTCAAGGAGTGACTCCCCTGCTTGGCAGGCACCAAAACGACAACAACGGTCGCAAACTACGCCGCTCCCGCCGGAGTCCGAAGTCCCTGCAGCCCAAGAAGTGGATTTCCTGACCTCTCCCAGGCCATCGTGAGTCCCCAGCGAAGCTGAGGCAAGTGGACCCCACGAGTAACGAGGAACCGCGACCCCTGGGTACCGGGCACTATTGTCGAGTACAACCCCTTCACAACGTTCTACGAACTTGTGCTTTGGACCACGTGTGGTCCCGACCTCCAGCAGGAATCCTCCGAAGATCAGAGGCCTACACCGTCCCGAGTGACCGTGGGCCCCTGTTGAGTGATTCCGCCCGAGGTGTCTTCGCGATCCCTTGCCAGCCGGCTTGTGGGTCCCCAGAAGACTTCCTAACAAAACCAAAGGGCTCCCCTGGTTGCTCCAGGCCTGCCCTGACTTACCCTTGCTGGGTGAGTTCCTCAGACCTTGCTGGTCTGTGCCATCGACTTTCCTTCCTCTCCCCGAGACTTGCTGTTACCAAGGCTTGTTGGCTCCGATCGAGTGGCCGACACCGCAGTAAGCTGCAGACTTCGTGTTACACACAGAATCCAGCTCCTGGTCGTCGTCGACGCCTCCTGGACCTCGTGGCAGAAGAGTCAAGGCACCCGCAACCGACCTGAAGCGACCGACGACGGTGGGCATCCATCTTCCTTGCCCCGAGTCACTGCCAAGTGACTTTGAACACTGTCCCCTCTGCTTTCAGGTCATCCTTCTACAGAATCCAGGCTTGGATTCCACCGGACACTTCTTCAGCTCCCGCAAGCAGCAAGTCTTCTTTGTTCGCCATTGAAAACGACGCCGCGACCCGACACCAAAGAACACCTATGCACCCGGCTTCCCTGGGTGAGGTAACTCTAGCACTACGGTGCTCCTGTGGGTGTGGGCCCTAGAACTACTTACCCTGTAAGTGACTTGCCTGTAGCTTCCTTAGAAGTGTCCTTAAACTCTTACTTTCCCAGTGTGGCTCGCACACTGACTCGTACCTGGTTCGCGGCGGTGTCAGACACACCGCGTCCAACTCCCTTGCAATCCTATCTGAAACCGTATCCTTCGACTCGTACGAGTCCGATCGGTGTGTTCGCCTCGAACACGCAAGGGGCCTTTTTCCATTGAAATCTCTATCGCGTCCAAGGGCATAGACTCGTACAGGACTCATCTTGGTGCCCAGACACCGCGTCCGTCCCCTGTGGGTCTCCTACAACTACCTGGGGTGGTTCTTAGGGGTCCCTCGATTCTAGATGCCCTAGACCTAGGTCTAGAACCTAAGATTGTGATTTACTTGTGCTTAACTTATTGAGAAACGTTGATTTGTGCATATGTTTGTCTTCTAATCTCATAAAGAGATTAGTAGAGAGTTATTTAGAAATAAATACATATATATTTGATATATATACCTGTGTGGTGTCTTTTCATTTGGTGATTCAAGAGATTGTATGGTAAAACAAGCTGCTTTACATTCCTCCGAGACTTAGCCTGAAGGCTGCTCTCCACAGCTACCACTAGGATAGCTTTCTTTAAAAGGTTGTCTTAAACCTATCTACCATAAGAGTCGATTTGCCCTGGTGCAAGGTGTCCACTTTAAGTAGTGAACAGCATATACCAGGCCAACTTCTCACATTGGTGGCAGCGGTGGGATTCCAGCTTGCCATTGTTTTACCAGAAAATCTCTATTTGAATTACTAACTGAAAACCATTATAGGTACTCAAGGTACATATAAAGTCAAGCTTAGTATCAATAAGTTCTACTGAACTTAGAGCTGTGTGCCAAGGGATAGCACACCCTTTCCACAGCTCAAGCTAGGATCAGTAGGCCACAAACTAGTGTAGGTAGTACAACACTGCACAACACTAGAATGTCCTTAAGGGGTGGAACCAGTGGATCCACTCAGCCTCAGTATAAGGACATGGCTTTCTCTGACTTGAGAGCCATGTGTGTTGAAAGACACCTGAAGCTAGGACAGAGTCCCTCAACACTCCACCTGATAGATCTGCTGACAGCAGATGACCTTAGGTTGGCTCTAGGAGCTAAGGGGTCTGAATCAGTGGGTGGGTCAGTCATAGTATCTGGGTCAGATGATGAAAATCAGAATGACCCAGACTCTGTGATTGAAGGGCCAGGCTTCAAGGAGCCTGAACAGGACAAAGGAATTCTCCCTAAGAGAACTGGCAGAATGGATCAGAGGCACAGATCCCCTTCCAGGGAATCTGAGCACTCTTATCACTCTGACAGAGAATTTGTCCAGGAGAGGAGCTCATACTTTAACTTAAGAGAGACCTCCTCTGAGAGAAGGTGCAAACTGCTCCAGTATGAGGAAGCCAAAGTGGCCCTCAGAACCAAGCAGTTGGCACTGGATAGAGAAGCCCTGGAGATCCAGAGAGCTTCCAGAAGGGAGGGTTTAGAACCCCTGGTGGCAGCAACAGTGTCCCTAGAGGCAGAGAATATGTCCCTGACCATAGGAACCTGAGCAAGGTTGTTCCTCCCTACCAGAGTGGGGATGATATCCACAAGTGGATAACTGCTATGGAGAGGGCCTGCAGAGTACAGCAGGTCCCCCAAAAGCAGTGGGCAGCAATCTTGTGGCTCTCCTTTTCAGATAAAGGTAGAGACAAGCTCCTCACTGTTAGAGAAGAGGATGCTGATGATTATGAAGTCCTGAAGAGTGCACTGATAGATGGGTTTGGCTTAACCACTGAGCAGTACAGGTTGAAGTTCAGAGATACCCAGAAGGCACAGACTCAGGACTGGACTGACTTTGTTGATTGTGCAACCAAGGCTCTGGAGGGTTGGCTGGTTGGCAGTAGGGTTACTGATTTCAAGGGATTGTATAATCTGATGATGAGAGAACAGATCCTAAATGTAGGAAGGTGGAATCTGACTATATGGTTGCCCCCACTTTTTTTATGGTGTTTTGCTGGTTTATGACTTAGTTGGACTGGGATCCTGCTATTCAGGGCCCCAGTCTATCTGCTCTCTCTAAATGACATGGAGTGCACTCTAGGTGCACTAGTGATTGGATACTGTGGTGCCTTATGAGTCCCTAGTAAATGGTACCTTAGGTACCAAGGGCATAGGTACTTCACAGGCCTACCAGGGGCTGCAGCATGTATTATGCCACCCCTGGGAAGCAGACTAAATCTGACACCACAGGCCTGCTACTGCAGCCTGGGTGAGGTGGTGCTAGCACCCCTCACTAAGATATAGGTTTCCTATATCTCTCCTGCACACACATATAAACCTATCAGTCACCCCTAAGGCAGGCCCTATCAATCCTGAGGGCAGGGTGCTTGGCTTCTATGTGAGGGGGTGCCTCTGCATGAGCAGGGCCCCTCTGCAGCTGTCAGAGTCTATTCTCTGGTGCTGTTTGTGGATGCGGTTAAACCATATACTCTTAAGTGCATTATATCCTCGCGGTAAAATGCTAACTTTGGAATGGCTGCATCAAAACATGTCGTGTTTGGTGTCAAACATCTTGGAATACTACCCCCCGCCAATCCTGGCGGCGGGGGTAGCATTCCACCCTTCTAGAGGGATCAGACATGTACCTGCTGTGGAAACGCGGTAGAATCCTGCAGAGCCCTGGCATCACAAAATGGATGCCACCAGTCACAGACACTGGGCTGCCCTCCTGCTGATGACCGAAACTCACAGTGGAGGAAGCCCAACAAAAGGTATCCTGTCACAGGGAGGTGTGACCACCTCCCAGACAGGGTTTAGTGTATTGGGGCTGGGTGGGTGCACTCTTAGAATGCTTTGAAGTCCTGCACTGGGGGAGCAGAAGGCTCCTCTGTGCATATGCCAGTTCAAACCGGCTCAGGGGCTACCTGCCCCTGCTCTGGCGCGAACCTGGACAAAGGGAAGTGGGTGTAGCCACCCCTCCCTTGACCCTCCCATAGGTGGGGTCATAGGGCTAGTCCATCCCCTCTTTTTAGTATAAGAGGGGGAACCTTGCCATTGCAAAACAGATAACCCCTGGACGACGCTCTACTGAAGAATCCTGGCCCTTCGACGTTCCACTACCTTTGGAAGACAGAAGAATCTCCCTTGGAGTCAAGGAGTGACTCCCCTGCTTGGCAGGCACCAAAACGACAACGACGGTCGCAAACTACGCCGCTCCCGCCGGAGTCCGAAGTCCCTGCAGCCCAAGAAGTGGATTTCCTGACCTCTCCCAGGCCATCGTGAGTCCCCAGCGAAGCTGAGGCAAGTGGACCCCACGAGTAACGAGGAACCGCGACCCCTGGGTACCGGGCACTATTGTCGAGTACAACCCCTTCACAACGTTCTACAAACTTGTGCTTTGGACCACGTGTGGTCCCGACCTCCAGCAGGAATCCCTCCGAAGATCAGAGGCCTACACCGTCCCGAGTGACCGTGGGCCCCTGTTGAGTGATTCCGCCCGAGGTGTCTTCGCGATCCCTTGCCAGCCGGCTTGTGGGTCCCCAGAAGACTTCCTAACAAAACCAAAGGGCTCCCCTGGTTGCTCCAGGCCTGCCCTGACTTACCCTTGCTGGGTGAGTTCCTCAGACCTTGCTGGTCTGTGCCATCGACTTTCCTTCCTCTCCCCGAGACTTGCTGTTACCAAGGCTTGTTGGCTCCGATCGAGTGGCCGACACCGCAGTAAGCTGCAGACTTCGTGTTACACACAGAATCCAGCTCCTGGTCGTCGTCGACGCCTCCTGGACCTCGTGGCAGAAGAGTCAAGGCACCCGCAACCGACCTGAAGCGACCGACGACGGTGGGCATCCATCTTCCTTGCCCCGAGTCACTGCCAAGTGACTTTGAACACTGTCCCCTCTGCTTTCAGGTCATCCTTCTACAGAATCCAGGCTTGGATTCCACCGGACACTTCTTCAGCTCCCGCAAGCAGCAAGTCTTCTTTGTTCGCCATTGAAAACGACGCCGCGACCCGACACCAAAGAACACCTATGCACCCGGCTTCCCTGGGTGAGGTAACTCTAGCACTACGGTGCTCCTGTGGGTGTGGGCCCTAGAACTACTTACCCTGTAAGTGACTTGCCTGTAGCTTCCTTAGAAGTGTCCTTAAACTCTTACTTTCCCAGTGTGGCTCGCACACTGACTCGTACCTGGTTCGCGGCGGTGTCAGACACACCGCGTCCAACTCCCTTGCAATCCTATCTGAAACCGTATCCTTCGACTCGTACGAGTCCGATCGGTGTGTTCGCCTCGAACACGCAAGGGGCCTTTTTCCATTGAAATCTCTATCGCGTCCAAGGGCATAGACTCGTACAGGACTCATCTTGGTGCCCAGACACCGCGTCCGTCCCCTGTGGGTCTCCTACAACTACCTGGGGTGGTTCTTAGGGGTCCCTCGATTCTAGATGCCCTAGACCTAGGTCTAGAACCTAAGATTGTGATTTACTTGTGCTTAACTTATTGAGAAACGTTGATTTGTGCATATGTTTGTCTTCTAATCTCATAAAGAGATTAGTAGAGAGTTATTTAGAAATAAATACATATATATTTGATATATATACCTGTGTGGTGTCTTTTCATTTGGTGATTCAAGAGATTGTATGGTAAAACAAGCTGCTTTACATTCCTCCGAGACTTAGCCTGAAGGCTGCTCTCCACAGCTACCACTAGGATAGCTTTCTTTAAAAGGTTGTCTTAAACCTATCTACCATAAGAGTCGATTTGCCCTGGTGCAAGGTGTCCACTTTAAGTAGTGAACAGCATATACCAGGCCAACTTCTCACATTGGTGGCAGCGGTGGGATTCCAGCTTGCCATTGTTTTACCAGAAAATCTCTATTTGAATTACTAACTGAAAACCATTATAGGTACTCAAGGTACATATAAAGTCAAGCTTAGTATCAATAAGTTCTACTGAACTTAGAGCTGTGTGCCAAGGGATAGCACACCCTTTCCACAGCTCAAGCTAGGATCAGTAGGCCACAAACTAGTGTAGGTAGTACAACACTGCACAACACTAGAATGTCCTTAAGGGGTGGAACCAGTGGATCCACTCAGCCTCAGTATAAGGACATGGCTTTCTCTGACTTGAGAGCCATGTGTGTTGAAAGACACCTGAAGCTAGGACAGAGTCCCTCAACACTCCACCTGATAGATCTGCTGACAGCAGATGACCTTAGGTTGGCTCTAGGAGCTAAGGGGTCTGAATCAGTGGGTGGGTCAGTCATAGTATCTGGGTCAGATGATGAAAATCAGAATGACCCAGACTCTGTGATTGAAGGGCCAGGCTTCAAGGAGCCTGAACAGGACAAAGGAATTCTCCCTAAGAGAACTGGCAGAATGGATCAGAGGCACAGATCCCCTTCCAGGGAATCTGAGCACTCTTATCACTCTGACAGAGAATTTGTCCAGGAGAGGAGCTCATACTTTAACTTAAGAGAGACCTCCTCTGAGAGAAGGTGCAAACTGCTCCAGTATGAGGAAGCCAAGTGGCCCTCAGAACCAAGCAGTTGGCACTGGATAGAGAAGCCCTGGAGATCCAGAGAGCTTCCAGAAGGGAGGGTTTAGAACCCCCTGGTGGCAGCAACAGTGTCCCTAGAGGCAGAGAATATGTCCCTGACCATAGGAACCTGAGCAAGGTTGTTCCTCCCTACCAGAGTGGGGATGATATCCACAAGTGGATAACTGCTATGGAGAGGGCCTGCAGAGTACAGCAGGTCCCCCAAAAGCAGTGGGCAGCAATCTTGTGGCTCTCCTTTTCAGATAAAGGTAGAGACAAGCTCCTCACTGTTAGAGAAGAGGATGCTGATGATTATGAAGTCCTGAAGAGTGCACTGATAGATGGGTTTGGCTTAACCACTGAGCAGTACAGGTTGAAGTTCAGAGATACCCAGAAGGCACAGACTCAGGACTGGACTGACTTTGTTGATTGTGCAACCAAGGCTCTGGAGGGTTGGCTGGTTGGCAGTAGGGTTACTGATTTCAAGGGATTGTATAATCTGATGATGAGAGAACAGATCCTAAATGTAGGAAGGTGGAATCTGACTATATGGTTGCCCCCACTTTTTTTATGGTGTTTTGCTGGTTTATGACTTAGTTGGACTGGGATCCTGCTATTCAGGGCCCCAGTCTATCTGCTCTCTCTAAATGACATGGAGTGCACTCTAGGTGCACTAGTGATTGGATACTGTGGTGCCTTATGAGTCCCTAGTAAATGGTACCTTAGGTACCAAGGGCATAGGTACTTCACAGGCCTACCAGGGGCTGCAGCATGTATTATGCCACCCCTGGGAAGCAGACTAAATCTGACACCACAGGCCTGCTACTGCAGCCTGGGTGAGGTGGTGCTAGCACCCCTCACTAAGATATAGGTTTCCTATATCTCTCCTGCACACACATATAAACCTATCAGTCACCCCTAAGGCAGGCCCTATCAATCCTGAGGGCAGGGTGCTTGGCTTCTATGTGAGGGGGTGCCTCTGCATGAGCAGGGCCCCTCTGCAGCTGTCAGAGTCTATTCTCTGGTGCTGTTTGTGGATGCGGTTAAACCATATACTCTTAAGTGCATTATATCCTCGCGGTAAAATGCTAACTTTGGAATGGCTGCATCAAAACATGTCGTGTTTGGTGTCAAACATCTTGGAATACTACCCCCGCCAATCCTGGCGGCGGGGGTAGCATTCCACCCTTCTAGAGGGATCAGACATGTACCTGCTGTGGAAACGCGGTAGAATCCTGCAGAGCCCTGGCATCACAAAATGGATGCCACCAGTCACAGACACTGGGCTGCCCTCCTGCTGATGACCGAAACTCACAGTGGAGGAAGCCCAACAAAAGGTATCCTGTCACAGGGAGGTGTGACCACCTCCCAGACAGGGTTTAGTGTATTGGGGCTGGGTGGGTGCACTCTTAGAGTGCTTTGAAGTCCTGCACTGGGGGAGCAGAAGGCTCCTCTGTGCATATGCCAGTTCAAACCGGCTCAGGGGCTACCTGCCCCTGCTCTGGCGCGAACCTGGACAAAGGGAAGTGGGTGTAGCCACCCCTCCCTTGACCCTCCCATAGGTGGGGTCATAGGGCTAGTCCATCCCCTCTTTTAGTATAAGAGGGGGAACCTTGCCATTGCAAAACAGATAACCCCTGGACGACGCTCTACTGAAGAATCCTGGCCCTTCGACGTTCCACTACCTTTGGAAGACAGAAGAATCTCCCTTGGAGTCAAGGAGTGACTCCCCTGCTTGGCAGGCACCAAAACGACAACGACGGTCGCAAACTACGCCGCTCCCGCCGGAGTCCGAAGTCCCTGCAGCCCAAGAAGTGGATTTCCTGACCTCTCCCAGGCCATCGTGAGTCCCCAGCGAAGCTGAGGCAAGTGGACCCCACGAGTAACGAGGAACCGCGACCCCTGGGTACCGGGCACTATTGTCGAGTACAACCCCTTCACAACGTTCTACGAACTTGTGCTTTGGACCACGTGTGGTCCCGACCTCCAGCAGGAATCCCTCCGAAGATCAGAGGCCTACACCGTCCCGAGTGACCGTGGGCCCCTGTTGAGTGATTCCGCCCGAGGTGTCTTCGCGATCCCTTGCCAGCCGGCTTGTGGGTCCCCAGAAGACTTCCTAACAAAACCAAAGGGCTCCCCTGGTTGCTCCAGGCCTGCCCTGACTTACCCTTGCTGGGTGAGTTCCTCAGACCTTGCTGGTCTGTGCCATCGACTTTCCTTCCTCTCCCCGAGACTTGCTGTTACCAAGGCTTGTTGGCTCCGATCGAGTGGCCGACACCGCAGTAAGCTGCAGACTTCGTGGGACACACAGAATCCAGCTCCTGGTCGTCGTCGACGCCTCCTGGACCTCGTGGCAGAAGAGTCAAGGCACCCGCAACCGACCTGAAGCGACCGACGACGGTGGGCATCCATCTTCCTTGCCCCGAGTCACTGCCAAGCGACTTTGAACACTGTCCCCTCTGCTTTCAGGTCATCCTTCTACAGAATCCAGGCTTGGATTCCACCGGACACTTCTTCAGCTCCCGCAAGCAGCAAGTCTTCTTTGTTCGCCATTGAAAACGACGCCGCGACCCGACACCAAAGAACACCTATGCACCCGGCTTCCCTGGGTGAGGTAACTCTAGCACTACGGTGCTCCTGTGGGTGTGGGCCCTAGAACTACTTACCCTGTAAGTGACTTGCCTGTAGCTTCCTTAGAAGTGTCCTTAAACTCTTACTTTCCCAGTGTGGCTCGCACACTGACTCGTACCTGGTTCGCGGCGGTGTCAGACACACCGCGTCCAACCCCTTGCAATCCTATCTGAAACCGTATCCTTCGACTCGTACGAGTCCGATCGGTGTGTTCGCCTCGAACACGCAAGGGGCCTTTTTCCATTGAAATCTCTATCGCGTCCAAGGGCATAGACTCGTACAGGACTCATCTTGGTGCCCAGACACCGCGTCCGTCCCCTGTGGGTCTCCTACAACTACCTGGGGTGGTTCTTAGGGGTCCCTCGATTCTAGATGCCCTAGACCTAGGTCTAGAACCTAAGATTGTGATTTACTTGTGCTTAACTTATTGAGAAACGTTGATTTGTGCATATGTTTGTCTTCTAATCTCATAAAGAGATTAGTAGAGAGTTATTTAGAAATAAATACATATATATTTGATATATATACCTGTGTGGTGTCTTTTCATTTGGTGATTCAAGAGATTGTATGGTAAAACAAGCTGCTTTACATTCCTCCGAGACTTAGCCTGAAGGCTGCTCTCCACAGCTACCACTAGGATAGCTTTCTTTAAAAGGTTGTCTTAAACCTATCTACCATAAGAGTCGATTTGCCCTGGTGCAAGGTGTCCACTTTAAGTAGTGAACAGCATATACCAGGCCAACTTCTCACATTGGTGGCAGCGGTGGGATTCCAGCTTGCCATTGTTTTACCAGAAAATCTCTATTTGAATTACTAACTGAAAACCATTATAGGTACTCAAGGTACATATAAAGTCAAGCTTAGTATCAATAAGTTCTACTGAACTTAGAGCTGTGTGCCAAGGGATAGCACACCCTTTCCACAGCTCAAGCTAGGATCAGTAGGCCACAAACTAGTGTAGGTAGTACAACACTGCACAACACTAGAATGTCCTTAAGGGGTGGAACCAGTGGATCCACTCAGCCTCAGTATAAGGACATGGCTTTCTCTGACTTGAGAGCCATGTGTGTTGAAAGACACCTGAAGCTAGGACAGAGTCCCTCAACACTCCACCTGATAGATCTGCTGACAGCAGATGACCTTAGGTTGGCTCTAGGAGCTAAGGGGTCTGAATCAGTGGGTGGGTCAGTCATAGTATCTGGGTCAGATGATGAAAATCAGAATGACCCAGACTCTGTGATTGAAGGGCCAGGCTTCAAGGAGCCTGAACAGGACAAAGGAATTCTCCCTAAGAGAACTGGCAGAATGGATCAGAGGCACAGATCCCCTTCCAGGGAATCTGAGCACTCTTATCACTCTGACAGAGAATTTGTCCAGGAGAGGAGCTCATACTTTAACTTAAGAGAGACCTCCTCTGAGAGAAGGTGCAAACTGCTCCAGTATGAGGAAGCCAAAGTGGCCCTCAGAACCAAGCAGTTGGCACTGGATAGAGAAGCCCTGGAGATCCAGAGAGCTTCCAGAAGGGAGGGTTTAGAACCCCCTGGTGGCAGCAACAGTGTCCCTAGAGGCAGAGAATATGTCCCTGACCATAGGAACCTGAGCAAGGTTGTTCCTCCCTACCAGAGTGGGGATGATATCCACAAGTGGATAACTGCTATGGAGAGGGCCTGCAGAGTACAGCAGGTCCCCCAAAAGCAGTGGGCAGCAATCTTGTGGCTCTCCTTTTCAGATAAAGGTAGAGACAAGCTCCTCACTGTTAGAGAAGAGGATGCTGATGATTATGAAGTCCTGAAGAGTGCACTGATAGATGGGTTTGGCTTAACCACTGAACAGTACAGGTTGAAGTTCAGAGATACCCAGAAGGCACAGACTCAGGACTGGACTGACTTTGTTGATTGTGCATCCAAGGCTCTGGAGGGTTGGCTGGTTGGCAGTAGGGTTACTGATTTCAAAGGATTTTATAATCTAATGATGAGAGAACAAATCCTTAATAATTGTCAAAACCAGCTTTTACACCAGTACCTGGTGGACTCTGATCTGACCTCTCCCCAAGAATTGGGAAAGAAGGCAGACAAATGGGTCAGAACCAGGGTAAGGCCTAAGAATCAGGGTGGTGACCACAAGAAAGATTCTACCAAGTCCCAAGAGAAAGGTGGGGATAAATCCAAGGATAAGTCCACTACAGGGCCCCAAAATTCCTCTTCTGGGGGTGGGTCCCAAACTCCTTCCTCTCCTGAAAAGAAACCCTATTGCCATGTCTGTAAAAGCCTGGGCACTGGAAATCTGATCCCAGTTGTCCCAGGAATGGCAATAAAGAAAATGTTCCTCCAACAACTACTACCACCCCTCCTGGTACTACCAGTAGTAATCCTCCAGTTGGGAGTAGTGCACCCAAAAAGTTAGGTGCTTTTGCAAGAGGAACAGAGGTGGGCCCTAGTTTAGACAGGACCCCCTCAACAGACTCCTCAGATTCTGATGGTGGTATAGGATTTGCCACCTTTACCATGGGTCCCACAGCATTGGGCAGGTACAGACTGGAGCCAATAATTAATGGTCAGAAAGCTGTGGCATTTAGGGACACAGGGGCTAGTGTCACCATGGTGGCAGGGAAACTAGTCCCCCCTCACCAGCTTTTACCTGAGTTTAAATACCAGGTGACCAACATTGATGGTGTCAGAACAGATCACCCCATGGCCATAGTCAATCTCAGCTGGGAGGGGGTCACAGGCCCAAAAAGAGTGGCAGTGTCCCCAACCTTACCTGTAGATTGCCTGATGGGCAATGATCTGGAAATTTCAGCCTGGGCTGAAATTGAACACCAAACCCATCTGAAGATGTTGGGTGTCCCTGTAAAGGTTAGTGGGGCTGTGATGGCCACAGCCCCAGCCCAAGATTTTGGAGAGATGGAGCCTGGAAGAATGGCCCACTCTCCCCCAGAATCGAGCACAAGGGTTGAAGAAAAGTCTTCTTCCCTCCAGACAGTAGGTAAGGGTCAGCCTCCTCAGGGAACTGACCCTACCCCTAGTGAAGGAACTGCCACAGAGGTAGTCAGGCCTGGCCTGGCCACCCCCCTGATGGTAGAGGACCCTTCCAAGGTGGTACCCAGTCTGGAGCAGGTAACCTGCCCCTCTCTACCCTGCCTCAGTCAGCCCAGGGCTGCAGAGGTCAGGGAGGTCAGTGGACCCCCCAGGGCCCCCTGTCCAGAGGAACCCCCCCATCAGCAGATTAGGGGCACCCAGGCTAGTAGCCCTAGCCAGGTGCAAATTCCTCTACACACTGAGGGATCCCCCATACCTTTATGTAGGGACCTCCCCCAGAAGGACTCTGGTAGGCAAGGGCAAACCTGGGACCAAAAGGTTCCAAACCTGCCATGTCCCTCCAGTGTTCCATCCAAAGGGATCCAACCCCCAGCTGTAGGCAGTCAAAGGTTGACCCTTAGAGCAAAGTGCAACTCAGTCATGGAAAGACAGGCATACATGGTGACCAGTGATCTGAGGAAGCTGAGGCCAACATTCCTAGGGCCTCACTTCCCTACTCAGACACCTCACCAGCCTTGTACTTTACCTAAGCACACCAGAGGTAGTGATTCCCCATGGTGGAGACCCTCTCATACCCTTAGGGTGAGGGATTGCTTAGTGGACCATAACATAGGGGGCAACCATGCTAGTGCAGGTGCTTCCTTATATGGCCACTTAGTCAATATAGGCTCAACTGGCCAAGGTTAGCCTTATCTCCTTTCGTTTGGGGGGTTATGTAGGAAGGTGGAATCTGACTATATGGTTGCCCCCACTTTTTTATGGTGTTTTGCTGGTTTATGACTTAGTTGGACTGGGATCCTGCTATTCAGGGCCCCAGTCTATCTGCTCTCTCTAAATGACATGGAGTGCACTCTAGGTGCACTAGTGATTGGATACTGTGGTGCCTTATGAGTCCCTAGTATATGGTACCTTAGGTACCAAGGGCATAGGTACTTCACAGGCCTACCAGGGGCTGCAGCATGTATTATGCCACCCCTGGGAAGCAGACTAAATCTGACACCACAGGCCTGCTACTGCAGCCTGGGTGAGGTGGTGCTAGCACCCCTCACTAAGATATAGGTTTCCTATATCTCTCCTGCACACACATATAAACCTATCAGTCACCCCTAAGGCAGGCCCTATCAATCCTGAGGGCAGGGTGCTTGGCTTCTATGTGAGGGGGTGCCTCTGCATGAGCAGGGCCCCTCTGCAGCTGTCAGAGTCTATTCTCTGGTGCTGTTTGTGGATGCGGTTAAACCATATACTCTTAAGTGCATTATATCCTCACGGTAAAATGCTAACTTTGGAATGGCTGCATCAAAACATGTCGTGTTTGGTGTCAAACATCTTGGAATACTACCCCCCCGCCAATACTGGCGGCTGGGGTAGCATTCCACCCTTCTAGAGGGATCAGACATGTACCTGCTGTGGAAACGCGGTAGAATCCTGCAGAGCCCTGGCATCACAAAATGGATGCCACCAGTCACAGACACTGGGCTGCCCTCCTGCTGATGACCGAAACTCACAGTGGAGGAAGCCCAACAAAAGGTATCCTGTCACAGGGAGGTGTGACCAACTCCCAGACAGGGTTTAGTGTATTGGGGCTGGGTGGGTGCACTCTTAGAGTGCTTTGAAGTCCTGCACTGGGGGAGCAGAAGGCTCCTCTGTGCATATGCCAGTTCAAACCGGCTCAGGGGCTACCTGCCCCTGCTCTGGCGCGAACCTGGACAAAGGGAAGTGGGTGTAGCCACCCCCTCCCTTGACCCTCCCATAGGTGGGGTCATAGGGCTAGTCCATCCCCTCTTTTTAGTATAAGAGGGGGAACCTTGCCATTGCAAAACAGATAACCCCTGGACGACGCTCTACTGAAGAATCCTGGCCCTTCGACGTTCCACTACCTTTGGAAGACAGAAGAATCTCCCTTGGAGTCAAGGAGTGACTCCCTGCTTGGCAGGCACCAAAAACGACAACGATGGTCGCAAACTACGCCGCTCCCGCCGGAGTCCGAAGTCCCTGCAGCCCAAGAAGTGGATTTCCTGACCTCTCCCAGGCCATCGTGAGTCCCCAGCGAAGCTGAGGCAAGTGGACCCCACGAGTAACGAGGAACCGCGACCCCTGGGTACCGGGCACTATTGTCGAGTGCAACCCCTTCACAACGTTCTACGAACTTGTGCTTTGGACCACGTGTGGTCCCGACCTCCAGCAGGAATCCCTCCGAAGATCAGAGGCCTACACCGTCCCGAGTGACCGTGGGCCCCTGTTGAGTGATTCCGCCCGAGGTGT
Organism: Calotriton arnoldi; assembly: GCA_963921515.1. Taxonomy (NCBI): domain Eukaryota; kingdom Metazoa; phylum Chordata; class Amphibia; order Caudata; family Salamandridae; genus Calotriton; species Calotriton arnoldi. The sequence continues at coordinate 91,668 of CAWUFW010019309.1, read as the reverse complement.
CTTCGCGATCCCTTGCCAGCCGGCTTGTGGGTCCCCAGAAGACTTCCTAACAAAACCAAAGGGCTCCCCTGGTTGCTCCAGGCCTGCCCTGACTTACCCTTGCTGGGTGAGTTCCTCAGACCTTGCTGGTCTGTGCCATCGACTTTCCTTCCTCTCCCCGAGACTTGCTGTTACCAAGGCTTGTTGGCTCCGATCGAGTGGCCGACACCGCAGTAAGCTGCAGACTTCGTGGGACACACAGAATCCAGCTCCTGGTCGTCGTCGACGCCTCCTGGACCTCGTGGCAGAAGAGTCAAGGCACCCGCAACCGACCTGAAGCGACCGACGACGGTGGGCATCCATCTTCCTTGCCCCGAGTCACTGCCAAGTGACTTTGAACACTGTCCCCTCTGCTTTCAGGTCATCCTTCTACAGAATCCAGGCTTGGATTCCACCGGACACTTCTTCAGCTCCCGCAAGCAGCAAGTCTTCTTTGTTCGCCATTGAAAACGACGCCGCGACCCGACACCAAAGAACACCTATGCACCCGGCTTCCCTGGGTGAGGTAACTCTAGCACTACGGTGCTCCTGTGGGTGTGGGCCCTAGAACTACTTACCCTGTAAGTGACTTGCCTGTAGCTTCCTTAGAAGTGTCCTTAAACTCTTACTTTCCCAGTGTGGCTCGCACACTGACTCGTACCTGGTTCGCGGCGGTGTCAGACACACCGCGTCCAACTCCCTTGCAATCCTATCTGAAACCGTATCCTTCGACTCGTACGAGTCCGATCGGTGTGTTCGCCTCGAACACGCAAGGGGCCTTTTTCCATTGAAATCTCTATCGCGTCCAAGGGCATAGACTCGTACAGGACTCATCTTGGTGCCCAGACACCGCGTCCGTCCCCTGTGGGTCTCCTACAACTACCTGGGGTGGTTCTTAGGGGTCCCTCGATTCTAGATGCCCTAGACCTAGGTCTAGAACCTAAGATTGTGATTTACTTGTGCTTAACTTATTGAGAAACGTTGATTTGTGCATATGTTTGTCTTCTAATCTCATAAAGAGATTAGTAGAGAGTTATTTAGAAATAAATACATATATATTTGATATATATACCTGTGTGGTGTCTTTTCATTTGGTGATTCAAGAGATTATATGGTAAAACAAGCTGCTTTACATTCCTCCGAGACTTAGCCTGAAGGCTGCTCTCCACAGCTACCACTAGGATAGCTTTCTTTAAAAGGTTGTCTTAAACCTATCTACCATAAGAGTCGATTTGCCCTGGTGCAAGGTGTCCACTTTAAGTAGTGAACAGCATATACCAGGCCAACTTCTCACACTAAATAATTGCCAGAACCAGTTGTTGCATCAGTACCTGGTGGACTCCGATCTGACCTCTCCCCAAGAATTGGGAAAGAAGGCAGACAAATGGGTCAGAACCAGGGTGAGGCAGAAAACCCAGAACCAGGGGGTGACACTAAGAAGCAAGATCCTAAAGGCCCTGAGAAAGGTGGGGATAAGTCAAAAGACCAGAAGTCTTCACAAGGGCCCCAAAAATCTGCATCTGGTGGGGAGTCACAGTCCAACAAGGGAAAAGGCCAAAAGAAGCCCTGGTGCAAATTCTGTAAACAGAAAGGGCACTGGACTTCTGATTGTACCAAGTCCAAAGACCAAACCACCACCACTCCTGCCCCTAAGGCAACTGTTCCCCCTAGCTCAGCTACTGGTGGAGGTGGTACTCAGAATAAGGGTGTAGTAGGGTTGACCCTGGGTTCTGAAGTGGATTCTGACCTAGTCAGAGTGACCACTCAGGCAATGCTGATTTGTGATGGAAACATTGATATGTCCTTCCTAGTAAGCCCCAGTAATCTGGGCAAATACAAACAGCAGCCTTTGATAAATGGCAAACAGGCTTTGGCATTTAGGGACACAGGTGCTAGTGTCACCATGGTGGCAGAGGACCTAGTGGACCCTGGACAGATCATCCTGGGTGAAATGTACCAGGTGACCAATGCAAGCAATGTCCAGACCAACCATAGCCTGGCAGTTGTGAATTTCTCCTGGGGAGGGGTAACTGGCCCCAAGAAGGTTGTAGTCAGTGCAGACCTCCCTGTAGAATGTCTGTTGGGCAATGATCTAGAGACTTCAGCCTGGTCTGAAGTAGAGTTATGGACTCATGCTGAGATGTTGGGCATCCCTGCAGAGGTATTTGCTGTGACCAGGTCACAAGCAAAAATGCATGACACTGAACCAGCTCTGGATCCTGGAACAATGGACCAGAAGCTTCCCAAGAGGAGGAGCAGTAGGGTTAAGGCAGTGCCTTCCCCTCTGTCTCAGATCAAGGATTCACTTCCAGAGGGAGGTGAAGCAGAACCTGAAGAAGGAACTGCCCCAGAGGGACTTGAACCTGACCAGGTTGAGTTCTTGGGGGCAGGGGGCCCTTCCAGGGAAGATCTGAGCAAGGAGCAACAGTGCTGCCCCTCTCTTGAACCCCTCAGACAGCAGGCTGCTGCTGAGGCTGCTGGGAGTGCTAGTGGGTCCCATAAAGTTTATTGGGATGAGGGACTCCTATATTCTGAGGGTAGAGACCCAGCCCCTGGAGCCACCAGGAGGTTGGTAATACCTCAGAAGTTTAGGGGGTTCCTCTTGACCTTAGCACATGATATCCCTCTAGCAGGACACTTGGGCCAAAACAAGACCTGGGACAGGCTTGTTCCACATTTTCATTGGCCACACATGTCAGAGGACACAAAGGAGTTTTGTCGCTCCTGTGTCACTTGCCAAGCCAGTGGTAAGGCAGGTGGCACAACAAAGGCCCCCCTGATACCACTACCTGTGGTGGGGGTACCCTTTGAAAGGGTAGGGATTGACATTGTTGGTCCCCTTGACCCTCAAACTGCATCTGGGCACAGATTTATCCTGGTGGTAGTGGATCATGCCACCAGGTACCCAGAGGCAATTCCCCTGAGGACCACCACAGCCCCTGTGGTGGCAAGAGCCCTCATTGGAGTTTTCTCCAGAGTGGGTTTCCCAAAGGAGGTCATTTCTGACAGAGGTACCAACTTCATGTCAGGATATCTAAAAGCAATGTGGAAGGAGTGTGGTGTAACTTATAAGTTCACCACTCGCTATCACCCACAATGCAATGGTTTAGTTGAACGCTTCAACAAAACCTTGAAAGGAATGATTAAGGGACTCCCAGAGAAGCTTAGGCGGAAATGGGACCTTCTTCTTCCTTGCCTTTTGTTTGCATACAGAGAGGTTCCACAGAAGGGGGTTGGCTACAGCCCATTTGAACTTCTGTTTGGGCATCCTGTGAGAGGTCCACTATGTTTGGTAAAAGAGGGCTGGGAGTTACCTCTCAAGCCCCCCAAACAAGATGTGATGGACTATGTACTTGGTCTCCGCTCCCGGATGGCAGAGTACATGAAAAAGGCAACCAAAAACCTGGAGGCCAGCCAAGAATTGCAAAAAGCTTGGCATGACCAAAGGCTGTGCTGACTGTATACCAGCCAGGACAGAAAGTGTGGGTGTTGGAGCCTGTGGCCCCAGCAGCCCTCCAGGACAAATAGAGTGGCCCCCATACAATAGTTGAACAGAAGGGAGAAGTCACCTATCTGGTGAATCTTGGAACTCCCAGGAGCCCCCTAAGGGTGCTTCATGTCAACAGATTAAAGCCATATGTTGACAGGGCTGACATGGGCTTGCTCATGGCAACTGATGAGGACCAGGAGGAGGAGAGTGACCCTCTCCCTGACCTGCTCTCTCAGAACCCTGATGATGGGTCAGTAGATGGTGTTGCTTTGGCAAGCAGCCTCACTGACCATCAGCAAACTGAGTGCAGACAAGTTCTGCAACAGTTTAGACATATGTTTAGCCTGACCCTGTGAGAAGTTGGCCTGGTATATGCTGTTCACTAATTAAAGTGGACACCTTGCACCAGGGCAAATCGACTCTTATGGTAGATAGGTTTAAGACAACCTTTTAAAGAAAGCTATCCTAGTGGTAGCTGTGGAGAGCAGCCTTCAGGCTAAGTCTCGGAGGAATGTAAAGCAGCTTGTTTTACCATATAATCTCTTGAATCACCAAATGAAAAGACACCACACAGGTATATATATCAAATATATATGTATTTATTTCTAAATAACTCTCTACTAATCTCTTTATGAGATTAGAAGACAAACATATGCACAAATCAACGTTTCACAATAAGTTAAGCACAAAATATGGCTGGGGCCCTAGGGGCGTACCAGACCATATACTAAGTAAGAGACTTAGGGACAACGACTTGCAGGGAGACAAGGCCTATGGCCTTCAGAAGTGCTGGGGCCTCACGAAACCACCCAAGGCAGGTAAGTAAAGGACCCACGGGGGACGCGTGCAGTGTAGATACACAGGCGCGGATCGCCGTTGACTTCAATGGGGCAAGTCGCGGTTGGAAATAACGAGTTTCAGGATACTTCGGGAGAACCTACAAGCAAGTCACTTACAGGGTAAGTAGTTCTAGGGCCCACACCCACAGGAGCACCGTAGTGCTGGAGTTACCTCACCCAGGGAAGCCGGGTGCATAGGTGTCCTTTGGTGTCGGGTTGCGGCGTCGTTTTCAATGGCGAACAAAGAAGACTTGCTGCTTGCGGGAGCTGAAGAAGTGTCCGGTGGAATCCAAGCCTGGATTCTGAAGAAGGATGACCTGAAAGCAGAGGGGACAGTGTTCAAAGTCACTTGGCAGTGACCCGGGGCAAGGAAGATGGATGCCCACCGTCGTCGGTCGCTTCAGGTCGGTTGCGGGTGCCTTGACTCTTCTGCCACGAGGTCCAGCGGGCATCGACGATGACCAGGAGCTGGATTCGGTGTGTCCCTCGACGTCTGCAGCTGACTGCGGTGTCGGCAACTCGATTGGAGCCAACAAGCCTTGGCAGCAGCAAGTCTCGGGGAGATAAAGAAAAGTCGATGGCACAGACCAGCAAGGTCTGAGGAACTCACCCAGCGAGGGTAAGTCAGGGCAGGCCTGGAGCAACCAGGGGAGCCCTTTGGTTTCTTTTAGAAGTCTTCTGGGGACCCACAAGCCGGCTGGCAAGGGATCGCGAAGACACCTCGGGCGGAATCACTCAACAGGGGCCCACGGTCACTCGGGACAATGTAGGCCTCTGATCTTCGGAGGAATTCCTGCTGGAGGTCGGGACCACACGTGGTCCAAAGCACAAGTTTGTTGAACGTTGTGAAGGGGTTGCACTCGACAATAGTGCACGGTACCCAGGGGTCGCGGTTCCTCGTTACTCGTGGGGTCTACTTGCCTCAGCTTCGCTGGGGACTCACGATGGCCTGAGAGAGGTCAGGAAATCCACTTCTTGGGCTGCAGGGACTTCGGACTCCGGCGGGAGCGGCGTAGTTTGCGACCGTCGTTGTCGTTTTTGGTGCCTGCCAAGCAGGGGAGTCACTCCTTGACTCCAAGGGAGATTCTTCTGTCTTCCAAAGGTAGTGGAACGTCGAAGGGCCAGGATTCTTCAGTAGAGCATCGTCCAGGGGTTATGTGTTTTGCAATGGCAAGGTTCCCCCTCTTATACTAAAAAGAGGGGATGGACTAGCCCTATGACCCCACCTATGGGAGGGTCAAGGGAGGGGGTGGCTACACCCACTTCCCTTTGTCCAGGTTCGCGCCAGAGCAGGGGCAGGTAGCCCCTGAGCCGGTTTGAACTGGCATATGCACAGAGGAGCCTTTTGCTCCCCCAGTGCAGGACTTCAAAGCACTCTAAGAGTGCACCCACCCAGCCCCAATACACTAAACCCTGTCTGGGAGGTGGTCACACCTCCCTGTGACAGGATACCTTTTGTTGGGCTTCCTCCACTGTGAGTTTCGGTCATCAGCAGGAGGGCAGCCCAGTGTCTGTGACTGGTGGCATCCATTTTGTGATGCCAGGGCTCTGCAGGATTCTACCGCGTTTCCACAGCAGGTACATGTCTGATCCCTCTAGAAGGGTGGAATGCTACCCCCGCCGCCAGTATTGGCGGGGGGTAGTATTCCAAGATGTTTGACACCAAACACGACATGTTTTGATGCAGCCATTCCAAAGTTAGCATTTTACCGCGAGGATATAATGCACTTAAAAGTATATGGTTTAACCGCATCCACAAACAGCATCAGAGAATAGACTCTGACAGCTGCAGAGGGGCCCTGCTCATGCAGAGGCACCCCCTCACATAGAAGCCAAGCACCCTGCCCTCAGGATTGATAGGGCCTGCCTTAGGGGTGACTGATAGGTTTATATGTGTGTGCAGGAGAGATATAGGAAACCTATATCTCAGTGAGGGGTGCTAGCACCACCTCACCCAGGCTGCAGTAGCAGGCCTGTGGTGTCAGATTTAGTCTGCTTCCCAGGGGTGGCATAATACATGCTGCAGCCCCTGGTAGGCCTGTGAAGTACCTATGCCCTTGGTACCTAAGGTACCATATACTAGGGACTCATAAGGCACCACAGTATCCAATCACTAGTGCACCTAGAGTGCACTCCATGTCATTTAGAGAGAACAGAGAGGCTGGGGCCCTGATTGGCAGGGACCCAGCCAGACTATAGTCAGAAACCAGTGCTAACATCAGAAAAAAAGTGGGGGCAACATAAGAGGCAGATCCTACTCTCCTACACAACCCCCCCAAACGTAGGGACACTAAACTAACCTTGACCAGTTGAGTCTTCGTGTTCAAAGTGGAAATACCTTGAGAGTCCATCTGCATTGGCATGTTGGGTCCCAGGCCTATGTTCCACTGTATAGTCCATCCCCTGTAGGGAAATGGACCACCTCAAAAGTTTTGGGTTTTCACCTTTCATCTGCTTTAGCCATAGGAGGGGTTTGTGGTCAGTCTGAACTATGAAGTGAGTGCCAAACAAGTATGGCCTCAGCTTCTTCAGGGCCCAAACCACAGCAAAGGCCTCCCTCTCTATAGCTGACCAACGTTTCTCTCTAGGGGTCAGCCTTCTGCTAATAAAAGCTACTGGCTGGTCTTGACCTTCATCATTCAGTTGAGACAGTACAGCTCCCACACCCAGCTCAGAAGCATCTGTTTGGACAATGAACTTTTTGGTGTAGTCTGGACTCTGTAAGATGGGGGCAGTGCACATGGCCTGCTTTAGGTCTTCAAATGCCTTTTGACTGCTAACTGTCCACTGAACCTTTTTTGGCATTTTCTTAGAGGTAAGATCATTCAAGGGGGTCACTATAGATCCATATCCCTTGACAAACCTCCTATAGTACCCAGTCAGGCCTAAGAAGGCTCTCACCTGTGTCTGGGTGGTTGGAGCAACCCATTCCATTATGGTTTGGATTTTGCTCTGTAAAGGCTGAACCTGGCCTCCACCCACAAGGTGGCCCAGGTACACAACCTGACTCTGCCCTATCTGGCACTTAGTGGCCTTGATAGTGAGGCCTGCTTTCTGCAGAGCCTCCAAAACATTCCTGAGGTGGACCAGGTGATCCTGCCAGGAGGAACTAAAGACAGCAATATCATCTAGATAAGCTGAGCAATAAGTTTCCATCCCTGCCAGAACTTTATTCACCAACCTCTGAAAAGTGGCAGGTGCATTTTTCAATCCAAAGGGCATCACCACAAAGTGGTAGTGCCCACCAGGGGTCGAAAATGCTGTTTTGGCTTTTGCATCATCAGCTAATCTGATTTGCCAGTAGCCAGCTGTTAGGTCAAATGTGCTTAGATACTTGGCGGAGGCCAAAGTGTCAATCAGCTCATCTGCCCTGGGTATGGGATAGGCATCAGTCCTAGTGACTGCATTGAGGCCTCTGTAGTCTACACAAAACCTCATTTCTTTCTTACCACCCTGGGTATGAGGCTTGGGTACCAGGACTACTGGGCTAGCCCAAGGGCTATCTGAAGGCTCAATCACGCCTAACTCCAACATTTTCTGGACTTCAGTCCTGATACAGTCCCTGACATGGTCAGGTTGCCTGTAGATTTTATTCTTGACAGGCAGACTGTCTCCAGTGTCCACCTCATGGGTGCACCAGGAAGTCTGACTAGGGGTTAGGCTAAACATATGTCTAAACTGTTGCAGAACTTGTCTGCACTCAGTTTGCTGATGGTCAGTGAGGCTGCTTGCCAAAGCAACACCATCTACTGACCCATCATCAGGGTTCTGAGAGAGCAGGTCAGGGAGAGGGTCACTCTCCTCCTCCTGGTCCTCATCAGTTGCCATGAGCAAGCCCATGTCAGCCCTGTCAACATATGGCTTTAATCTGTTGACATGGAGCACCCTTAGGGGGCTCCTGGGAGTTCCAAGATTCACCAGATAGGTGACTTCTCCCTTCTGTTCAACTATTGTATGGGGGCCACTCCACTTGTCCTGGAGGGCTGCTGGGGCCACAGGCTCCAACACCCACACTTTCTGTCCTGGCTGGTATACAGTCAGCACAGCCTTTTGGTCATGCCAAGCTTTTTGCAATTCTTGGCTGGCCTCCAGGTTTTTGGTTGCCTTTTTCATGTACTCTGCCATCCGGGAGCGGAGACCAAGTACATAGTCCATCACATCTTGTTTGGGGGGCTTGAGAGGTAACTCCCAGCCCTCTTTTACCAAACATAGTGGACCTCTCACAGGATGCCCAAACAGAAGCTCAAATGGGCTGTAGCCAACCCCCTTCTGTGGAACCTCTCTGTATGCAAACAAAAGGCAAGGAAGAAGAAGGTCCCATTTCCGCCTAAGCTTCTCTGGGAGTCCCTTAATCATTCCTTTCAAGGTTTTGTTGAAGCGTTCAACTAAACCATTGCATTGTGGGTGATAGGGAGTGGTGAACTTATAAGTTACACCACACTCCTTCCACATTGCTTTTAGATATCCTGACATGAAGTTGGTACCTCTGTCAGAAATGACCTCCTTTGGGAAACCCACTCTGGAGAAAACTCCAATGAGGGCTCTTGCCACCACAGGGGCTGTGGTGGTCCTCAGAGGAATTGCCTCTGGGTACCTGGTGGCATGATCCACTACCACCAGGATAAATCTGTGCCCAGATGCAGTTTGAGGGTCAAGGGGACCAACAATGTCAATCCCTACCCTTTCAAAGGGTACCCCCACCACAGGTAGTGGTATCAGGGGGCCTTTGTTGTGCCACCTGCCTTACCACTGGCTTGGCAAGTGACACAGGAGCGACAAAACTCCTTTGCTGTCCTCTGACATATGTGGCCAATGAAAATGTGGAACAAGCCTGTCCCAGGTCTTGTTTTGGCCCAAGTGTCCTGCCAAAGGGATATCATGTGCTAAGGTCAAGAGGAACCCCTAAACGTCTGAGGTATTACCAACCTCCTGGTGGCTCCAGGGGCTGGGTCTCTACCCTCAGAATATAGGAGTCCCTCATCCCAATAAACTTTATGGGACCCACTAGCACTCCCAGCAGCCTCAGCAGCAGCCTGCTGTCTGAGGGGTTCAAGAGAGGGGCAGCACTGTTGCTCCTTGCTCAGATCTTCCCTGGAAGGGCCCCCTGCCCCCAAGAACTCAACCTGGTCAGGTTCAAGTCCCTCTGGGGCAGTTCCTTCTTCAGGTTCTGCTTCACCTCCCTCTGGAAGTGAATCCTTGATCTGAGACAGAGGGGAAGGCACTGCCTTAACCCTACTGCTCCTCCTCTTGGGAAGCTTCTGGTCCATTGTTCCAGGATCCAGAGCTGGTTCAGTGTCATGCATTTTTGCTTGTGACCTGGTCACAGCAAATACCTCTGCAGGGATGCCCAACATCTCAGCATGAGTCCATAACTCCACTTCAGACCAGGCTGAAGTCTCTAGATCATTGCCCAACAGACATTCTACAGGGAGGTCTGCACTGACTACAACCTTCTTGAGGCCAGTTACCCCTCCCCAGGAGAAATTCACAACTGCCAGACTATGGTTGGTCTGGACATTGCTTGCATTGGTCACCTGGTACATTTCACCCAGGATGATCTGTTCAGGGTCCACTAGGTCCTCTGCCACCATGGTGACACTAGCACCTGTGTCCCTAAATGCCAAAGCCTGTTTGCCATTTATCAAAGGCTGCTGTTTGTATTTGCCCAGATTACTGGGGCTTACTAGGAAGGACATATCAATGTTTCCCTCACAAATCAGCATTGCCTGAGTGGTTACTCTGACTAGGTCAGAATCCACTTCAGAACCCAGGGTCAACCCTACTACACCCTTATTCTGAGTACCACCTCCACCAGTAGCTGAGCTAGGGGGAACAGTTGCCTTAGGGGCAGGAGTGGTGGTGGTTTGGTCTTGGTACAATCAGAAGTCCAGTGCCCTTTCTGTTTACAGAATTTGCACCAGGGCTTCTTTTGGCCTTTTCCCTTGTTGGACTGTGACTCCCCACCAGATGCAGATTTTTGGGGCCCTTGTGAAGACTTCTGGTCTTTTGACTTATCCCCACCTTTCTCAGAGCCTTTAGGATCTTGCTTCTTAGTGTCACCCCCCTGGTTCTGGGTTTTCTGCCTCACCCTGGTTCTGACCCATTTGTCTGCCTTCTTTCCCAATTCTTGGGGAGAGGTCAGATCAGAGTCCACCAGGTACTGATGCAACAACTGGTTCTGGCAATTATTTAGGATCTGTTCTCTCATCATCAGATTATACAATCCCTTGAAATCAGTAACCCTACTGCCAACCAGCCAACCCTCCAGAGCCTTGGTTGCACAATCAACAAAGTCAGTCCAGTCCTGAGTCTGTGCCTTCTGGGTATCTCTGAACTTCAACCTGTACTGCTCAGTGGTTAAGCCAAACCCATCTATCAGTGCACTCTTCAGGACTTCATAATCATCAGCATCCTCTTCTCTAACAGTGAGGAGCTTGTCTCTACCTTTATCTGAAAAGGAGAGCCACAAGATTGCTGCCCACTGCTTTTGGGGGACCTGCTGTACTCTACAGGCCCTCTCCATAGCAGTTATCCACTTGGGGATATCATCCCCACTCTGGTAGGGAGGAACAACCTTGCTCAGGTTCCTATGGTCAGGGACATATTCTCTACCTCTAGGGACACTGTTGCTGCCACCAGGGGGTTCTAAACCCTCCCTTCTGGAAGCTCTCTGGATCTCCAGGGCTTCTCTATCCAGTGCCAACTGCTTGGTTCTGAGGGCCACTTTGGCTTCCTCATACTGGAGCAGTTTGCACCTTCTCTCAGAGGAGGTCTCTCTTAAGTTAAAGTATGAGCTCCTCTCCTGGACAATTTCTCTGCCAGAGTGATAAGAGTGCTCAGATTCCCTGGAAGGGGATCTGTGCCTCTCATCCATTCTGCCAGTTCTCCTAGGGAGAATTCCTTTGTCCTGTTCAGGCTCCTTGAAGCCTGGCCCTTCAATCACAGAGTCTTGGTCATTCTGATTTTCATCATCTGACCCAGATACTATGACTGACCCACCCACTGATTCAGACCCCTTAGCTCCTAGAGCCAATCTAAGGTCATCTGCTGTCAGCAGATCTATCAGGTGAAGTGTTGAGGGACTCTGTCCTAGCTTCAGGTGTCTTTCAACACACATGGCTCTCAAGTCAGAGAAAGCCATGTCCTTATACTGAGGCTGAGTGGATCCACTGGTTCCACCCCTTAAGGACATTCTAGTGTTGTGCAGTGTTGTACTACCTACACTAGTTTGTGGCCTACTGATCCTAGCTTGAGCTGTGGAAAGGGTGTGCTATCCCTTGGCACACAGCTCTAAGTTCAGTAGAACTTATTGATACTAAGCTTGACTTTATATGTACCTTGAGTACCTATAATGGTTTTCAGTTAGTAATTCAAATAGAGATTTTCTGGTAAAACAATGGCAAGCTGGAATCCCACACGCTGCCCACCAATGTGAGAAGTTGGCCTGGTATATGCTGTTCACTAATTAAAGTGGACACCTTGCACCAGGGCAAATCGACTCTTATGGTAGATAGGTTTAAGACAACCTTTTAAAGAAAGCTATCCTAGTGGTAGCTGTGGAGAGCAGCCTTCAGGCTAAGTCTCGGAGGAATGTAAAGCAGCTTGTTTTACCATATAATCTCTTGAATCACCAAATGAAAAGACACCACACAGGTATATATATCAAATATATATGTATTTATTTCTAAATAACTCTCTACTAATCTCTTTATGAGATTAGAAGACAAACATATGCACAAATCAACGTTTCACAATAAGTTAAGCACAAAATATGGCTGGGGCCCTAGGGGCGTACCAGACCATATACTAAGTAAGAGACTTAGGGACAACGACTTGCAGGGAGACAAGGCCTATGGCCTTCAGAAGTGCTGGGGCCTCACGAAACCACCCAAGGCAGGTAAGTAAAGGACCCACGGGGACGCGTGCAGTGTAGATACACAGGCGCGGATCGCCGTTGACTTCAATGGGGCAAGTCGCGGTTGGAAATAACGAGTTTCAGGATACTTCGGGAGAACCTACAAGCAAGTCACTTACAGGGTAAGTAGTTCTAGGGCCCACACCCACAGGAGCACCGTAGTGCTGGAGTTACCTCACCCAGGGAAGCCGGGTGCATAGGTGTCCTTTGGTGTCGGGTCGCGGCGTCGTTTTCAATGGCGAACAAACAAGACTTGCTGCTTGCGGGAGCTGAAGAAGTGTCCGGTGGAATCCAAGCCTGGATTCTGAAGAAGGATGACCTGAAAGCAGAGGGGACAGTGTTCAAAGTCACTTGGCAGTGACCCGGGGCAAGGAAGATGGATGCCCACCGTCGTCGGTCGCTTCAGGTCGGTTGCGGGTGCCTTGACTCTTCTGCCACGAGGTCCAGCGGGCGTCGACGACGACCAGGAGCTGGATTCGGTGTGTCCCTCGACGTCTGCAGCTGACTGCGGTGTCGGCAACTCGATTGGAGCCAACAAGCCTTGGCAGCAGCAAGTCTCGGGGAGATAAAGAAAAGTCGATGGCACAGACCAGCAAGGTCTGAGGAACTCACCCAGCGAGGGTAAGTCAGGGCAGGCCTGGAGCAACCAGGGGAGCCCTTTGGTTTCTTTTAGAAGTCTTCTGGGGACCCACAAGCCGGCTGGCAAGGGATCGCGAAGACACGTCGGGCGGAATCACTCAACAGCGGCCCACGGTCACTCGGGACAATGTAGGCCTCTGATCTTCGGAGGGATTCCTGCTGGAGGTCGGGACCACACGTGGTCCAAAGCACAAGTTTGTAGAACGTTGTGAAGGGGTTGCACTCGACAATAGTGCACGGTACTCAGGGGTCGCGGTTCCTCGTTACTCGTGGGGTCCACTTGCCTCAGCTTCGCTGGGGACTCACGATGGCCTGAGAGAGGTCAGGAAATCCACTTCTTGGGCTGCAGGGACTTCGGACTCCGGCGGGAGCGGCGTAGTTTGCGACCATCGCTGTCGTTTTTGGTGCCTGCCAAGCAGGGGAGTCACTCCTTGACTCCAAGGGAGATTCTTCTGTCTTCCAAAGGTAGTGGAACGTCGAAGGGCCAGGATTCTTCAGTAGAGCGTCGTCCAGGGGTTATCTGTTTTGCAATGGCAAGGTTCCCCCTCTTATACTAAAAAGAGGGGATGGACTAGCCCTATGACCCCACCTATGGGAGGGTCAAGGGAGGGGTGGCTACACCCACTTCCCTTTGTCCAGGTTCGCGCCAGAGCAGGGGCAGGTAGCCCCTGAGCCGGTTTGAACTGGCATATGCACAGAGGAGCCTTTTGCTCCCCCAGTGCAGGACTTCAAAGCACTCTAAGAGTGCACCCACCCAGCCCCAATACACTAAACCCTGTCTGGGAGGTGGTCACACCTCCCTGTGACAGGATACCTTTTGTTGGGCTTCCTCCACTGTGAGTTTCGGTCATCAGCAGGAGGGCAGCCCAGTGTCTGTGACTGGTGGCATCCATTTTGTGATGCCAGGGCTCTGCAGGATTCTACCGCGTTTCCACAGCAGGTACATGTCTGATCCCTCTAGAAGGGTGGAATGCTACCCCCGCCGCCAGGATTGGCGGGGGGGGGTAGTATTCCAAGATGTTTGACACCAAACACGACATGTTTTGATGCAGCCATTCCAAAGTTAGCATTTTACCGCGAGGATATAATGCACTTAAAAGTATATGGTTTAACCGCATCCACAAACAGCATCAGAGAATAGACTCTGACAGCTGCAGAGGGGCCCTGCTCATGCAGAGGCACCCCCTCACATAGAAGCCAAGCACCCTGCCCTCAGGATTGATAGGGCCTGCCTTAGGGGTGACTGATAGGTTTATATGTGTGTGCAGGAGAGATATAGGAAACCTATATCTCAGTGAGGGGTGCTAGCACCACCTCACCCAGGCTGCAGTAGCAGGCTTGTGGTGTCAGATTTAGTCTGCTTCCCAGGGGTGGCATAATACATGCTGCAGCCCCTGGTAGGCCTGTGAAGTACCTATGCCCTTGGTACCTAAGGTACCATATACTAGGGACTCATAAGGCACCACAGTATCCAATCACTAGTGCACCTAGAGTGCACTCCATGTCATTTAGAGAGAACAGAGAGGCTGGGGCCCTGATTGGCAGGGACCCAGCCAGACTATAGTCAGAAACCAGTGCTAACATCAGAAAAAAAGTGGGGGCAACATAAGAGGCAGATCCTACTCTCCTACAGACCCCTAGTCAGACTTCCTGGTGCACCCATGAGGTGGACACTGGAGACAGTCTGCCTGTCAAGAATAAAATCTACAGGCAACCTGACCATGTCAGGGACTGTATCAGGACTGAAGTCCAGAAAATGTTGGAGTTAGGCGTAATTGAGCCTTCAGATAGCCCTTGGGCTAGCCCAGTAGTCCTGGTACCCAAGCCTCATACCCAGGGTGGTAAGAAAGAAATGAGGTTTTGTGTAGACTACAGAGGCCTCAATGCAGTCACTAGGACTGATGCCTATCCCATACCCAGGGCAGATGAGCTGATTGGACACTTTGGCCTCAGCCAAGTATCTAAGCACATTTGACCTAACAGCTGGCTACTGATGCCTATCCCATACCCAGGGCTGATGATGCAAAAGCCAAAACAGCATTTTTGACCCCTGGTGGGCACTACCACTTTGTGGTGATGCCCTTTGGATTGAAAAATGCACCTGCCACTTTTCAGAGGTTGGTGAATAAAGTTCTGGCACGGATGGAAACTTATTGCTCAGCTTATCTAGATGATATTGCTGTCTTTAGTTCCTCCTGGCAGGATCACCTGGTCCACCTCAGGAATGTTTTGGAGGCTCTGCAGAAAGCAGGCCTCACTATCAAGGCCACCAAGTGCCAGATAGGGCAGAGTCAGGTTGTGTACCTGGGCCACCTTGTAGGTGGAGGCCAGGTTCAGCCTTTACAGAGCAAAATCCAAACCATAATGGAATGGGTTGCTCCTACCACCCAGACACAGGTGAGAGCCTTCTTAGGCCTGACTGGGTACTATAGGAGGTTTGTTAAGGGATATGGATCTATAGTGACCCCCTTGAATGATCTTACCTCTAAGAAAATGCCAAAAAGGTTCAGTGGACAGTTAGCTGTCAAAAGGCATTTGAAGACCTAAAGCAGGCCATGTGCACTGCCCCCATCTTACAGAGTCCAGACTACACCAAAAAGTTCATTGTCCAAACAGATGCTTCTGAGCTGGGTGTGGGAGCTGTACTGTCTCAACTGAATGATGAAGGTCAAGACCAGCCAGTAGCTTTTATTAGCAGAAGGCTGACCCCTAGAGAGAAACGTTGGTCAGCTATAGAGAGGAGGCCTTTGCTGTGGTTTGGGCCCTGAAGAAGCTGAGGCCATACTTGTTTGGCACTCACTTCATAGTTCAGACTGACCACAAGCCCCTCCTTGTCTAAAGCAGATGAAAGGTGAAAACCCAAAACTTTTGAGGTGGTCCATTTCTCTACAGGGGATGGACTATACAGTGGAACATAGGCCTGGGACCCAACATGCCAATGCAGATGGACTCTCAAGGTATTTCCACTTTGAACACGAAGACTCAACTGGTCAAGGTTAGTTTAGTGTCCCTACGTTTGGGGGGTTGTGTAGGAGAGTAGGATCTGCCTCTTATGTTGCCCCCACTTTTTTTCTGATGTTAGCACTGGTTTCTGACTATAGTCTGGCTGGGTCCCTGCCAATCAGGGCCCCAGCCTCTCTGTTCTCTCTAAATGACATGGAGTGCGCTCTAGGTGCACTAGTGATTGGATACTGTGGTGCCTTATGAGTCCCTAGTATATGGTACCTTAGGTACCAAGGGCATAGGTACTTCACAGGCCTACCAGGGGCTGCAGCATGTGTTATGCCACCCCTGGGAAGCAGACTAAATCTGACACCACAGGCCTGCTACTGCAGCCTGGGTGAGGTGGTGCTAGCACCCCTCACTGAGATATAGGTTTCCTATATCTCTCCTGCACACACATATAAACCTATCAGTCACCCCTAAGGCAGGCCCTATCAATCCTGAGGGCAGGGTGCTTGGCTTCTATGTGAGGGGGTGCCTCTGCATGAGCAGGGCCCCTCTGCAGTTCTCAGAGTCCATTCTCTGGTGCTGTTTGTGGATGCGGTTAAACCATATACTTTTAAGTGCATTATATCCTCGCGGTAAAATGCTAACTTTGGAATGGCTGCATCAAAACATGTCGTGTTTGGTGTCAAACATCTTGGAATACTACCCCCGCCAATCCTGGCGGCGGGGTAGCATTCCACCCTTCTAGAGGGATCAGACATGTACCTGCTGTGGAAACACGGTAGAATCCTGCAGAGCCCTGGCATCACAAAATGGATGCCACCAGTCACAGACACTGGGCTGCCCTCCTGCTGATGACCGAAACTCACAGTGGAGGAAGCCCAACAAAGGTATCCTGTCACAGGGAGGTGTGACCACCTCCCAGACAGGGTTTAGTGTATTGGGGCTGGGTGGGTGCACTCTTAGAGTGCTTTGAAGTCCTGCACTCGGGGAGCAGAAGGCTCCTCTGTGCATATGCCAGTTCAAACCGGCTCAGGGGCTACCTGCCCCTGCTCTGGCGCGAACCTGGACAAAGGGAAGTGGGTGTAGCCACCCCTCCCTTGACCCTCCCATAGGTGGGGTCATAGGGCTAGTCCATCCCCTCTTTTTAGTATAAGAGGGGAACCTTGCCATTGCAAAACAGATAACCCCTGGACGACGCTCTACTGAAGAATCCTGGCCCTTCGACGTTCCACTACCTTTGGAAGACAGAAGAATCTCCCTTGGAGTCAAGGAGTGACTCCCCTGCTTGGCAGGCACCAAAACGACAACGACGGTCGCAAACTACGCCGCTCCCGCCGGAGTCCGAAGTCCCTGCAGCCCAAGAAGTGGATTTCCTGACCTCTCCCAGGCCATCGTGAGTCCCCAGCGAAGCTGAGGCAAGTGGACCCCACGAGTAACGAGGAACCGCGACCCCTGGGTACCGTGCACTATTGTCGAGTGCAACCCCTTCACAACGTTCTACAAACTTGTGCTTTGGATCACGTGTGGTCCCGACCTCCAGCAGGAATCCCTCCGAAGATCAGAGGCCTACACCGTCCCGAGTGACCGTGGGCCCCTGCTGAGTGATTCCGCCCGAGGTGTCTTCGCGATCCCTTGCCAGCCGGCTCGAGGGTCCCCAGAAGACTTCTTAACGAAACCAAAGGGCTCCCCTGGTTGCTCCAGGCCTGCCCTGACTTACCCTTGCTGGGTGAGTTCCTCAGACCTTGCTGGTCTGTGCCATCGACTTTCCTTCCTCTCCCCAAGACTTGCTGTTACCAAGGCTTGTTGGCTCCGATCGAGTGGCCGACACCGCAGTAAACTGCAGACTTCGTGGGACACCCAGAATCCAGCTCCTGGTCGTCATCGATGCCTCCTGGACCTCGTGGCAGAAGAGTCAAGGCACCCGCAACCGACCTGAAGCGACCGACGACGGTGGGCATCCATCTTCCTTGCCCCGAGTCACTGCCAAGTGACTTTGAACTCTGTCCCCTCTGCTTTCAGGTCATCCTTCTACAGAATCCAGGCTTGGATTCCACCGGACACTTCTTCAGCTCCCACAAGCAGCAAGTCTTCTTTGTTCGCCATTGAAAACGACGCCGCGACCCGACACCAAAGAACACCTATGCACCCGGCTTCCCTGGGGAGGTAACTCTAGCACTACGGTGCTCCTGTGGGTGTGGGCCCTAGAACTACTTACCCTGTAAGTGACTTGCCTGTAGCTTCCTTAGAAGTGTCCTTAAACTCTTACTTTCCCAGTGTGGCTCGCGCACTGACTCGTACCTGGTTCGCGGCTGTGTCAGACACATCGCGTCCAACTCCCTTGCAATCCTATCTGAAACCGTATCCTTCGACTCGTACGAGTCCGATCGGTGTGTTCGCCTCGAACACGCAAGGGGCCTTTTTCCATTGAAATCTCTATCGCGTCCAAGGGCATAGACTCGTACAGGACTCACCTTGGTGCCCAGACACCGCGTCCGTCCCCTGTGGGTCTCCTACAACTACCTGGGGTGGTTCTTAGGGGTCCCTCGATTCTAGATGCCCTAGACCTAGGTCTAGAACCTAAGATTGTGATTCACTTGTGCTTAACTTATTGAGAAATGTTGATTTGTACATATGTTTGTCTTCTAATCTCATAAAGAGATTAGTAGAGAGTTATTTAGAAATAAATACATATATATTTGATATATATACCTGTGTGGTGTCTTTTCATTTGGTGATTCAAGAGATTATATGGTAAAACAAGCTGCTTTACATTCCTCCGAGACTTAGCCTGAAGGCTGCTCTCCACAGCTACCACTAGGATAGCTTTCTTTAAAAGGTTGTCTTAAACCTATCTACCATAAGAGTCGATTTGCCCTGGTGCAAGGTGTCCACTTTAATTAGTGAACAGCATATACCAGGCCAACTTCTCACAGTTCCCAGCTGCTCCGAATCCCACAGGGGAGTGGCCTGCGTAAGTTTCTGCACCCAGCCCATACTCCTGTTGGCAGCATGCCAGACCTGTACTGAATGCCCAGTCGGACCTGTCAGAGAATGTTTTTGGGTTTTGAGTAAAGAGCCATATTAAAGTTACCACCTGGTAAAAGCCATTTGTCCATCATATAGCCCGGGTCTTGCCAATGACGATAGGTACAGTGATTAATAGCGGTCAAATGGGCCGCCCAATAGTATTTCTTAATGTCTGGGAGTCCGATTCCCCCATCATACCAGCCCCGAACCAGTTTCGGAAAGGATATACGGGGATGCCCTTACCAGAGCAATTCTCTCTGGATACTTTCCACCTCCTGAAAGTATTTCGCTGGGACCGGGTTTGGGAAGTTCTGAAGGGCGTACAGGAAACTCTGTAATGACATCATTTTAAATAATGCAGCTCTACCCAGCAACGATATTGGAAGGTTTTTCCAGTTTCCTACATCTCGCTTCAGTCGCTGCAGTGGGGGGAGGGGTACATTTTGTTCATAACTAGTCCTAGGGTCCGTTGTTATATAGATTCCAAGGTACTGAAATCCGTCTTTTCCCACGTGCACGGGGCAAACCCTGGGCAAGGAGGGAGATCCACCACTAATGACATATACCAGAGATTTACTCCAGTTAATTGTATAACCGGAATATTTGCGGAAAGTCGTAAATATATTGAGAACTCTATGAAGTGATGCTTTGGGGGACGCCAGATACAGCAAGATGTCATCTGCGTAAAGGGAGATGCGGTCCTCCCAATTATCAGCCCATTTGAGGCCCCGGATAATGGGATCTCTATGAATCCACGCTGCCAGGGGCTCCAGGGTCAGCGCAAAGAGCAAAGGGGACAGTGGACACCCATGTCTAGTCCCGCGACCAAGTGCGAATACTTCTGATTTTTTATTATTGACAACTACTTGTGCCAGGGGTTCCGAATATAACAGATGCACCAAATTGATGAAGTTTGGTCCAAATCCCATCTTACTCAACACTGCAAAGAGGTAGGGCCATTCAATGGAGTCGAAGGCCATTGCGGCATCCAATGATGCCACCACTGCGTCCTCTCTGATAAAACCTTGTCGTCCCAGTACTCCATGGAGCCTCCTCAAGTTAAGTGCCATGTTTCTGTGTGGCATAAAGCCCGATTGATCCGGGTGTACTAGTTTGTTTATTACCCGGACCAAGCGACCCGCCAGTAGCTTCACCAATATCTTGGGCTCGGCATTCAGGAGTGAAATAGGCCTGTATGAAGAACACCTGTTTTTGGGTTTACCTGCCTTATGTATAGTGACCAGTGTGGCCACCCTCTGATCCTGAGGGAGCACACCTAAGCTACAGCTTTCCTCAAACATGCCTCTCAGGAATGGCGCAACTACGTCTGGTTTCAACTTATAGAGTTCGATTGGCAGCCCGTTAGGGCCCATGGCCTTTCCAGATTGGACGCTTCTTATTGCCTGTGCCACCTCATCATTAGTGAAGGCACTGTAGAGTAGTTCCATATCGTCTGTCGTCAAAGTAGGGAGTGTTATGTCCAAGAGCAGGGCCCTAGAGTCCCTTTCTTGAAAGGAGGTACTTGATTGGTAAATGGCACAATATTAATCGGCGAATTCATTGGCTATTTCTTGCGGGTCTACTAAAGTGGTGTCTGACTGTCGTTAGCTCGGTTACCAACCGATTTGCTAGGTCTTTTTATCCAGCCAGGCCAAGAGTTTCCCAGCCTTGTCTCCCAATTCGTACAGTCTACCTGCCTTGTCCCTGCTCAGTGTTTTGGCCATGTCAGTCGCGATGGCTTTATATTCCTCTCTTTTGAGATGTAATGTGTGGAGTCTGTCCTGTTGCAATGGTCCTGTTGCCTCCTCTTCAATGAGGAGAATTTCGTCTTCTAGCCTAACTAGTTCTTTGTCCTTTTCCTTACGCACTCCGGTAATCAGGGAAATTGCCTGCCCCCTCACCGCTGTTTTGAAGGCCTCCCAAAGCGTTTGAGCCGACCCCACCGACCCCTCGTTCTCCAGAAAGTAATGCTCAATGGCCGCCGACAGTTTCTCTTTAACCACTGGGTTTCGAAGGTACCAAGGGTTGATTTGTGCTGTTCTACCCACCCCCCTTTCACCCAGGTTCACCCTTGCCCATATTGGCGAGTGGTCCGATATGCCTCGAGCAAGGTGTCTGATTTCCTGTATATTCCCAATCTGGGCCGCCGGGTGAGTATATAATCTATACGGGATAAGCTGTTGTGTGCCCCCGAGTGAAAAGTATGTTGTACACGCCCAGGGTGATACACCCTCCAGGCATCAGCCAGTCCCATTGCATCTAGAAAATCAGGAAGCCATCTTTGTGAGGGGCTGGTGGCACGAGGAGGACACCGGTCAAGTGTCCCAGATGCGACAGAGTTGAAGTCACCTCCCATCACAAGGCCGTCCTCTGGGAAGGATAGCATAATATTACCTAGATCTCTGAACGTCTGTCCCTGCAGCCCTGGGGGACGTATACTGCCATTATTGTGAGTGGCTTTCCCTCCCACTGCCCAGAGACAGCCACATATCTGCCCATCATGTCTGTCCAAGTACGGTCAAATGACATCGGGAAAGAGTTCCTAATCATGATCCCAACCCCCTGGAACTTGTGGTAAATCCCGAATGAACATTCTGCACTTCTCTTGCCTTTTTCTGTACTTCTCTCGCCTCTTTCTGTACTCAAATGGGAAGTACAAGCTGCCAAGTTTAAAGGTCTGCATGCTCTCGTGACTGAGGTATATGTCTACTTGTACGTGTATTCTCACATGTGTTATGCATCTGAAGATCGTAGCTTAAAAAGTGGGTAGCTTCTCTTATAGGTGGTCAAATCTCAGTTCTGCTCTGTCATTCAGTTGCACAGGCAGACATGTCTTACGTATGTAGGTGTTATAGAGCCCCTCAAATATACAATTGAATACCCATCTGCCCTGTATTATGAGCAGAAAGAAATACATACACCTTCTTGTACACACATTTACAGAGTATGCTGTTTGAAACACAGGTATTTAAGTATTTGTATGTTTATTTTTATGTAACATGTCACTAGGTAAAAGCACAGACACACGCATGCATACATTTACAAACTTGGTGAGGCTCACAACAATGATATGGTTAAGATTGCTATTTTACATTTGGTAGGCCTAACATTCTGAGCAGTCGATGAATAGTGAAACTTCAAGAGAAAAGTGGGGTTTAAGACATCTTGGGAGAAGGATTGGTGATTAGGCTACTTTCTGTGAGTCGGTGGAAAGGTACAGTCGAAGTAGGCCTCTTTCTGCACCTCTGTTGCTTCTTTCTGCACTTCTCTTGCCTCTTTCTATACCTCTCTTGCCTCTTTATGCACGTCTCTTGCCTTTTTATGTACCTCTGCTGCTTCTTTCTGCACTTTTGCCTCTTTCTGCACTTCTTTTGCCTGTTTCTGTACTTCTCGTGCCTCTTTCTGCACCTCTGTTGTCTCTTTCTTCACCTCACTTGCCTCTTTCTGCACCCCTCTTGCCTCTTTCTGCACCCCTTTTGCCTCTTTCTGCACTACTCTTGCTTCTTTCTACACCCCTGTTCCCTCTTTCTGCAGCTCACTTGCCTCTTTCTGCAGTTCTCTTGCTTCTTTGTGCACCTCTGTTGCTTCTTTCTGCACCCTCTTTCCTCTTTATGCACCCATCTTCCCTCTTTCTGTACCTCTTCCCTCTTTCTAAACCTCTCTTGCCTCTTTCAGCACTTCTCTTGCCTCTTTCTGCAACTCTGTTGCTTCTTTCTAAACATCTCTTGCCTCTTTCTGTACCTTTCTTCCTCTTTCTGTGCCTTTCTTCTTCTTTCTGCACCTCTCTTTCCTCTTTCTGCACCTCTCTTTCCTCTTTCTTCACCTCACTTGCTTCTTTCTTCACCTCACTTGCTTCTTTCTGCACCCCTCTTGCCTCTTTCTGCACCCCTTTTGCCTCTTTCTGCACTACTCTTGCTTCTTTCTACACCCCTCTTCCCTCTTTCTGCAGCTCTCTTGCCTCTTTCTGCAGTTCTCTTGCTTCTTTGTGCACCTCTGTTGCTTCTTTCTGCACCCTCTTTCCTCTTTATGCACCCATCTTCCCTCTTTCTGTACCTCTCTTGCCTCTTTCTGCACTTCACTTGCCTCTTTCTGCACCTCACTTGCCTTTTTCTGCACTTCTCTTGCCTCTTTCTGCACCTCACTCTCTTCTTTCTGCACCTCTCTTGCCTCTTTCTACACCTCACTCTCTTCACCTCTCTTGCCTCTTTCTTTACCACTCTTGTGCCTCTTTCTGTAGCTCTCTTGCCTCTTTCTGCGCCTCACTCTTTTCTTTCTGCTCCTCTCCTTCCTTTTTCTGCACCTCACTTGCTTCTTTCTGCATGTCTCTTGCCTCTTTCTGCACCTCTCTTGCCTCTTTCTGCACTTCTGTTGCCTCATTCTGTACCTCTCTTGCCTCTTTCTGCACCACACTTGCTTCCTTCTGCACTTCTCTTGCCTCTTTTGCACCTCACACTCTTCTTTCTGCACCTCTCTTGCCTCTTCACTTCTCTTGCTCCATTCTGCACCTCTCTTGCCTCTTTCTGCACCTCTCTTGCCTCTTTCTGCACTTCTCTTGCTTTCTGTACTTCTCTTGCTTCTTTCAGCACTTCTCTTGCTTCTTTCTGTACCTCTTTTGCCTCTTTCTGCACTGCTCTGGACTCTTTCTGCACCTCTCTTGCTTATTTCTGTGCTTTTCTTGCTTCTTTCCGCACCTTTCTTCCTCTTTCCGCAGCCCTCTTGCCTTTTTCTACACCTCTCTTGCTTCTTTCTGCACCTCTCTTGCTTCTTTCTGCACCCCTCTTGCCTCTTTCTGCACCTCTCTTGCTTTTTTCTGCACCCCTCTTGCCGCTTTCTGCACCCCTCTTCCCTCTTTCTGTACTTCTCTTGCCTCATTCTGTACTTCTCTTGCTTCTTTCTGCACCTCTTTTGCCGCTTTCTGCACCCCTCTTCCCTCACTTCTCTTGCCTCTTTCTGTACTTCTCTTGACCTCCTTCTGTACTCAAATGAGTAGTGCATGTTGTCAAGTTTAAAGGTCTGTGTGCTCTTGTGACTGAGGTATATGTCTACTTGTACATGTATTCTCACGTGTTATGCATCTGAAGATGGTAGCTTAAAAAGCGGGTAGCTTCTCCTATATGTGGTCAAATCTTCTCAGTTCTGCTCTGTCATTCGGTTGCACAGGCAGACATGTCTTACGTATGTAGGTGTTAGAGAGCCCCTCAAATATACTATTGAATACCCATGTGCCCTGTATTATGAGCAGAAAGAAATATATACACCTTCTTGTACACAAATTTACAGAGTATGCTGTTTGAAACACAGGTATTCAAGTATTTTTATGTTTTTATGTTTATTTTTATATAACATGTCAATAGGTAAAAGCACAGACACACATGCATACCTTCACAAACTTGGTGAGACCTACAACAGTGATATGGTTAGGATTGCTGTTTTACATTTGGTAGGCCTAACATTCTGAGCAGTCGATGAATCTTTCAAGAGAAAAGTGAGGTTTAAGACATCTTGGGAGAAATATTAGTGATTAGGCTACTTTGTATGAGTCTTTGGAAAGGTACATTCGAAGTAGGCCTCTTTCTGCACTTCTCTTCTTTCTTTCTGCACCTTTCTTCCTCTTTCTGCACTTCTCTTGCCTCTTTCTGCATTTCTCTTGCCTCTTTCTGCATTTCTCCTGCTTTTTTTGCACCTTTCTTCCTCTTTCTGCACCTCTCTTGCCTCTTTCTGCACTTCTCTTGCTTCTTTCTGCGTCTTTCTTCCTCTTTCTGCACATGTCCTGCCTATGTAGGCGTAGTTAGAATTTAACATTTAATGAACCTTAGAAATCCACTGAAAAAAACCCACAGGTTTCAGGGACTTTATAGTTAGAAATTAGCATTTAAAAAACCTTAGAAATTCACTGAAAAAACCACAGGTTTCAGGGACGTTATAGTTAGAAATTAGTATTTAAAAAACCTTAGAAATTCACTGAAAAAAACAGAGGTTTCAGGGTCGTTATAGCTAGGCTGACGTTTCACTCGTACAAAACCAGAGATATTCAGCCGTTATAGTTAGCTGAGCTAACTATAGCTCGCGCCCCGCAATGCACTGCTGATGACGTCACATATTACATCACTCATGATATGGTCAGTGACATCACTGATGATGTCGCAAATGACATCACCGATGACATCACTGATGACATCATCCAGTGACTGAGTGTGTCTAAAAAGTTTAAAAATGTTATATATATTAACGCCAAGGTGTATTGAAGAATGAGTGGGTATATGAGTGTCTGTTTGGATGATTCAGTGCGTGCATGACTGACTGTATAAGTGAGTAATTATACATATCTCAGTAAATGTATGGGTGAGTGACTAATCTTTGTGAATGTCTGTATCAGTCTGTCAGTTGGTGTGTAAGTGGCTGCCCGAATAGATACCTACCAAGAGAACAAATGTGTTTATGTGTAAAGATGTCACTAAACGTGCAGGACAAGCACATGATAAATTGTCTGAATTGGCTCAAAAATATGTATTGTATTGTAATTGCATTTGTATAGCGCTTACTACCCCTGACGAGGCGTCGAAGCGCTTTTTCGGCGAGTAGCACGCTACTCCGGGACCCATAGAGGATTAGTGTTGAATTAGTATAGTGAAACATGCAAGTAAATTTTAAGTGGTGATATGTTAGTCAGTTATTTGGATTCGGAAGGATAGCAGAAGGATAGAAGAGGAAAGAAGGTTTGTATTTATATAGCGCTTCTAACCCCTGATGGGGTGTTGAATCGCTTTTTTTGGGGAGTAGCACGCTACTCCGGAAACCCATAAAGGATTAGTGGTGAATTAGTATGGTGAAATATGAAAGTAATTTGAGTGGTGGATATTAGTCAGTTATTTGGAGTGAGAAGGATAGCGGAGGGATAGAAGGGAAAGAAAGGTTTGCATTCATATAGCACCTGTTACCCCTGATGGGGTGTTGAGGCGCTTTTCTGGCGAGTAGCAGGCTACTCCGGAACCCATAATGGATTATTGTTGAAAATTAGTATAGTGAAATATGAAGTAATTTGAGTGGTGGATATGTTAGTCAGTTATTTGGATTGAGAAGGGTTAGGGAGGGGTAAAAAAGGAAAAAAGGTTTGCATTTATATAGCGCTTGTAACCCTGATGAGGTGTTGAAACGCTTTGTTGGCGAGTAGCACTATACTTTGGAACCCATAAAGGATTAGTAGTGAATTAGTATAGTGGAATATGGAATTAGAGAAGTGAACATGCTAGTCTGTTATTTTGATTGAAAAGGATAGTGGAGGGATAGAAGAGTGAAGGATTTCTTTTTTTAGGTCATAGCAGTAGGAGGAGGCTTTTGGATGAGTAAAAAGGGTTTTTGGAGGGGAAGAGTCAGGGAAGAGTTTAGAAAGGTTTATTTTGGGGGATCGGTACAGTAAAGGAGGTGTCAGAAGATGCAAGGAGGGGTAGAGTAGGAGAGAGTCAAGAAAGGGTTATTTTGGGGAACATAGTAGTGGTATGGCGTTTGGGATAAATGAGAGAGTGGGTGTAGAGGATATAATGATAGATGTATAGGGTGAGATAGGGTAGTGAATTGGAAAGAGTAGTAGAAAGAAGTTTGAGATGAGTAAGAAAGTTGGGCTAGAAGATATATTGAGGGAAGTATAGGCTGAGAAATAGGGTAGTGCATTGGAAATGCTAAATTAGAAGAAAGTGATAAATATATAGATCCATAAGTACATTGAAAGTATATAGATGCATAAAGGAGGTAAGTATATGCAGATTAAAGATATTGATAGAGGTAGCGGATGAGAAATAGGGTAGTGCATTGGATATGCTTTTTCAGGAGAAAAGTAACAGACACACAGATCCAAGTACATGGAGGTACATAGATGCCCAATGGAAGCAAGTACATGTAGACCAAAGAAGATTTTTTTTTTCTTTTGTTTTTGTTTTTATAACGACATAATTATTGTACATGTTTATACAAAGCAATACACGAAGATAGGCACATATCTATAGTGAAAATCAATGCTTATGTACAGAGGGACAAATACATAGGGTGGGTATTAATGAATGGGAAAATGGGCAGCATTCCTGGCCCTGGTCCCGACCAGTTTCGAACAGGCTCAAACAGGCACTCACCCTTGTCCTCTCCACCCTTAACAGGCTCAAACAGGCACTCACCCTTGTCCTCTCCACCCTTAGCTGAGACGCCTGGGCTGAGACGCCCTAATCCTTGGCCGTTTATAGCCCTAGTAGTCAGGTGACCCCTTCAGCCAATGGGAACCCTAGCCCTAACAATATCCAATCACAGCACTAGCCCTAAAATCTAGAACCAATAGGAGACGAGGACCTTACAGCCAATCTTAGCCCTAGTCCAAGCACCCAATCAGTTTAAAAAACCCTTGATCTCTACATCCAATAGAGGCCCTAGCCCTACCAGTAGTCTCAACCCTAGTCCAAGCAAGCCAATGGCACAGGAAGCCCTAGTCCCTACTTCCAATAGAAAGCTTAACCCTACTCTTAGTCCCACACCTAGTCCAGCAACCAATCACACCAGAAGCCCTAATCGCTACTTCCAATTAAAGGCCTAACCCTAGCCCTAGTCCCACCCTAGTCCCAACAACCAATAACACAGGAAGCCCTAGTCCCTACTTCCAATAGAAATACTAACCCTAGCCCTAGTCCCAACCCTACATTGATTGAATCACAGACCCAGAAACCAATCAGAACCCTCAAATACCCAACCAATGAGGACACTAACCCTAACCCAATAGAAACATCAAATACAACCACCAATCAGTGTACACATGTACCAAACAATATCAGACTATAGGTCCCAGCTACCTCAGACAAGGTTTGCTGGCCAGGGAGTTGGAAGCTGCTTCTCTATTCAGAAATCTCCTAGGAGACAGACCGGCTCAATCCACACTTTGGACTTCTGCAGGTAAGGCCCCAACAAACTTGTCCTCTAACAACACTATTTGTATAAAACTTTACTCCCTCTCCTGGCCAAAAAACGAAGTGCACAGTCCCTATTAAACACAGTTTAAACAGCTTACAGCACATTACTGCTGTCTCAGGGAGGAAGGGGGGGGGCTGGTTTCACTGACTTGCTAACACAAGATGGTCGCTGGGGGTGCACTGCTTAACATACAGATCTTAGCACAGAGCAAAGGAGACATTTGGAGGGAAAAACTGATAGTCACAGGGAATGAGAGGGAAAAACTACAGAGTTTGGACTGCAAATCCCACAATTCAACAGGTTAAATGGAAGCAGTCACAGGCAGGAAAAAACACAAGTTTAAACACAAAAACATGGGATAAATTATGCAATCACTGACAGGTTAAAACTACAATTTTAAAATGTAACAACCACAGTCAAAGACAGTTAAAGAAATTTAAAAAGGAAAAAAATAAGATGGTGCAATCACAGGTAGGGAAAATCGTTTTTTAAACTTTTTTTAGAAAAGAGACAGCACTAGTCTGCCTCCTTACCACTTCCTGGACTGCTCACTGCAATCTGGGGCACAGGTAGGCTGCAACTCACAAGATGGAGGAGAATGATTTGGGGTGCACCCAGCAAAGCCTTAAGGGGCCTGGGCAGGTGTGAGAGGAGGGCTCAGATTTGCTTGGAGCTGGGGAGACCCAATAGCAGTCCTAGGTCTGCTGGCCTGGGGGTGGGGCTGGTACTGTGGAGCTGCTCTATTCACAGATCTCCTAGGAGACAGACAGGCTCAATCCACACTTTGGTAAGGCCCCAACAAACTTGTCCTCTAACAACACTATTTGTATAAAACTTTACTCCCTCTCCTGGCCAAAAAACGAAGTGCACAGTCCCTATTAAACACAGTTTAAACAGCTTACAGCACATTACTGCTGTCTCAGGGGGGGAGGGGGGGCTGGTTTCACTGACTTGTTAACACAAGATGGTCGCTGGGGGTGCACTGCTTAACATACAGATCTTAGCACAGAGCAAAGGAGACATTTGGAGGGAAAAACTGATAGTCACAGGGAATGAGAGGGAAAAACTACAGAGTTTGGACTGCAAATCCCACAATTCAAAAGTATGTTGCTGTCATAATATTTCACAATCATTTTCCTCTAAAATTGGTCTGTAACTTTGAACCAATGCTACCAGGGATAAGCCCAGGAGTCCTCATTAACCCTCGTTCTACTCAACAAGACATTGCTTATTAACTGTGTGACTTCATACCCTGGTCTCCTCTATTCAATAATTCAGTTCCCTCAATATTATTTTTAAACAACTGATCATTTCTCTGATAAAATTACATTTGTTCCTTGAGAATCATTATAAACCATAAAATTGTAATGCAATGCGTTAACTGGAGTTTACTGTGAGTGCTTACCAGGAAACAAAGTGTTTGAAATAAGGATACAGCGGACAGTCACCTAGGCATACTTTGTTCTGATTGGTAAAGTCTAAATAGGGATAGAGCCGAATGCACTCCTTTCTTTCGTGGGCTTTCACTAGCAACAGGCATTAGGTTAACAGCCTTTGCGAAGATTTGACATATTATGGCTAGGGCTGTAGGCATTCTTTAGGTTTAATTAGTTTAACTCCAACACAGAACACCTCCACTTCCAGATCCAGACCAGCCCCAGGACCACGCTACGCGGCACCCTCATCTACAGACCGCCGGGACCTCGCACCCAGTCCGCATCCACCATCGCCGAGCTCGCCGCACCCCACGCCATCACCTCCACGGACTACATTCTACTCGGGGACCTAAACTTCCACCTCGACAACTGCAACGACCCCAACTCCACCACTCTCCTCGACAACCTCGCCAACATCGGACTGAAGCAGCTGGTCAACACGCCCACTCACAGAGCTGGACACACCCCCGACCCCATCTTCGCAGGAGGAACAAACATCCACTTCAGCCACACCACCCAGCCCCTCTGGATGGACCACCACTGCGTCCGCTTCACCTTCAACACCACCACCACACCCAAGCCCGCCCCGCGCACGCCACGAAGGAACTGGAGCAAGGTCACAGAGGAACACCTCAACACCACCCTCCTCAAAGACCCCCCCTGCGCCACGACCGACACCAACTCCGCAGCCAAAGAACTCCACCGCTGGATCTCCTGCTGCGCCGACAAGCTCGCACCCCTCCGCCACCCCGCCAAACAACGCCCTCTGAAGGCCGCCTGGTTCACCACAGAACTTCAAGAAGCCAGGCGCTCCTGCAGACGCCTAGAGAAAACCTGGCGAAACCAGAAAACCACGGAAGCTCGGAACAACCAGAGGAGCACCCTAAAGGAATACCACCAGCGCATAAGAGACACCAAACGGACCTTCATAAGAGACAAAGTCCAGACCAACGCGACCAACGCCAGGGAACTGTTCAACGTCATACAGCAGTTCACCAAACCCCCAGCGAAGCCACGGACGTCACACCCTCCCAAGAACTCTGCGACAAGCTCAGCTCCTACTTCCATCTGAAGATCAAGGTCCTCTACGACAACTTCAGCGAACAGACGCCGGACACCACCCTCCTCCCCACCGCCACCGATAAGCCAACCATCATGAACTGGGATCCCGCCACCGTCGAGCTCATCACCTCGACCATGAAGAAAACCCACTCAGGAGCCCCAACGGACCCCTGCCCACCGCACATATTCCACAGGGCCGCCGCCGCCATCGTAGATTTAAGTAGAACCAAGTCGTTGCAGAGAACCCACTGTGTGTTTTGATGAGAATGGCATTTGCAGCATGAGAACCCCAGGAATGAAAACACAAATTAAGCAACTGATTCATTGCATTTGAAAATGGAGGGAATTAGATAAGTGGGAAAGCAGATGGGAGAAGAAGAGAGATAAGAAGACAAAGGGAGAACCGCCTCCGTCCACACTGGAGGGTGAGGGCATGTCAACTTTTCCATTGAGGAAAGCGCCTGGTGGAGGTTATGTCCATGTGCCTTGGAGCAGGAGTGATCTTGGGCCATTTACTAATGATTTCCCCAGATTGTGAGAAAAGCAAGTGGAGGGCGCGCACAGGTTGAAAATTTCACTGGTCCTGTGGGTGCATTTGAATACTTTCTTTGACATTGTGGTACCAAGTGATTTGTTGGCACGATGTACAGTGGCTATAGAGTGGCCGGAGAAAGAGTCACAAAGAAATTCTGTGTCAAATGCTCCATCAAGTGATGACCTTTTTGAAACGGAAAATACCAGCTAAAGGTATTGATTGGGCCAAGATTGAGAGGATGACTCAAGAGCACAAAGAGACAGTGCATGCCTATTTTGAGAGATTGTTGCAGGTGTTTAAGCAATACAGTGGAATGCAGACTCTTGAGACGAAAGACATGGGAAATTTTGTGTTTAGATTTGCAACATGACTGAGATCTGAGATTAGCACGAAGATTCAACAGCATTTGATTTGTTGGCAAAATAAATCGATTCAAATATGCGAAATATAGCAGTGATGAATTGGAGATGAAGCAGAGAAGCTAAAAGAGAAATTGATGGTGGCGCAAATGAAAGCTGCACAGAGAGGAGAAGGACATAGTCAGCCTTTTGTAGGGGATGTTGGCCCTAGGCAAGGAGTGAATAAAAAGGAAATGCCGGTAATGCAAGGTGGAAATGGGTTCCCGCAACAAGGTTGAGGACACGGTGTTCTGATTGACCCAAGTACTGGGATTGATGTGGCAACTTTGAAAAAGACAAATCCTTTTCATTATTGCAATAAGTTGGGGCATTGGAAATGGGAATGTCGTCTTAATCCTCAACATTCAGGTTTTACAGAACCCCAGGGTAATAACCCTGTACAGTCACAGAGTGTACAGAGACCGAGAATGCCAAACTTTAATGTGCCCCAAGCTCCAGTAATGCAGATTCCACAAGGCCTGAAGTCACAACATAATACAAATAAACCCCAATTTCGTTCAAATCGGGTCCCAAATCAGGCTCTGACCTGTCATAATGATGGTGCCTGAGGGGGAGGAGGATTGTGTGCTTGGTGCAACCCTAGAGGTAGACCAGAGTGGCCCATTTGTAGAAGGTGATGTAAATGGCTACCGCGTATCATTTTTGATTGATACAGGTGCTACCCACTCTACTGTAAGACAGTGAAAGTTCTGAACCTACCCCTTTAGGGGAAAAAGAATCCAAGATGTAGGAGTTGCAAATAAACAAATGACAAGTCCAGTAACAGAAGAAGTACCTGTCAAATTAGGGTCCTTTGAGGAGAATCACCAATTTGTGGTGTGTGATCCTAGTCCTGTAAGCCTTTTAGGACACGATCTGTCGCGCCAGGTCTGGTGGGTCAGTGGACTAATGTGTCCACTGCAGAGGCCTTTGTTTGACGATATGGTCACAGGTTCAAATCCCGGCAGGTCCTTTCATCCATCTGAGGTCAATAAAATGAGTACCGTTGAGTTGGGTAACAAGAAACATCTGTTATTCAGCACCAAGATGCCTACGGGTGAACATGCACTTTACAAATACACATGTTGTGTTATGTTGTGCAAACTGAATTTTATCATTTACTGTACACCGAAAGTTGCTAAGTTTCAAACTCATGATGAAGATGTTACCTTCAAATTGGCAAGACACGGTCCAGACATTGGATTGTTTCCTAATGATGATTTATCACTAGACCTTAAAGATAACGTGAAGCCTGAAGTCTGGAACTTTTCAGGAAAGGACATAGGACTCATCAAAGGCATTGAACTCTCATCATTAAAGTGAAGCGAAACGTTGAGTGCCCTAGAACACCACAATATAATCTGACCCCTGAAACGTCTGCTGGGATTCCTCCAGTGATTGGTTCGATACAACAAGGCATTTTGAAGGATATAATGAAGAGTCCATGTAACTCGCCCATTATGGGCTTACAGAAGCCTAGAGGTAAATACAGCATAGTTCAAGACCTGAGATAAAAAAACACCATTGTTGTTCCCTGTTGCCCCGTGGTACCGAATCCAGCCATGATTTTATTTCAAATTCCATGTGAGGCTGAGTGGTTCACTGTCATTAATTTGTGTCAGTCCTTTTTCTCCATACCCTTGCACGAGGACAGCCAGTTCCTCTTCTCTTTCTGATTCTAAAACTGTGTTTTGGCATGGTGGTGAGTCCCACATGGGTATATGGAGAGCCCCTAGATTTTTAACAAGACCCTTAAGAACCATCTTGAGTGCTTAGTTATGCCCTGTAACTGAGTTCAAGCGCAGTACATTGATGACCTGTTGGTTGCGTCGATACACATGAAGCTTGCAAATAAGATACTATTGCCCTGTTGAACCACTTGGCTGAGAATGGACATAAAGTGTCCCCGAGTAAGTTGCAGTATTGTCAAAAGAGGTCCAGTATCTCGGACATAACATTGAGAAGGGAGTGAGGAACGTGTTGCAAGAAAGAATTTCAGCAATTCTGAAAATGAATACGCCTACTACTCAGAGAGAAGTCAGGATGCTTTTGGGAATGGTGGGCTACTGTCGCAAGTGGATACCCAACTTTTCCCTAGTGGTCAAGCCTTTATAGAGGCTGACACACAAGGATGTGTCTGATCCGGTATCCTGGGATAACGAATGCTTGATTGCCTTCCTAGAGCTGAGAGAAAGTCTCTGTTGTGCCCCTGCACAGGCAATGCCAGATTATAACAAGACATTCGCTCTTTTCTGCCGTGAGAGGGAGGGCTGTGCTCTATCCTTGCTTACACAAATGCATGGTAATGCCGGAAGACCAGTGGCTTATTTCTCTGCTACCCTT
Organism: Calotriton arnoldi; assembly: GCA_963921515.1. NCBI lineage: Eukaryota > Metazoa > Chordata > Amphibia > Caudata > Salamandridae > Calotriton > Calotriton arnoldi. Next base: position 58,068 of record CAWUFW010019309.1, on the reverse strand, counting down.
GACCCTGTAGCAGCAGCGCTATCTGGATGTCTGAACGCCATGATAGCCATAGGTGTCAGCCTAGAGAGATGTGAAAGTATTGTGATGGGTCATCCCCTTACTGTGTTTGTCCCCCATTCTGCTGAAATATCGTTGACCCGTACCGCACCCAACATTTGACAAACAGCCGTTTGACCCGCTATGAGCAAATCATTTTGGCTGCCAAAAATGTGAGTTTGATGAGGTGTGCTATGCTGCCTTAAACCCTGCAACACTGTTACCCCTTCCTGAAACTGAGGGGGACGGTGGAGAAGTAGATAGAGCATGACTGTCTCAATGTCACTGAACTATGCACTAAGCTAAGACCAGGCATTCAAGATGAACCACTACTTGAATCTAATTTCATACTGTTTGTTGCTGGGTCTTGTCTGAGAAACCATGAAGGAAATGAACAAGTTACCTTTGTAACAATGTAGCTGGTAGAAACCTAGTCTAGCCACAGATTCCTTAACTTGTGAATTCTCCCCAGGTGTCAGACTGGATCCGTAAAACTTATCTCAGCATAACCTCTGTGCGCCAGAGGGCGGTGCCGCATGGTTTGTAACGACGTTGACTCCGGATGTGATGTCAGTGGAGCCATATAAGTCCCCTCCGGCGCGCTGACGTCAGTTTCTTCGTTGAAACTTTCCACGCCAGAACGCAGAGACACCATAGAAACTGGCTTTGGAAACAGTGTGCCAAAAAAGATGAAAAATCTTTACAACAAGAGAAATAGGAAGAAAGGCATAATAATACCAGATAAAGCCTTTTAGGGAAAAGGCGGAGAAATCAATGAAGCACAAGCCATGTAGAACACTGCACAGAGGTGCATAGTACAGCATACAAGGAAGACACTTCCCACTCCATCGAACATGTACCAAGGGGAAAAGAATCGATGGCAACCCCATATAAGGCCAAGAAGACCAGACCAGCGGGTCTGGAGAGTTCCACTATAACAGAAAGCAGAGATCAGGAAAAGGAGGACCACTCTCATGCCAAAGGCCACTCAACAAGGAAATGAGTGGATTGGTAACACCAAGACCAGACCTCAAAGGTCATTCGCAGAGTGGGAAGGATGGGCGGGGCATTAAGAAATATGCAGCTAGACAATGTCTCTACCAGATACATTGTTACAGAAGGTAAGTTAACTTGTTCATCTGATAGAGACATCTAGCCGCAGATTCCTTAAATTGTGAATTAGATACCATAGCCATACTCTCTAGTACGAGGGTCTGCAAACTAGTCCCACAATAGGTCCAAAGAGGACCGGCTGACCGAGAATAAAGACCGGCCATCCCCACTTGGGAGTAGATAAAAAGAGAGCAGGCTCTCTCATTGAAGTGTGGTAACAACCACACAAATAAGGCAAACAATTAACATGTACCTTGAGTAAGGCGCACGTTCCCCTATAGGCATATTGGCACCGAAGTACAGATGCTCGTTGTTACCCAACTCCAAGGTACGTATATCATGGATCCAGATGGATGAAAGGCTGAGTGGACCCTCCAGAATGTGGACGCATGACCATGAGGAGGAGCAGAGTTCCCCGCAATACATACAATAGAGGACTGAGCCACCAGACCGGCTAAACAGAGGTTGGCATCTATCTTGCATTAAAAGAACTTGTGACACCAGAGGAGCCAAAAGGTAAACTACTGAATGGGGTAGAAATGACTAAGATAGTAAGAAAAAATGCAAAGGAACCCCTCCAAGCACAACAAGATGAATTCCTCCACCGCAAGGTGTGGAAGAAAAGGCCAAGGATTGAAAAAGAGAAACAGATAACCCAGGCAAGGAAAACTGAGCCTGAAGGGGAGTAGGGTGAAATCCTACACAAAGTCACCTGACAACAGTGAGAATGTAGCATGTGAACCCCAAAGGTACACTAAAACTTGGGAACGAAAAGAAGCACATGAGGGTTCCTGCCCTGATAAAGAATAAACAGAAGAAGGACCACCAGAAACAATCCCCTTAACCAATGCAGGGAAGGTCCTAGTAAAATAAAGCATACACCAAAGGAAGAATAAGTAGTTCTCCCGTCGAGAAAAGCTCTCATCCTCTTTCCTTTTCTCCCCCTTTTTTTAAGGTAATGAAAAGAAATGGATCGGGAGACAGAAAATGTCATTAGCACCACGCAGGCGTAGAGGCTCGAGTAAACAATATATAGCCATAAAGGCAAAAATTGAAACATGTAAAAACGTAACACCGTCTTACCAATATACCTATGCAGGTAAATTATGTCACAGCCCAATAAGACATAGCAATGCTCAAAGGGCACTCCGTGTACACACCGAGTACCAGGCGATAGAATAGTGAAAAGGGGGACCGCCCCTCCAAGTATAGTGCGAGGGACTTGGCTGAAAAACAACGTTGCCTGCTAGAAGAATCCTAACAGGCACATACTCTCCAAGGGAAATAAACCTGAAAGAGCACGCTCATCAAATAAGCACGTACCAATACACAGAATCTAGGAGGTCAATAAGAAGAATCAATAGAGTTCCAAAACTACCCAATGGGATCTCCAGATAGAAAAACCACCCACAACACAGAGGACGGAAAGCAATTCCGATTGGAAGGCCAACAAGGGAACATAAATATATAGATCACAGGTTCATACAAGGATCTTGCAACAGCCATGAGGCAAGAGGATAACAGAGCATAATAGAAGGGGAACAGTACCAGAAAAGCCCAGGCTCTCTCCCATTCGAATACCGACCAGACCGACCCTGCTGACCTTCCACAGTGGACGAGAGTGGTCGTATTCAGGGCGGCATGGCCGTATGGTTCCCAACATTAGTGGGATTTTAACCCTTGTCCCGGGGGTACCTGTACCACCAGAGGCACAAGACATTACCACTGAGCTACAGGTCCTAGATGGCAACAGAAGTCTCCATGAAGAAAGCTAGATCCAACCTCCAGCCAGAAGAGGTAGCATAACTCAATACTGGTGCATGCGACCAAGGGCCAAAGGAGAAGAGCGATCAACCGATCAACCCAAGGGAGAAATTTAGCCTGAGGTAATAAGGGAAATGCCTCAAGAAAAGTACGTCGCGATTGTAACAATCGAAAAATACGTTTCTGTATGGAAAGAAGCAGAAGGAAAAAACTCCAAAGGAGTGTAAACCAAAAGCTGTGTACCATGATACTTGATGGATACCCAAGGGTGAGACAAGAGGCTGTCAAAGGAAACCATAAACCAAGAAACAGAGTTTCCAATGTAATAACAGGGCAGGATTAGCAAAAATCTTGAGCCACAGTCAAAGAACAGAACAAAGGGAAATAAGCCCAAGTGACCAATGTCACATAAGGATGAAGTAAATCGTGTGATAGAGGATTCACACAACAGGCAAATCCAAAAACTCCACTGACAGGTAGGAAAAGACCCCATGCAGGGTCTCAAGACAGACAGCTAGTCATCAACACCAGAAGATCAAGGCAGGAACACTGATCTGGTGACTGATACCATAAAACGCCCAACACAACAGTGTTGTACGAACAAGACAAAAAAGAGGGGGAACCTCAAACAGGGACATACCCTTCCGATCGTAGAATGAAAAAAAAAGAGTAGAGCAAGCTAAGGGTCTGAACCTTCCCGGCTGTCCCGAAACCTACGTAAGGCAGCATCTGCTTGGGCACCAAATAGGTGAACCCCATCAAATGGCATGTCAAGTAAGACTGACTGGACAGCCTCTGAAAATCCAAAAGTCCGAAGCCATGCGTGCCGGCGCAATGCCACAGCAGACACCATGGCTCGACCAATAAAATCAGTGGAGTCCATTCCACACCTGATAAGCATCCTGGCCGCCTGGCGGACGTCCAAATCAACTGGTTCTGTTCGCCCCTATTAGCCTCTGGAAACAATGGCAATAGCTGCGCCAAGGAATCCCACAAGACATGGAAAAAGCATCCGAGGATGAAAATCGTGTTAGTGGAGCGTAACGCCGCACTGGTGGATGAAAGGAGACGTTTTCCACAAGAGTCTTGCATCCTGAACTCTTTGTAAAGGGGGGATGGGGAAAGATACCCGTCTCATGGGAAGCTGTAGCGGCCTGGACCACGAAACTGCGGTGGGTTGGCTGACGAATAAGGCAAGCTGGGTCATCCGGGGCAGGGTGGTACTTGTGGGCAACAGTACGGTCCACAGGCACACCTGACTCGGGTTTAGCCCATGCCCCCAGTAAAATATCAGAAAGTGCCTCACAAAAGGGAGCACTGGCTTACCCTGACTGGCCAGAATGAAGAACCTCAATGAGTGTCCGTAGACTTCTTCACCGTAGGCAGAATCAAATGCAAGACATCAGCCACTCTTTTCAACACTTCTGCCAAAGAAGAACTGGCTTCACAGGAAAGCCAGAAGGAGATAAAAGAGTAGAAGCAGGGGATGAATCTAACCTGTTCGCTTTACCCAACTCAGCAATCCAGCTGTCCAACATAGGAGGAGCCAAAAGCACTGGTTGCTCTAAGGGAACCACACCCTCATGTCCTTCAACCAACTGCTCCTGTGAAGTACCCACAGAAACCATCAGTTCCGAAAACGGCTCCTTAAACGACGTTGAGCGGCGCCGAAATGGCGCTGTATCAATGCCCACATGGGAAGGAGGAGGGCCGCCGGTTGGCGCTGACAGCGATTCAGACACAAGGGGACGAGGGTAAGCGACTCCGCAAGACTCCCAACAGTGTTGTGCACAGACTCCGCTCGGAGCCCTCCGGCGCCGTAAAAGCAGTCACCGGAGGGTCTACCGAAGTTGTGTTGGAGTAGGCCGGCGCCAATGGGTGGAAGCCTGAAAGGGCTGTGCACCGTCACCCCGTGTGCAAGAACAGGACTGCCACCGAGGGCGAGCTCGCCGACTATATCGCAGTTGCTGCGCCTATGACCTCCTTGGGGCCCGCAGGTGCTCCATAGGGAGGCGTGGTCCCAAAAAAAAAAAAAGATGAAGAGCATTGTAATACTCTTGCATCTGGTTCCAAGTTGCCCCTACTCTAGGAAAAGTTGGGAGGCGCGGGAGCAACGTCTGAGCAGAGACCTCAGCGCCGGGGTGTGAGGAATCTCAGAAATCCCTATCTCCTGTGATGCCACTTACCATGGGACGTAGCCCGGGACTGGGACCTCTGCCGCCGACCCCAGGATGAAAAGTGACGCTCACAGGAACGACCTCTGGACCGGCTAACTGCAGACCGGGAAGACGACCAATGCCTCTAGGAACTGGGAGCCCGTGACAACCGCGCCGTCAGTCGCTTCATACGCTGCTCCAACAGCGCCTTCGGCTTCAACCGCTGGCAGGCGTCACATTCTTGGGCGTCGTGATGCTCGCCCAACCACCACATACAAATAGAATGTGGAACTGTACCCGACATCTGTCGAGCACAGGACTGACAGGATTTAAACCTGGAGGGCATAGAAGAAGCACACTGTTTCAGATGAAAAAGTTCCTCACAGCAGGCCAGATCCATGTGCAGCGCGAAAAATGAAGAAACTGACGTCAGCGCGCTGGAGGGGACTTATATGGCTCCACTGACGTCACATCCAGCGTTGACGTTGTTACAGAGCCATGCGGTGCCGCCCCCGCCGGCGGGCAGAGGTACTGCTAAGAAAGGTTTTCCGGATCCAGTCTGATGCCTGTGGAGAATCCACAAGTTGAGGAATCTGCAGCTAGATGTCTCCATCAGATCTAAGAGCTGCCCACAGATTTGTACAGATTCAGGCGTAGTCGAAGTCTGGCTTCAAGGAGTGTTCTCTGCACAAGTGGCTGAATTAGTCGCTCCTACTAAAGCATGCTATGTTTTAAAAAAAAATTGTTTATTGCAGTTTACACAGTTTACACAGCTTTGCGCCTACAACCCTGGGGCCGGCAGCATGAAATATCACGATGTTGTATGTGAAAACACAGCTATTATGCCGACATCCCAGAGGCCCGGCAGCGATCTGGACCGCACCATATTAACAATGCTGTAGGTTGTGTATGGCTAAATGAGCGACCTATTGTTAACAAACCCACAAACCCCAACCAAATAACGTTGAACCCCCCTTCCCTCCCGCCTGTCATTTCCACCAGCCGCCAGAATTGTACCTTCACACCTGCTAACAAGGCGTTTGTTCGTATGACATGCCTCTGTCGCAACCTATCACAAAGCCCGTCAACAACAGGCAGCCCACCATAGCTCTAAATATGTTCCTGACAGCATTTGGCAATCTCAATGCCAGTCAATCCAATCCTATACAGTTACTCTCGTGTCGCGTTACCTCCCCGAAGGTCAGTCCCCCCTGCCGCCAACCAACTCGCAAAGTTTGTCCATATGTCTATAGGTCTGGATCGGCTAGGCATGAGCTCCCAGTAGCAGGATAGTTGGTCCCTGCAATATGTGGCAGCCTTTAGCCAGTCCGCTACCGTAGGTGGATATGATTTCTTCCAGTGTATGGCCACCTGGCGCTTTGCCAACAGTAGCAACATTGCCGTAAGTTTGCGGGAACCCTTTGGGACTTCTAAGACAAAACCCAACAGCGCCACCAACGGTGTGACCTGTATTTGAATGCCAATAATGTGGCTAATGTGTAAAAAGACCTCCGACCAGAATTGTGCTATAAGTCTGCAGTTCCATGCCAGGTGTGTAAACGTGGCGTCTTGAGCACCACATCTCCAGCATCTCGTGTCTGGGTGTAGTCCCATGCGGTGTAATTGAGGTGGTGTGCACAAAGTTGAAGTGTATGAGCCTCAGTCTATAATTTGGCGAGAGATGCTCTAGTTGGGAACAGCAGAATTGCCACTGTTTGTCTGTGATAGTTATGTCAGTTTCCCTTTCCCAATCCTCTCTAATTGTGGGAAGGACGACAGGAGAGTCCCTCTGGGTTATGCTATAAATGCGTGTGATCAGCTTGCGAGGAGATGGATTTGACAATACATTTTCCAACGCTGACAATGTGAGAGGCTCCTGCGGGAAGTACAGATATCTAGCCCTACATGCCGCTCTAAGTTGATAATATAATAACATGTCCGATGCCGTGGGTGCCTGCGATTTACACATCCGCTGAAGTGACATGAAAGTGGCCTCTGGGAATAGATCACTGCCCTTTACCAAGTCGTGTGCCTTTGCCCTCATTGAGGTAGCTTTGTCCGTTAGTGACTCTAGTAATGGATTTCCCCCCAATGGCATGGACGGTGCATAGAGTTCTTTGTGGCCCGCCCTCTTCGCAATTCCTTTCCAAGCCCAGCGTGTCGTTTCCACAGTGTCTATCTCTAAGTGGGGCCGTTTGTACGGTTTGTATATTGCTGCGTTTAGTGGGATAGGAGCGACACGATCCAATTCTATTGCCACATGGGGCTGGAACGGAGTTGGGTGGTGCCAGAAATACAGGTATTGAGCCTGCGCGCTGTATGCGTAGAGCTCGAAATCCGGAGCGCCCAATCCACCCTGTGCAAATGGCAGTGTCAGCAGGTTCCATGAAACCCGGGGTTGTTTACCCGCCCAGACTAATTCGAGGACGACAGAGCAATGCCGTTTAAAAAAGTGAGTGTTCAGTGGCATAGGGATGTTTACAAACAAATATAGTCGATTTGGTAGTATCACCATTTTTGTGATCGCTATACGCCCTGTTAAGGATAGCGGCAGTTGTTTCCATCTTTGTATTTTACTTTCTATCCAATCAATCACTCTCCCATAGTTGGCTAACCATATGTCCTGTAGTGACCTGCTAACCCTGATACCCAGATATCTTATGGCACCCTCTGCCCACTGAATCGGAAACTCTGTGTCGAACGGCATGGTATCATCCGTGAGTGGTAACAACACTGATTTGGCCCAGTTGATCTGTATACCTGTCAGCCCTCCGTATCTAATCAGCTCCCTCATAACCACGTCAAAGTTGTCCCTAGGGTTCACTAGATATATTGTCATATCATCAGCATACATTGATATCAGGAGACCTCTAGAGGTAAATCCTATACTCCTCTGCGTGTGGTGTTGACGTAGTCTAGCCGCCAACGGTTCAGTGGCTATAGCAAACAACAATGGCGATAGAGGGCAGCCCTGTCGCGTCCCCCTCGTGATTCCAAAAGGCTCTGACACCTGTCCATTCACCCTGACTCTCGCCGTCGGCTCCGTGTATATTATTTGCATCTGTTTAATGAATATAGGGCTAAGACCCATTCGGGACAGTAGTGTAAATAGAAATGTCCATTCTAACGAATCAAAGGCTTTTGTAGCGTCAAGTAGCGCAGCTATTGCTTGTACATGGGGGCAAAATAATGTAGGAGTCCAAATATTGTTCTCAGATTGTGGGCAGTGGAACGACCCGGTATAAACCCAGATTGATCTGGCAGCGAGATCTGCGGTAGCATTGGTTGCAATCTGTTAGCTATTAATTTGGCATATATCTTGGCATCCAAGTTGATTAGGGACAGTGGGCGATAAGAATCCGTTTTTTAGGATCTTTTTCAGGTTTCAATAGGGTAATTATAGTGGCCTCACGTAGGGTGGGGGGAGGGTGCCCGTTTCCCTAGCCTCCAGATAGACCTGAAGCAACCGGGGGGCAAGAATGTCTACATATTCCTTATAAAAAGCAGCGGTCAGTCCGTCCGCACCCGGGGCCTTATCCGCCGGCATACTATTTGTTACTTGCCTGACATCATCTACCGTAATTGGCAATTCCATATACTCACGAGCTCCTCTATTGAACCATGCTAATGCGACTGTGTCTAGGTAGTCAATTATGTCTGCCTGAGACGGGTTAATCTGAGATGTATAAAGCTGTTGATAAAATTGGGTCATCGTATTTAGGATGTCCGGCGGTGTTCTAGCCACCTCCCCTTCATCTGTGTGTAGTTCAGTGATGTAATCAATACCCCTTGGGGCTCTGAGTAGGCCCGCCAGTGTTTTCCCGGCCCGCTCCCCTTCCCCATAGCGTCTCGCCTGTGCGTATTTATGCAGAAATTTTGTTTCCCTCTCTGCCTCCTGTTGGAATTCTGTCAGTGTAGTCCTGAGTTGAGCTTTAGTGTCAGGGGTAGGACTTGTCAGGAGCGATTGTTCTAGTTTCCTAATGTCACGCTCTAGCCTATGTAGTGTGTTTCGAATGTCTCTGAGGACCCCCGTTTTAAGCGCTATACAATTTCCCCTCGTGACCACCTTGAATGCTTCCCAAAGTGTTCCCGGTGAATCCACCGTTCCCTCGTTTAATGCGAAATATTCAACAATTTTTTCGCGAAGCTCTTCCCGGAACACCTGATCCAATAATGCACCAGATGGGAATCTCCATGTGAATGGTTGTTTGTAAGGTGCGGAAATATGTAGCTTAATTTGTGTAGGTGCATGATCAGAAAAAGTGCGTGGGTGATGCCTAGCTTCCATAACCCAAGCGTGCATGTCCTTGGATACCAACCAGTAGTCTAACCTAGACCAGGCGTTCCGATGATGTGTCACACACATGCCCTCCCTTGCCATTGGGTGTAATGTTCTCCAGGTATCTACCAAGTGAAGGTCCTCAATAATGCCTGACAACATCCCTGCTGCCCTCGGGTGATGTTCACGAGACGCTCCCTGCCTGTCTGCCGCGGTCGAGAGTACAACATTAAAATCGCCCCCCCACATTATCGCCATGCCATCCAGTGTCTGTATTTTCTGCCAAATGTGCTGAAAAAATTCTGGGCTGTCAGTGTTCGGGCCATAGGTGTTGATTAGCACCACTGGGGTGCCGTATAGAGCGCCTTGTAATATTATATATCGTCCTTCCCTATCTGTTGTCGTGTGGTGTGTTTTCCATTGCAATCCCTTGCGTATTAGTATTGCGACACCCCTAAAGTAGTTCGAGTAGCCAGCTTCCACTATCTCCCCCCATCTATTGTTTCTGAGTACCCCCGTAGCTGCGGCTGCCAGGTGCGTTTCTTGTAGGAGACAAATGTCCACCCCATGTCTTGAAAGGTAAGAGTGGATCAGCCTGGTCTTTCTACGATCATTTAAGCCTCTAACATTCCATGAAAGACATGTGAGGGCATTCACTGTGGTGGCATATGAGAACTATACCCTTGGGACATGGGTCCGTCAGAAACTCCCGGTATGCGTACTAATGTCTGTGAAAGGACTCTGTAGCTCGTGAGGCCAGTTATCACAATGTAGTGGTTCAGTGGGGTTAAGCAGATGTTCAACCAGCTGTGCTGTAGCTTATATCTCGACAGTCTCGTGTCTCTTGATACAAATAATGACAGGTCTACGTAACAGAACTTGTCCCGCCCCCCTCCCCCACCCACACCAACCCCCCAATCAGGTTGTGTCATCCCCTCCCCCTTCCCCATTAACTGTAAAAAAAAACATCCACAGTAGTGAACGTAAGGGAGTCATCCCATGGGGGCACGTGGGGCCGCCGGCAATACTCCCCTGCACTCTTGGCAGGGTGGCCGAGTACACAACGTGCTATCATGAACCCTGGAACCACTCTATACCTTACAACAGTAATTACTGTGAAGTATAACTCATTGTCAGACACTTGAGCAACTAGCTTACACATGCGTATTCAATTTACCAACTGCAGCAATTGGCCAGCAGTCCGAATTACCACATTGGAGTAAAAGGTGACACTTATCTGTGCATCCAGCGTGTAGGTTCTGTTATATCAGTCATTATCGCTCAGATTGTTCTCGATCTGCGAGTCGCCGGTCGCCGCTCGTTGTTTTTGCTCCTTTGCCATTTGTTTCGCATAAGTCAAGGCAGCCTTAGCGTCCGTGAAGAATGTGGGCTTGCCATGTCCTTGTATCCATAGCTTCGCGGGGTATATTAAAGCGTACTTTGTGCCTAATTGTTGAAAGATTTTCTTCGCAGGTAGAAACTCCCTACGGGCCGCCTGGACTTGTAATGTGAAATCCGGATACATTGCGATGTTGTTCCCTTTATACTGTATATCTCCTTTCTCTCTCGCCAACCTGAGTATCGTGTCCCGATCTCTATAATTTAAAACTCTCGCCAGTATCGGTCTTCCCGGTGCACCTGGACGCGGCCTGGGCCCCAATGTTCGATGTGCACGTTCAATTAAAAACATGGCGGACAGATCGGGTCCGAAAAGGTCTGTCATCATTGTCTCGACGTACTTCTCCATGTTTTGAATGTCCGTCGATTCAGCTATTCCCGTGATTCTTATGTTATTTCTCCTTGACCGAGCATCCAAATCCTCATTCTTCTGTTTAATGGAGTATAGCACTCCGTCAATTTCCCGCAGTGTCTTGTCCATATCCGTCTGTCCTTCCTCCGTCTCAGTTACTCTTGTTTCCAGCACACTCAAGCGGCCTTCATGTTTTTCAACTCGTTGCGTTATCCTGTCCATTCTTTCTGCAAGTGAGTCCATCTTTGAGTCTATTCCTTGAAGGCTCGTCTTCAGATCTTTAAGCATCGTGCAAATCTCTTCCTCAGGCGGGTGGCTTGCGGCTCCGTCCTCAGCCGGATCTTGGTGGCCAGTGTCACTATCAGCCGCTCTGTTATTCCGCTTGTCAAATGTTATCTTGGGTTGGCGCGTGTCCGGTTTCCCCATTGTGGCGAGCTTTGCCCTCTTTGATGTAGTACGTGTAATGGACGACTCGGTCTGCTGTCCTTAGCACCCGTGCCAGGTGCCCTGCCAGGCTCACCTCCCTTGCTTAACGCCACCGACCAGGGACTCACTGCTATCTTCCTCTCCGCCGTACCCAGGCCAGTTTACTTTGAAGTTCCTGAATGCGGTGACACCTTTACACCTCCACAGCGTCAACGCACCCCAGTCTTCTGTGCCCAAAAAATGGGGTCTCCGGGGGTCGCACCACTCATCGCGTAGCACAGTCAGCCGCTCCCTTTTGCCAATGCTGTTCCTTCGCCACCAGTGGACCTGGATCCCCAGAACCAACCGTGCAGATGTTTTATTGTCGTTAATCCCACGTGGCCGTGACTGCAATGCCACACAGTGCACCGCCTCAGTGCTCGCCTTATCAGCTGTCTGCCGTTATTATTGGAACGCGCACTTTGTCATAGCACCATTGTCAAACACCTTTCAATGTGTATGGGACCTTAAGCATTTTTTAAGGGAAAAGAAGCAGTTCCCCCGGTTCGCGGTGCATGCCTCTCATAATCACCACGTGTGCCGCAATAATCCGGCCACCACTCCAGTCTCGTGGCGGCTTCCCTCCGTGCTAACAAGGATCACCCCAGCTGTTGCTCCTGGCCGTTTGCTCTGTCCAATACTACCCTGCGTATATCGGTATCACCTGCGGTGAGAGCGAGTCCCGCGGCAGCCGGGCTCGCAGACCGAGTCCGCGCTCAACAAAATGGCGGCGTCGCAGTCGGACGTCCCCTCACTCCCCCGTGCAGCTACGGGGCCTGGAACGTCTCTCTCCACTCTTTCGCACAATGCTACGACCACAATCTATGCACTGGGTGCCTCCGCTGTCCTATTCTGCACAATGGGCACAACACGGAGTCTCCGGCACCGCCACAGTTAACAATGGCGCCCGTTAGGTCCGCCCGTCCTCATGCACTTTCAATCTCCGGCAGATTTATCATGCGCCCCATGTGTGTAGGGTACGCCACACTCGCCCTTAGACTCACGGTTTCCAGTGCTAGGGTAGTGCTCCAATGCTCCGCATGCAGTTCCGGCCGATACAATCAGCGCCGATGTCACATCCCCAGTTTCCGCTCTCCGCTCACAGGGGTGCCGCCTACGCGATGTCCCGGCTTGTGCGTGGTTGATTCTCGGGCAGGCCGCTTCTCGCTGCGTTTCTCTTGCCTGCAAACAGCTACATTCCAGCCCGACAAATCATGCTTTCTCACTTTGTCTGTTCCTAGGGCATATTTCTTCGAGTGGTTCACAGTTACACGCAGCATAAACGGATTTTTGTCGGATTAACAAACACGGCCGGCGGAGCCGCTCTAATGTGCGGCCATCTCGCTGCACAGCGAAGCCACGCCCCCAAAGCATGCTATGTTTAAGACCAGCTGAAAGTGACGATTTTCACAGATTTTGTTTTGTAAAATATTTTTATTAGCATTTTGTTGTATACAGATTACAAACACTGTACATGATTATTAAAAGTGTACAGTAGTTTGTACATGCAATACAGCATGTTGTCGTGTCAACTTCAAGCATAATCAATAGTTATTGCAGTCCTGTTTCACCTCATGTTTAAAATAGTAAGGAAAAGGAGCGTTAGGATAATAAGAGCATTTGTCTACATGGTAAACTGCAGTTGCGGTACTTATCAGCTATAATGGTATTAGAAGACTCGACGCAGTATATCGCAATGAGGGACGTAACGTTTAACGGGGTGAATACAACTGGGACACACTGTATAGGCGGATCTGCTTTGTACTAGGGGCAGGTGAGCTTTGTGATAGGTTTCAGTATCTAGGCATTATGGGCCTGGGTTCAGGAGGGAGTGGCCTGGATGGGCACGAGGGTTAATATTTGTGTTTGACTGGTGTCCGCGCTCTGCGGGTTAGCTGTCGTCAGGGGGGATGTTCCGCGTATCATCTGGACGCGCTTCCTCACGTGTGGTTTGAGAGGGGAATGGGGTAATCTGTATGGGTGATGCATTTGTCACTTCTTGTTTGAAGGTGTGTAGTAGTGTCGCCCACTGCATAGATATGTGGCGTTTGCGGGTGCCCTGGATTTCTTCGAGTCTCAGTGCTTCCTCTTCTGATGCCCCCCATTTCCTGAATGCTCCCCTCCATGCTGCCAGCGGGGGTCCCGCTGGGGTCCTCCAGTGCATGGCTATACTTCGCTTGGCCAGTAAGAGGGCTAGGGACGTGAACCGCGCCTCTCTGGTGTTTCCGGCGCTTGATTATGCCTAGCGCACAAGTTTCCCATGTGTTGGCATCAGTGAGTCCAGTCACCTCGAGTAATGTGGCATGTATCGCATTCCAGTAGGTCTGGAGTGACGGGCAGCTCCAAAACATGTGGAGAAAGGATGCTCTTGGTTCTGAGCATCTAGGGCAAAAGAATTGTGTGTCTGGATAATAGCGTTGGAGGGTTTTAGGTGTTAAGTATGCACGGTGTAATATGAAATATTGTATGTTTTTGAAGCGGTAGTTGCGTGATACTTTTTTAGGGACTTCTAGTGCTTGTTCCCATTCTTTGTCGTAGAGGGACCGCTGGAACTCTGCCTCCCATTTTTCTGAAGTGGAGTGAGAGTGACAGCGGCCAGCGCTCAGATTGCCTCATACAGCCTTGTCACCAAGTGTCGTCCGGGGCCCATCTGTAGTATATCATGCAGGACGGGGTGCGTAGGTGGCTCCGTGTCTATTGTGTGCCAGACGCGGCGACAATCTGCCAACAGATGTCTATGTATGTGAAACTGCCCCTTTGGGAGGTCCGTATCTGCTGCTAGTTCTGTAAATGACAGTAGTTGGCCCTTTACAAACAGGGAGCCTGCTTCAGTGATTGAATATTCGGTCCATATGTGCAGGTCTTGTTCTGTATAGTGAGTGCGGCCTCTGGGAAGACCTACCAAGGGCTGCAGGGGGAGTACAGAGGGGCTGCATGTGCCATCCGATGCACACGTTTCATACAGGTGTGCGCTACTGTTAATTGGAGCGGGCAGTGCAGCGTGGGTTTCGCTCCTGGCAGTAACATGCGGCGGATTACTGGGACACAGATTGGCCCCTGGTTTGTGTTGGTCCCTCCTAGTGCACGACCTGCTGTCCACAGTGACATCCACTGCAGCTGGGCCACTAGAAAATATGCCTCGAAGGAGGGGGCTCCCAGTCCCCCCATGTCCATTGGCAGCTGTAGTTTGGCCAGGGCTATCCATCTGCGGCCCGCCCCCCAAATGAGTGTACCGAGGAGGGTGTCTAATTCCTGGAAAAAAGAACGGGGGAACCACTGGGAGGTTAGTGAAGTAGTAGAGCAGTTGCGGGACTAGAATCAATTTAGCCACCGCGATTTTCCCAATGGGGGCCAATGGGAGAGTTTTCCAAAAGTTGACCGAGGATCGGATACCTGCTAATGCCCTGCAGTGGTTTTCCTCGTATATGTCTTGTGGCGTGTGGTACAGGCACACTCCTAAGTAGCATGCTGCCTGAGCGCTCCATGCTATGTCCATTCCTCCCACTTGCACTTGCCGGGGGGGGGAGATTGTCGGACAGTGGGTATATTGTGGATTTGGTCCAATTGACCTTTAGGCCCGCTACGGCCTCAAAGTCCTGCAGGGTAGTGAGGATCGGGGTGAAGTCCGATGCAATGTCTCGGATATAAATGAGCAAGTCGTCCGCATACAGCGATACAGCATGCGTAGTACCTGCTATTGGGATTCACCATTGCTCACCCTCCCTGCGAAGCCGGATCACGAGTGGCTCCATCGCTATGGCAAATAGCAACGGGGAGAGCGGGCAGCCCCGTCTTGTGCCTCTTGATATCGGGAATGAGGACGATATGTGGTGCCCAAGCTTTACTATGGAGGTCAGCTTGGTGTATATGAGCTTAGTGTAGGCCAGTAGGCGGGGCCCTATTCCCATCCGCTGTATAACCTGAAAGAGCTATGGCCACAATAAGGTATCAAAGGCCTTTTCAAGATCCAGGACCAGGTACGCCGCACAAGGGAAACTGTTCTGGACCTGATCCTGGACATGAAACAGTTGCCGGATATTATAGGAAGTGTTGCTCCCTGGTACAAACCCGCATTGGTCCATGTGTATTATCGTTGGGAGGATTGTGGAATATCTATCTGCTAAGATTTTCCCATAAATTTTATAATCTGCGGGTAGCAAGGCTATGGGCCGGTATGATCCTATGTTTTAGGGATCCCTATCTGGTTTGAGGAATGAGACTATTACTGATTCAAGCATGGATTGCGGTAGCTCGCCCTCTTCCAGTGCCGCCTTGTATAGTTCTACTAGTTGGGGAACTAGCTGGGCCGAAAACATGCGAAAAAATTCTAGTGGTAGGCTGTCCAAGCCTGGTGCCTTGCATGTAGCCAGGCTCTTTAGTGCCTGCGTGACTTCTGGTGTGTTTATACGCTCATCTAGGGTGTTACGGACGCTTTGTGCTATACAGGGTAAGGGGTGCATGTCCAGGAATCTGTTCAGTGGCTCCAGGGCCACTGGATCAAGGGCGGCGTATAGCAGTGAGTAGTATTCCTGAAATACTTCCATTATGGAGGCTGATGATTTTCACTGATGGTCAATATGGCTTTGGTGTTGGGCTCGACTTTGGTCACAAAGGGGGTTTATAACTTCTTCAGGGTCTCCTATAAGATCCGGGAGCATGTGAACGACTACTTGAAGCATTACAGTTGCCTACCCAGATTGCGGTTGTGAAATGCTCTGCACACCGCAGCGGAGATGACAATGTGACAGTGTGTAACAAGTACGCAAATGAAGTTGCAAAATACTGTGCTCATGGAGCTTGTACATTCAATGATTGTAGGAGAGTAGGATCTGCCTCTTATGTTGCCCCCACTTTTTTTCTGATGTTAGCACTGGTTTCTGACTATAGTCTGGCTGGGTCCCTGCCAATCAGGGCCCCAGCCTCTCTGTTCTCTCTAAATGACATGGAGTGCACTCTAGGTGCACTAGTGATTGGATACTGTGGTGCCTTATGAGTCCCTAGTATATGGTACCTTAGGTACCAAGGGCATAGGTACTTCACAGGCCTACCAGGGGCTGCAGCATGTGTTATGCCACCCCTGGGAAGCAGACTAAATCTGACACCACAGGCCTGCTACTGCAGCCTGGGTGAGGTGGTGCTAGCACCCCTCACTGAGATATAGGTTTCCTATATCTCTCCTGCACACACATATAAACCTATCAGTCACCCCTAAGGCAGGCCCTATCAATCCTGAGGGCAGGGTGCTTGGCTTCTATGTGAGGGGGTGCCTCTGCATGAGCAGGGCCCCTCTGCAGTTCTCAGAGTCCATTCTCTGGTGCTGTTTGTGGATGCGGTTAAACCATATACTTTTAAGTGCATTATATCCTCGCGGTAAAATGCTAACTTTGGAATGGCTGCATCAAAACATGTCGTGTTTGGTGTCAAACATCTTGGAATACTACCCCCCGCCAATCCTGGCGGCGGGGGTAGCATTCCACCCTTCTAGAGGGATAAGACATGTACCTGCTGTGGAAACGCGGTAGAATCCTGAAGAGCCCTGGCATCACAAAATGGATGCCACCAGTCACAGACACTGGGCTGCCCTCCTGCTGATGACCGAAACTCACAGTGGAGGAAGCCCAACAAAAGGTATCCTGTCACAGGGAGGTGTGACCACCTCCCAGACAGGGTTTAGTGTATTGGGGCTGGGTGGGTGCACTCTTAGAGTGCTTTGAAGTCCTGCACTGGGGGAGCAAAAGGCTCCTCTGTGCATATGCCAGTTCAAACCGGCTCAGGGGCTACCTGCCCCTGCTCTGGCGCGAACCTGGACAAAGGGAAGTGGGTGTAGCCACCCCTCCCTTGACCCTCCCATAGGTGGGGTCATAGGGCTAGTCCATCCCCTCTTTTTAGTATAAGAGGGGGAACCTTGCCATTGCAAAACAGATAACCCCTGGACGACGCTCTACTGAAGAATCCTGGCCCTTCGACGTTCCACTACCTTTGGAAGACAGAAGAATCTCCCTTGGAGTCAAGGAGTGACTCCCCTGCTTGGCAGGCACCAAAAATGACAACGACGGTCGCAAACTACGCCGCTCCCGCCGGAGTCCGAAGTCCCTGCAGCCCAAGAAGTGGATTTCCTGACCTCTCCCAGGCCATCGTGAGTCCCCAGCGAAGCTGAGGCAAGTGGACCCCACGAGTACCGAGGAACCGCGACCCCTGGGTACCGTGCACTATTGTCGAGTGCAACCCCTTCACAACGTTCTACGAACTTGTGCTTTGGACCACGTGTGGTCCCGACCTCCAGCAGGACTCCCTCCGAAGATCAGAGGCCTACACCGTCCCGAGTGACCGTGGGCCCCTGTTGAGTGATTCCGCCCGAGGTGTCTTCGCGATCCCTTGCCAGCCGGCTTGTGGGTCCCCAGAAGACTTCCTAACAAAACCAAAGGGCTCCCCTGGTTGCTCCAGGCCTGCCCTGACTTACCCTTGCTGGGTGAGTTCCTCAGACCTTGCTGGTCTGTGCCATCGACTTTCCTTCCTCTCCCCGAGACATGCTGTTACCAAGGCTTGTTGGTTCCGATCGAGTGGCCGACTCCGCAGTAAGCTGCAGACTTCGTGGGACACACAGAATCCAGCTCCTGGTCGTCGTCGACGCCTCCTGGACCTCGTGGCAGAAGAGTCAAGGCACCCGCAACCGACCTGAAGCGACCGACGACGGTGGGCATCCATCTTCCTTGCCCCGAGTCACTGCCAAGTGACTTTGAACACTGTCCCCTCTGCTTTCAGGTCATCCGTCTACAGAATCCAGGTTTGGATTCCACCGGACACTTCTTCAGCTCCCGCAAGCAGCAAGTCTTCTTTGTTCGCCATTGAAAACGACGCCGCGACCCGACACCAAAGAACACCTATGCACCCGGCTTCCCTGGGTGAGGTAACTCTAGCACTACGGTGCTCCTGTGGGTGTGGGCCCTAGAACTACTTACCCTGTAAGTGACTTGCCTGTAGCTTCCTTAGAAGTGTCCTTAAACTCTTACTTTCCCAGTGTGACTCGCACACTGACTCGTACCTGGTTCGCGGCGGTGTCAGACACACCGCGTCCAACTCCCTTGCAATCCTATCTGAAACCGTATCCTTCGACTCGTACGAGTCCGATCGGTGTGTTCGCCTCGAACACGAAAGGGGCCTTTTTCCATTGAAATCTCAATCGCGTCCAAGGGCATAGACTCGTACAGGACTCATCTTGGTGCCCAGACACCGCGTCCGTCCCCTGTGGGTCTCCTACAACTACCTGGGGTGGTTCTTAGGGGTCCCTCGATTCTAGATGCCCTAGACCTAGGTCTAGAACCTAAGATTGTGATTTACTTGTGCTTAACTTATTGAGAAACGTTGATTTGTGCATATGTTTGTCTTCTAATCTCATAAAGAGATTAGTAGAGAGTTATTTAGAAATAAATACATATATATTTGATATATATACCTGTGTGGTGTCTTTTCATTTGGTGATTCAAGAGATTATATGGTAAAACAAGCTGCTTTACATTCCTCCGAGACTTAGCCTGAAGGCTGCTCTCCACAGCTACCACTAGGATAGCTTTCTTTAAAAGGTTGTCTTAAACCTATCTACCATAAGAGTCGATTTGCCCTGGTGCAAGGTGTCCACTTTAATTAGTGAACCGCATATACCAGGCCAACTTCTCACATTGGTGGGCAGCGTGTGGGATTCCAGCTTGCCATTGTTTTACCAGAAAATCTCTATTTGAATTACTAACTGAAAACCATTATAGGTACTCAAGGTACATATAAAGTCAAGCTTAGTATCAATAAGTTCTACTGAACTTAGAGCTGTGTGCCAAGGGATAGCACACCCTTTCCACAGCTCAAGCTAGGATCAGTAGGCCACAAACTAGTGTAGGTAGTACAACACTGCACAACACTAGAATGTCCTTAAGGGGTGGAACCAGTGGATCCACTCAGCCTCAGTATAAGGACATGGCTTTCTCTGACTTGAGAGCCATGTGTGTTGAAAGACACCTGAAGCTAGGACAGAGTCCCTCAACACTCCACCTGATAGATCTGCTGACAGCAGATGACCTTAGGTTGGCTCTAGGAGCTAAGGGGTCTGAATCAGTGGGTGGGTCAGTCATAGTATCTGGGTCAGATGATGAAAATCAGAATGACCCAGACTCTGTGATTGAAGGGCCAGGCTTCAAGGAGCCTGAACAGGACAAAGGAATTCTCCCTAAGAGAACTGGCAGAATGGATCAGAGGCACAGATCCCCTTCCAGGGAATCTGAGCACTCTTATCACTCTGACAGAGAATTTGTCCAGGAGAGGAGCTCATACTTTAACTTAAGAGAGACCTCCTCTGAGAGAAGGTGCAAACTGCTCCAGTATGAGGAAGCCAAAGTGGCCCTCAGAACCAAGCAGTTGGCACTGGATAGAGAAGCCCTGGAGATCCAGAGAGCTTCCAGAAGGGAGGGTTTAGAACCCCCTGGTGGCAGCAACAGTGTCCCTAGAGGCAGAGAATATGTCCCTGACCATAGGAACCTGAGCAAGGTTGTTCCTCCCTACCAGAGTGGGGATGATATCCACAAGTGGATAACTGCTATGGAGAGGGCCTGCAGAGTACAGCAGGTCCCCCAAAAGCAGTGGGCAGCAATCTTGTGGCTCTCCTTTTCAGATAAAGGTAGAGACAAGCTCCTCACTGTTAGAGAAGAGGATGCTGATGATTATGAAGTCCTGAAGAGTGCACTGATAGATGGGTTTGGCTTAACCACTGAGCAGTACAGGTTGAAGTTCAGAGATACCCAGAAGGCACAGACTCAGGACTGGACTGACTTTGTTGATTGTGCAACCAAGGCTCTGGAGGGTTGGCTGGTTGGCAGTAGGGTTACTGATTTCAAGGGATTGTATAATCTGATGATGAGAGAACAGATCCTAAATAATTGCCAGAACCAGTTGTTGCATCAGTACCTGGTGGACTCTGATCTGACCTCTCCCCAAGAATTGGGAAAGAAGGCAGACAAATGGGTCAGAACCAGGGTGAGGCAGAAAACCCAGAACCAGGGGGTGACACTAAGAAGCAAGATCCTAAAGGCCCTGAGAAAGGTGGGGATAAGTCAAAAGACCATAAGTCTTCACAAGGGCCCCAAAAATCTGCATCTGGTGGGGAGTCACAGTCCAACAAGGGAAAAGGCCAAAAGAAGCCCTGGTGCAAATTCTGTAAACAGAAAGGGCACTGGACTTCTGATTGTACCAAGTCCAAAGACCAAACCACCACCACTCCTGCCCCTAAGGCAACTGTTCCCCCTAGCTCAGCTACTGGTGGAGGTGGTACTCAGAATAAGGGTGTAGTAGGGTTGACCCTGGGTTCTGAAGTGGATTCTGACCTAGTCAGAGTAACCACTCAGGCAATGCTGATTTGTGATGGAAACATTGATATGTCCTTCCTAGTAAGCCCCAGTAATCTGGGCAAATACAAACAGCAGCCTTTGATAAATGGCAAACAGGCTTTGGCATTTAGGGACACAGGTGCTAGTGTCACCATGGTGGCAGAGGACCTAGTGGACCCTGGACAGATCATCCTGGGTGAAATGTACCAGGTGACCAATGCAAGCAATGTCCAGACCAACCATAGTCTGGCAGTTGTGAATTTCTCCTGGGGAGGGGTAACTGGCCTCAAGAAGGTTGTAGTCAGTGCAGACCTCCCTGTAGAATGTCTGTTGGGCAATGATCTAGAGACTTCAGCCTGGTCTGAAGTAGAGTTATGGACTCATGCTGAGATGTTGGGCATCCCTGCAGAGGTATTTGCTGTGACCAGGTCACAAGCAAAAATGCATGACACTGAACCAGCTCTGGATCCTGGAACAATGGACCAGAAGCTTCCCAAGAGGAGGAGCAGTAGGGTTAAGGCAGTGCCTTCCCCTCTGTCTCAGATCAAGGATTCACTTCC
Source organism: Calotriton arnoldi (assembly GCA_963921515.1). NCBI lineage: Eukaryota > Metazoa > Chordata > Amphibia > Caudata > Salamandridae > Calotriton > Calotriton arnoldi. Next base: position 36,577 of record CAWUFW010019309.1, on the reverse strand, counting down.
AGAGGGAGGTGAAGCAGAACCTGAAGAAGGAACTGCCCCAGAGGGACTTGAACCTGACCAGGTTGAGTTCTTGGGGGCAGGGGGCCCTTCCAGGGAAGATCTGAGCAAGGAGCAACAGTGCTGCCCCTCTCTTGAACCCCTCAGACAGCAGGCTGCTGCTGAGGCTGCTGGGAGTGCTAGTGGGTCCCATAAAGTTTATTGGGATGAGGGACTCCTATATTCTGAGGGTAGAGACCCAGCCCCTGGAGCCACCAGGAGGTTGGTAATACCTCAGAAGTTTAGGGGGTTCCTCTTGACCTTAGCACATGATATCCCTTTGGTAGAAGACTTGGGCCAAAACAAGACCTGGGACAGGCTTGTTCCACATTTTCATTGGCCACATATGTCAGAGGACACAAAGGAGTTTTGTCGCTCCTGTGTCACTTGCCAAGCCAGTGGTAAGGCAGGTGGCACAACAAAGGCCCCCCTGATACCACTACCTGTGGTGGGGGTACCCTTTGAGAGGGTAGGGATTGACATTGTTGGTCCCCTTGACCCTCAAACTGCATCTGGGCACAGATTTATCCTGGTGGTAGTGGATCATGCCACCAGGTACCCAGAGGCAATTCCCCTGAGGACCACCACAGCCCCTGTGGTGGCAAGAGCCCTCATTGGAGTTTTCTCCAGAGTGGGTTTCCCAAAGGAGGTCATTTCTGACAGAGGTACCAACTTCATGTCAGGATATCTAAAAGCAATGTGGAAGGAGTGTGGTGTAACTTATAAGTTCACCACTCCCTATCACCCACAATGCAATGGTTTAGTTGAACGCTTCAACAAAACCTTGAAAGGAATGATTAAGGGACTCCCAGAGAAGCTTAGGCGGAAATGGGACCTTCTTCTTCCTTGCCTTTTGTTTGCATACAGAGAGGTTCCACAGAAGGGGGTTGGCTACAGCCCATTTGAGCTTCTGTTTGGGCATCCTGTGAGAGGTCCACTATGTTTGGTAAAAGAGGGCTGGGAGTTACCTCTCAAGCCCCCCAAACAAGATGTGATGGACTATGTACTTGGTCTCCGCTCCCGGATGGCAGAGTACATGAAAAAGGCAACCAAAAACCTGGAGGCCAGCCAAGAATTGCAAAAAGCTTGGCATGACCAAAGGCTGTGCTGACTGTATACCAGCCAGGACAGAAAGTGTGGGTGTTGGAGCCTGTGGCCCCAGCAGCCCTCCAGGACAAGTGGAGTGGCCCCCATACAATAGTTGAACAGAAGGGAGAAGTCACCTATCTGGTGAATCTTGGAACTCCCAGGAGCCCCCTAAGGGTGCTTCATGTCAACAGATTAAAGCCATATGTTGACAGGGCTGACATGGGCTTGCTCATGGCAACTGATGAGGACCAGGAGGAGGAGAGTGACCCTCTCCCTGACCTGCTCTCTCAGAACCCTGATGATGGGTCAGTAGATGGTGTTGCTTTGGCAAGCAGCCTCACTGACCATCAGCAAACTGAGTGCAGACAAGTTCTGCAACAGTTTAGACATATGTTTAGCCTGACCCCTAGTCAGACTTCCTGGTGCACCCATGAGGTGGACACTGGAGACAGTCTGCCTGTCAAGAATAAAATCTACAGGCAACCTGACCATGTCAGGGACTGTATCAGGACTGAAGTCCAGAAAATGTTGGAGTTAGGCGTGATTGAGCCTTCAGATAGCCCTTGGGCTAGCCCAGTAGTCCTGGTACCCAAGCCTCATACCCAGGGTGGTAAGAAAGAAATGAGGTTTTGTGTAGACTACAGAGGCCTCAATGCAGTCACTAGGACTGATGCCTATCCCATACCAAGGGCAGATGAGCTGATTGATACTTTGGCCTCAGCCAAGTATCTAAGCACATTTGACCTAACAGCTGGCTACTGGCAAATCAGATTAGCTGAAGATGCAAAAGCCAAAACAGCATTTTCGACCCCTGGTGGGCACTACCACTTTGTGGTGATGCCCTTTGGATTGAAAAATGCACCTGCCACTTTTCAGAGGTTGGTGAATAAAGTTCTGGCAGGGATGGAAACTTATTGCTCAGCTTATCTAGATGATATTGCTGTCTTTAGTTCCTCCTGGCAGGATCACCTGGTCCACCTCAGGAATGTTTTGGAGGCTCTGCAGAAAGCAGGCCTCACTATCAAGGCCACTAAGTGCCAGATAGGGCAGAGTCAGGTTGTGTACCTGGGCCACCTTGTAGGTGGAGGCCAGGTTCAGCCTTTACAGAGCAAAATCCAAACCATAATGGAATGGGTTGCTCCTACCACCCAGACACAGGTGAGAGCCTTCTTAGGCCTGATTGGGTACTATAGGAGGTTTGTCAAGGGATATGGATCTATAGTGACCCCCTTGAATGATCTTACCTCTAAGAAAATGCCAAAAAAGGTTCAGTGGACAGTTAGCTGTCAAAAGGCATTTGAAGACCTAAAGCAGGCCATGTGCACTGCCCCCATCTTACAGAGTCCAGACTACACCAAAAAGTTCATTGTCCAAACAGATGCTTCTGAGCTGGGTGTGGGAGCTGTACTGTCTCAACTGAATGATGAAGGTCAAGACCAGCCAGTAGCTTTTATTAGCAGAAGGCTGACCCCTAGAGAGAAACGTTGGTCAGCTATAGAGAGGGAGGCCTTTGCTGTGGTTTGGGCCCTGAAGAAGCTGAGGCCATACTTGTTTGGCACTCACTTCATAGTTCAGACTGACCACAAGCCCCTCCTATGGCTAAAGCAGATGAAAGGTGAAAACCCAAAACTTTTGAGGTGGTCCATTTCCCTACAGGGGATGGACTATACAGTGGAACATAGGCCTGGGACCCAACATGCCAATGCAGATGGACTCTCAAGGTATTTCCACTTTGAACACGAAGACTCAACTGGTCAAGGTTAGTTTAGTGTCCCTACGTTTGGGGGGGTTGTGTAGGAGAGTAGGATCTGCCTCCTATGTTGCCCCCACTTTTTTTCTGATGTTAGCACTGGTTTCTGACTATAGTCTGGCTGGGTCCCTGCCAATCAGGGCCCCAGCCTCTCTGTTCTCTCTAAATGACATGGAGTGCACTCTAGGTGCACTAGTGATTGGATACTGTGGTGCCTTATGAGTCCCTAGTATATGGTACCTTAGGTACCAAGGGCATAGGTACTTCACAGGCCTACCAGGGGCTGCAGCATGTGTTATGCCACCCCTGGGAAGCAGACTAAATCTGACACCACAGGCCTGCTACTGCAGCCTGGGTGAGGTGGTGCTAGCACCCCTCACTGAGATATAGGTTTCCTATATCTCCCCTGCACACACATATAAACCTATCAGTCACCCCTAAGGCAGGCCCTATCAATCCTGAGGGCAGGGTGCTTGGCTTCTATGTGAGGGGGTGCCTCTGCATGAGCAGGGCCCCTCTGCAGTTCTCAGAGTCCCTTCTCTGGTGCTGTTTGTGGATGCGGTTAAACCATATACTTTTAAGTGCATTATATCCTCGCGGTAAAATGCTAACTTTGGAATGGCTGCATCAAAACATGTCGTGTTTGGTGTCAAACATCTTGGAATACTACCCCCCGCCAATCCTGGCGGCGGGGGTAGCATTCCACCCTTCTAGAGGGATAAGACATGTACCTGCTGTGGAAACGCGGTAGAATCCTGAAGAGCCCTGGCATCACAAAATGGATGCCACCAGTCACAGACACTGGGCTGCCCTCCTGCTGATGACCGAAACTCACAGTGGAGGAAGCCCAACAAAAGGTATCCTGTCACAGGGAGGTGTGACCACCTCCCAGACAGGGTTTAGTGTATTGGGGCTGGGTGGGTGCACTCTTAGAGTGCTTTGAAGTCCTGCACTGGGGGAGCAAAAGGCTCCTCTGTGCATATGCCAGTTCAAACCGGCTCAGGGGCTACCTGCCCCTGCTCTGGCGCGAACCTGGACAAAGGGAAGTGGGTGTAGCCACCCCTCCCTTGACCCTCCCATAGGTGGGGTCATAGGGCTAGTCCATCCCCTCTTTTTAGTATAAGAGGGGGAACCTTGCCATTGCAAAACAGATAACCCCTGGACGACGCTCTACTGAAGAATCCTGGCCCTTCGACGTTCCACTACCTTTGGAAGACAGAAGAATCTCCCTTGGAGTCAAGGAGTGACTCCCCTGCTTGGCAGGCACCAAAAACGACAACGACGGTCGCAAACTACGCCGCTCCCGCCAGAGTCCGAAGTCCCTGCAGCCCAAGAAGTGGATTTCCTGACCTCTCCCAGGCCATCGTGAGTACCCAGCGAAGCTGAGGCAAGTGGACCCCACGAGTAACGAGGAACCGCGACCCCTGGGTACCGTGCACTATTGTTGAGTGCAACCCCTTCACAACGTTCTGCAAACTTGTGCTTTGGACCACGTGTGGTCCCGACCTCCAGCAGGACTCCCTCCGAAGATCAGAGGCCTACACCGTCCCGAGTGACCGTGGGCCCCTGTTGAGTGATTCCGCCCGAGGTGTCTTCGCGATCCCTTGCCAGCCGGCTTGTGGGTCCCCAGAAGACTTCCTAACAAAACCAAAGGGCTCCTCTGGTTGCTCCAGGCCTGCCCTGACTTACCCTTGCTGGGTGAGTTCCTCAGACCTTGCTGGTCTGTGCCATCGACTTTCCTTCCTCTCCCCGAGACTTGCTGTTACCAAGGCTTGTTGGTTCCGATCGAGTGGCCGACACCGCAGTAAGCTGCAGACTTCGTGGGACACACAGAATCCAGCTCCTGGTCGTCGTCGACGCCTCCTGGACCTCGTGGCAGAAGAGTCAAGGCACCCGCAACCGACCTGAAGCGACCGACGACGGTGGGCATCCATCTTCCTTGCCCCGAGTCACTGCCAAGTGACTTTGAACACTGTCCCCTCTGCTTTCAGGTCATCCTTCTACAGAATCCAGGTTTGGATTCCACCGGACACTTCTTCAGCTCCCGCAAGCAGCAAGTCTTCTTTGTTCGCCATTGAAAACGACGCCGCGACCCGACACCAGAGAACACCTATGCACCCGGCTTCCCTGGGTGAGGTAACTCTCGCACTACGGTGCTCCTGTGGGTGTGGGCCCTAGAACTACTTACCCTGTAAGTGACTTGCCTGTAGCTTCCTTAGAAGTGTCCTTAAACTCTTACTTTCCCAGTGTGGCTCGCACACTGACTCGTACCTGGTTCGCGGCGGTGTCAGACACACCGCGTCCAACTCCCTTGCAATCCTATCTGAAACCGTATCCTTCGACTCGTACGAGTCCGATCGGTGTGTTCGCCTCGAACACGCAAGGGGCCTTTTTCCATTGAAATCTCTATCGCGTCCAAGGGCATAGACTCGTACAGGACTCATCTTGGTGCCCAGACACCGCGTCCGTCCCCTGTGGGTCTCCTACAACTACCTGGGGTGGTTCTTAGGGGTCCCTCGATTCTAGATGCCCTAGACCTAGGTCTAGAACCTAAGATTGTGATTTACTTGTGCTTAACTTATTGAGAAACATTGATTTGTGCATATGTTTGTCTTCTAATCTCATAAAGAGATTAGTAGAGAGTTATTTAGAAATAAATACATATATATTTGATATATATACCTGTGTGGTGTCTTTTCATTTGGTGATTCAAGAGATTATATGGTAAAACAAGCTGCTTTACATTCCTCCGAGACTTAGCCTGAAGGCTGCTCTCCACAGCTACCACTAGGATAGCTTTCTTTAAAAGGTTGTCTTAAACCTATCTACCATAAGAGTCGATTTGCCCTGGTGCAAGGTGTCCACTTTAATTAGTGAACAGCATATACCAGGCCAACTTCTCACAATGATGAATACTCAAATGAGACTACATATGAGACCAATTATAACCTTTTGTTAACGACAGCTGATACATGGGAAGAAGTTAAGAAGTTGCAGGAGGAAGTGTCAAAACAGTAAAGTTGGGTTAGAGCAGGTTCTGTCAAAATAGATGATGACAGTTGGGTTTCAGCAAATTGAAGACCTGTGTTGCCAAATAGTCTGTTGCTTCCAATGGTTAGGCATTATCTGTGGTCAGACTGTTTTGACACATTGATGGCTGAAGGATTGTGTCATAGATGTGTTGTGTGTCAACATATGAATGTAGGGAAAAGAACTGCTGTGACATTGAGTCACATAGGAAGATCAGGTGGTCCATTCAACAGGATGCATTTGGAATTTATTGAAATGCCTGTGTGCAATGGGCTGAGATGTTCTAGTGATTGTGTGCATCTTCTTGCGTTGGGTTGACGTTTATTCGATCAGGAGGAATAACAGTCTCACAGTAGCTAAATTGCTGTTGAGGGAACTGATCCCCAGGTTTGGTTTCTCGTCTTCTCTGGCGTCAGACCGAGGGACTCATTTTAACAATGAGGTCCTGAAACTATTGTGTGCAGCATTACAAGTGGAGCAAAGACTACATTGCAGTTATTGGACAGAGGCTTCTGGCATCGTGGAACACGTGAATGACACACTGAAATCCAGACTAGCTAAAGTGTGTGCTTTGACATCTTTGAAGTGGCCTGATGCTATGCCTCTTGAATTGACGAGTCTTCACAGTATTCCTCATTGGAGGACAGGACTGTCCCCCCATGAAATGTTCATGGGTAGAGTGATGAGTCTGCTTACTGTGCCTGCAAATGCGCTTGTGAACATTACAGATGACATGATTCTTTGTTACTGCAAAGGACTGGCTGACTTGGTGCGTTCTGTATCTCCCCCAATTGGAGCAGCCAATGCCCCGCCACATCAGGAGCAGTGCCATGACCTCAGTCCGTGCGACTGGGTCCTGGTGAAGAAACATGTGAGGAAAACGTGCTTGGAACCCTATTGGCATGGCCCTTACCAGGTCACCTTGGTGACGACGACTGCTGCTGTCAAATGTGGAGGTCTCCCCAACTTGATCCAAGCTGCCCATACTTGCAAGTTGAGTGTCCCCTTGATTTTTAATAAATCGTTTTTATTAGCATTTAACAAATATGCTAGGTCATACAGCAAAGTTCCACAGCTTAGCATAACAGTAGTTGGCATGTCAATCAAGCATGTGTATTCTGCTTTTACGTGGGCTATGCCTAGTCAGGGTGTTGCCATCGGGAGCGACTTGGTGTGTGCAGTTCGACTGTAGTAGGTTGCTGATGTCAGGGCCTGGCAGTGGGTGTAATGTCTCAAACATCGTAAACTTGGGAGTGACAAAAGAAAGAGGGGGGGCTGAGGAAGAGGGGGTGGAGCATGGCAGTAAGCGGGTAGTTTGTTGTTTGCAGTAGAGCTATGAGGCAGGTTGGTGTGCCTATGTTCCAACGATGCTAGGGTGTCCCATCGTGGCAGCTAGGGGGTCCTCGAGGCTATCTAGAGGCGTGTCCCCTTCCCCGCCCAGTTGTCTAGAATGGAAGAGGAGATCAGCCCACTGTGGGGAGATAGGCCTACGTTGAAGGTGCCTGACCTCCTCAGAGCATAGTGCAGCCTCCTCCGCTGCACCCCATTTACGCAGTGCACCCCTCCAGGCTTCAACGGGCAGGGGGAGTGGGGAGCGCCAGTGTAGTGTGATGATGCGTTTGGACAGCAATAGTGCTAGGACGGCGAATCTCAACTGTACTTTGTAATGTTTTCGCCTCTTGAAGAGACCAAAGGAGCAGGCTTCCCAGGAGGAAATATCTGGCAGTCCGGTGACTTCCCAGAGTTTGTTGTGCAATGCGTGCCAGTATGCCTGAAGGGATGGGCATGACCACATCATGTGTATAAGCGTGGCCTCCGCAGCGTGGACACTCGAATGGTGTATCTGGGAAGCGGGGTGCAGCTGTTCAGGTGTAAGGTATGCTCTGTGTAAGATGAAGAACTGTATGTTCTTTGAGTGTCCCTTTGATGATTTTACAGCACCTCTCCCAGAAGCCCCAGTTGTAAAAGAAAGAAATAGGGAGCGGGTTAGACTAGCTGTGGGAGACCAGCAAGAGCCTGAAACAGCACATGCTTGGTCTGAGGGGTGTCTTGATGAGTCGAAAAGTGAAGTAGAGGCTGGAGAGCCTTGTCCTGTGGTGTTGCCTGACAAACGGCCTAGTGCTGTGTAAACGCGAGTGGGAGATGGAGACTGCTGGCCAGAAAAGGCATGAGGGAGAAGAGACTGAGACTGCCTGAGGGACATCTGCCCCACACTATTCCAGAGGATACTGAGGATTCTGGCCTGATTGACAGTGAGGACGAAGGAATAAGGAGGTCGAAAAGAGCAAGGGTACCCAGTCGAAGGTACTCTTCACCTGACTGGACATACTTAGCTGCCAATGACGGAGAGAGATAATTTTGGGATTTTTAGGTCTCGCGCCTAGCGTTGCAGTGCGCAACACTGCTCGCGCAGCGCAAGACCTCTAGAAAGGGCTTTAGAAAGCTAACCACACGCTCGTGCGTGTGGTTTTGCTTTCCGCGGCTGCCATTGGCTTTCGCGTGCTTTTTAAAAAAAAATCCAGCACGCAATTGGGCAAAGGCGGGCACATGTCCCGTCGGTGGCCAGCACGAGCAGCAGCGCGCGTTCGTCTCGCTGCCGCTGCCGCGCTCCCTCCCCCCCGCTCCTCTGTGGTGCGCGCGCACCACTGGTTTTCCTTTGCGTGCTTGTTTTGTTTCACTTTCGCATAATCGCGGCACCCGCGCTTTACTTTTAAAATTAAAAGTAAAGTGCGGGTGCCGCGATTGTAGCAAAAGAAATAGATGTTTTTTTCTATTTCTTTACTTTTGCAGCAATCGCGGCACCGGCGCTTTACCTTTAACCATGAGTAAAGTGCCGGTGCCGCGATTGCTGCAAAAGTAAAGAAATAGAAAAAAACATCTATTTCTTTACTTTTGCTATAATCGCGGCACCCGCGCTTTACTTTTTTACACAAGGCAGTTTGTGTTAAAAGTGCGTGAACAACAACCGAACCCCTCCCCAGCTGCACAGAAGAATGCTCGAGTGGGTCGACTGCTACGACAGTAGCTCGCATATCTCGCTCCCGAGTGGAAGCGATTTATGTATGGCGAGTGTTGTGTCTGAAGATGACGTTTATGTTAAGCTGTTTCACCTCTGCCCCTACACAAGTCATGTAACCCTGTAATCGTTCACGTTGGCTGGTCCCAGACAGTATAGATGGGTCGGTTTTAGAAGCAGTATTTATTCTTCCCTGAATGTGTGTTCTTTTATCTCGGGTGCTTTAAAATATGCTCACGCCACTTTCTCCACCCGACCTCTGCCCATTATTCACATTGGCATACATCTCTATTTGTTAACTACTTCTGGAGCCTTTGGGGAGTGGTTTATATTATATGCAGCGTGTGCAATCCCTGTGGCCACAAGAAAGTGACTGTGAAATGCCCTCCGTACATTCACAATTACCCCATCTAAAAACAGCCCCCCCCCTCGAACTCCGGAGCGTGTACCTGCCCCAGCCACTCCGATCTTGGAAGCGGTTTATGTGCCTTTTCGAGCCACGTTCACACGGGTGGGGTGCCAGTGTGACGGGCGGCCCCGGGACTGCAAGTAATGTAGCTACCTTGGGTGTCTCCCTTACCCTACAGATCGCTCAGTGGTGGGAGCTGTTTATTGTGTATGTGATTAAGACGCCTTGACAGGTCGTGCATACATACATCTCTGGCCGTGGGCTTGCTTCACACCTCACCCCGAGCACACACACCAGTAACCATAACAAATAGGGGCATTTAAGCAATAATAAAGAGAATCGATCTGCTGAGAGAGGGAGTAAAATCAGACCACGGTGCATTAACGCACACAACAGGGCACGTCCAGGACGGATGAGCCTCCATTTAGATTTTAAAAGCGAACAATAATAATCTGATGGTGGACGCGCTACCTGTGTGATGGGAGAGACAGCACTTAAACAGGCAATGGATCACCTGAAGAAAGCGCCCACTGGGGGAGCCTCGTGACACTCTCGTAGCTTTATTACTTCAATCACCTTCAGTTGCTACATTTCAAATCTGTATTTTTATGTCTGTCTACCTATCGACCGATCTGCTGTCTATCTATCTATCTATATGTGTATTTGCTATCTATCTATTTATAAATCTATCTACTTTCTTTCTATATCTGCTATTTATCTGTCTATCTATCTATTCTTCTATCTATTTATATATGTATCTGCTATGTATTTTATAAATGCTGTCTATCTATCTATTTACCCATCTATCTGTTATCTATCTATTTGTATAGCAATCTATCTATCTATCTATCTATCTATCTATCTATCTATCTATCTATCTATCTATCTATCTATCTATCTATCTATCTATCTATCTACGTGCCTGCCTGCCTATCTGCACATTGTAGCTATACCTTCACAAGTGTACTCTGCAGCCCACGAGCCTCAGTGATTCTCTACAGAACATGTCTGTGATAACCACAGCGTCTGTGTGTTAATAACATATAACATATGTACAGTGCCATCATGGATACGTTTATATGTACATCAATGCCATCTACGTATAGTTAGCACGTTCACATAAATGTATGCATATATGCCATGAATATAGGTACACTCACAGTGCATTCTTTGCTTCATCTACGTATACATTAGTACCATTTACAGCATGTACTAGATATGTACACGCAGGTACGTGTGCAATTGTGCACTTGTATAACTGCATATCTGCACAGAAACCATGTGTATTCTGGGTTTCTGCATGTGTATATTTATCATGATGCTCTGTGTAAGCGCATCAGCAAGCATGTTATTGCTTTTTCATATGTATTTGCACACTTGCATTCATGTGTGTATATGTGTGTGCGTGCTTGAGGTATGCTGTGCATTGACTCGGTATACATTACATCTCTCCTTGTTCAAAATGTTTATTAGTTGTTGCACGAGCCTGCTCTAGGCGTATTTGACTTCCTAATACAATGTGTACGTTGGTATCACTCTGTCTACGTGATATACATGTGTATTTCCCACATTTGTGGGGCGTGCCGGGCGTGTGTGCTTCTGTAGTATAACGCTATGCTGACGGGTTCATTTCTAAATGTACAGGTCTAACGCTTTTCCATACGTACACGTTCGTGGTATTTGGACCCTGATGTACATGTGCGTGTATATATACGAATACCGGATTACTTCATGTGTATACGTCTCTGTGTACTAGTACCCTGTGCATTGTTCATACGTGGTGCCTGCATATACATACGGACATGTCGGTACACTAAGATGCAGTTTGTATGCATGCGTATACATTCGCACAACTCTGTACAAAACGCTTCGGCACCTAAACAGAAGTAGGGAGCGCTATCAATTGTGAAAGCAGCGTATATGCGGGCACACTGTGCACGGATAGCTTTGTGTATGTCTGTCTGTGCTTCATTCTGTGCCTGTACAGAAGAGTGCTGCGTTGCTGCTGTGAGTCCCTGCAAAGGGTGCCTGTGGTTCATTTATAGTTTCTTTAAGAGTGGCAACTATTTCAGAGCGAGGAAAGCTGAAAAGTTGCCAAGTGTCGCTAACCCCGTGCACACAACTCCTCAAAGCGTCTGCCTTCTCTGACGCGCACAAGCGCCCAAACATTACAGGCCGAGCAGGCACCAAGATCTCAGAGGGCTGAGCAGGCAGTGCCCGTGTCTCGCCCTCAGTTTCCATTTCAAGCTGTCAGACACAGTGTCTCCTCCCTCTGCTCCGGCTACAGCTCCTTCTCTTTGTATGAGCACGCGAGGCGCTCACGGACCTCAGCGCGCTGCCCGACTAGGAAGGCTGCACAGGAATCCGGGTTTCCGCTGCCATCCTCGCTGCACCGGTGCCCTTCATGGAGACATTTCATGCCCTCTTCGGAGCCCTTCCCTGTCTGACCTCGCAAAGCTTTCCACTGTCGCCTGCTGCCATGCCTTCGTCTTCCCGCGATAATGTGTGTATTTTTTTAAAAGTGTATTATACTTCTGATTCAGTTTTCTAATTACAAAGATATTTTTTTAAATTAGCATGACGCCGCTTCACGTGCTGCCATGCGCATAACTTTTATCTGCACGGGCTCAGCACTTTCAATTTAAGCACGGCGCCCGCTTTCATATCCTCTCTCTCTCCTTCCTTCTCTTGTCTGTCTCATTAGCATTTCATTGTTGCTGACTCACAATGCCCGACTCTCCGCCCCTTGTCTTTCCTTTTCGCTTTCCCGAGGCCCCCTTCCCCGCCATGCCACCTTCTCTCTCTTTCACAAATAGCACAGTACACAGACGATCCAAGCGAGCACAAAAGGCAGTTTCATTATTTATTTGGGCCCAGCAGGGTTACTTGAAGATGCTTGCGCCTCCCACCCACCCCCCTTGTAAACAAGCATTTGCAATGCAATAGGTCTCGCATTTGCGAGAGTTTAAGCTATTAGCATTGCAAATGACAATGCCTTTTATTTAAGTTTTAAAAACCAAAACATAAATAAAAGCCATTGTCATTTACAATATCAATAGCTCAAACTTGCGTAAATGCGAGACCTATTGCATTGCAAATGCTTGTTGGGATAGCAGGGAATTTTCAACTGAACCTCCTTGAACTGAACTTTGTGACTGAACTGTGTTTTGAATTTACTTTGCCACTGAATTACATGATCTGATTTGCTATTGTGTGATCTCTGAACTGTGCAGTTATTAGAAACAGTTAAACAGACTTTGTTAGGGAATTAAGAAGATTACCTAGGCCCCAGGCGGCTGAAGGAGCAAAAAGCTAATATTATTATTGTTATTATTAAGCTAAATTTATAATGCGCACAGCTAACCCAAGAGGTTTCCCGGCGCAAAGCAAAAAGAAGAGGTATCTAGGTACATCAGATTAAAAAAGCCAGGTCATCAGGCCTTTGCATAAAGCAAGTAGTGACGTACAGTTTCTCAATGACTCTGGGAGGAAATTCCATAATTTTGGGCGCAAATATGCAAAGGAGCGCCCTTCCATGTGAACCAAACGGAACTAGGTACAACAAACAAGGCTTGGTTCAATGATCTCAATGATCGAGTGGGCTGATAATGCACCACTAAATCCTGAATACACCGTGGACCTAATCCAGCTTTAGCCTTCAACATGTAGCATAAAGCTTTGAATTTAATATAATTAGAAATTGTAAGCCAATGCAGCTCTCAGAGAAGAGGGGAAACTGAGACAAATTTTGGAATCCGGTACAGAAGCCTGGCGTCAGTGTTCTGATCTATCTGCAGCTGACGAATCATTGTCTTATTGATTTCCAGATATAACGCAGTACCATAATCTAGTCTAGATAAGGTTATGGCCTGTATCACAGTCCTTTGGACAGATGATCCTCTTCAACCACTTGAGAACTGCAAAACAAGTGGCCGTTAACTTAGCCACCTGAGGCTTCATGGATAAATTATCATCCAAAAGGAGCCCAGATTGTTAACCTTAGGGGAGGGAGGAGGTAAGACCCTTAGAGATTCTGGCCAGTATTGTGGACCACAGAGATAAGAGTGCTTGCCCAGAATCATGACCTCCGTTTTCTCACCATTGAGCTTGAGCGAGTTATTGTTCATCCATAAGAAGATTCTGCTCAAGCCCAGGTTAAGATCAGACTGCCCATGATTCTGTGTTGATGACAAAGTAAAGATGATCTGTGTGTCATCTGCATATAAACAAAAGATCAAGCCACAACATTTGCCAAAGGGTAGACGTAAATTTTAAACAATGTAGGGCTCAAAACTGAGCCCTGAGGGACTCCTGAGGTTAAAGCTTGTGGTTCCGACTAGACGAGAAAACTTTAGATTAATACGGAGTAGGGCTACAGAAGACTCACAAAGATATTGTAAATAATTTAATTGCATATCATTTGAACTTGTTTTGCCATTTACACAGGTGGAAACTGACAGAAAAAACTCTGCTGCTGCTATTTTCCGTCCAGCAGCCTGATATTAGAGAAGTTATGGAAACTAACAACCCTAATAGGCGTAGGTATATATTAGCAGGTGTGTTACTAGCTGTAGTGCTGGTTGTTTTACTTGTGAGATTGCATTCCTCCACATCTTCTAATTTAGTGGAGACTAGATCTACAATTGCCACTAAAATCCTCCTTCCTATTGATAGTAGTTTGCATTCACTTGATGATAAACAATGGATGCAAGGGATTGCTATGTATGTATGCAATTACCTGCCTCAGCTGCAGAGGGTATCGTGTACCATCATATCCCTTTGACTTATGGTGTTACTTGCAGTCTTTTGATGAGCATGTTCTATGGACAGGGTCATTCCAGTATTATTTTTCAAATTATGGTTTTGTTTTTTCAGAAGTTCTCATACTTGAGCATTTGAATCGTCACCCCAGTGCTCAAGAGATAAGGATAAATTAATGGTTCTTTAAACCCACCATGAAATTAGATACTGCCTATGCTCATCGAAATAATTTGACTTGCATTTTGATAGATGTGAGATTAAATTAAAAATTTAGTTGATGATAGGAGGAGGGATATGGAATTTAGGTCAAAAACAAACAAGGACCTTAAAATTCAACATAAGTGGGCTAGAGAAGAAATTCAGCATCAAGTGGCAGGAAATCAAGCAGCATTGACTTTGGATTGAAAACATAAAGGGAAATTATGCATACTTACAAAGAAATCTTCAGTTGACACTCAATTCATGGGAAAGAGTAAATGTGATACCACATTTGAGGTTAGATGGAATTGGGAATTAGTTTTGGCAGGTAAAGATCCTGTTATTCCTGGAGTTTACTATATTTGTGGAGAACTTGCATATTTTAAGTTTCCCAAAGAATGGTATGGCGTATGTTATGTTTAGGTTGATTGTTCAGTGTTTAGCTCATCCCAAGTTACTCCGAGAAGCCTCTGACTGTTCACCCTTCATGCCATGAGAGTCAAGTGGTTAAGGGGTTGTAGTTGGCATAGTTTGCAGAGCCATAGCAGTATAGGCCCTGGAACATCAGTGGCAAATGACCTCAACGGTTGAGACCCAGTAGCATCGGCCTGGCTCATTGGCCCTTTGAGCAGGTTCTGACACTTATAGTCAAAAACACATTCTTTTAGAAGACTCATCACCTCATTGAAGCAACATAAGGAACAGCGGCCCTGTAACAAACTAGCACTAACAAGGCCAATAGGTTTGTATTTTATAGTGTGAAACTTTGTGTGATGATTATGAGTGGTGTTTAATGACAACAGGCATTTCCTGGGAAAGAAAACTGTAAAGCAGCAATTAAAAGGTTGGGTCAGCAAACAAAATGCTCCAAAAGCACTTACTACTGCTAGTCTAACAAAAGGACTACTAAAGTCTCATCACTAAAACCTAATGGGAGCAAAAACTAGGTAATGTAATCAGCAAAGGGGTAGCCGTGATGGACAGCCCAATCAAGCAATGGCAAACTACAAAAAATATATGAAAATAAATGGCTGAAAGCAGCTGACCCAAACATACTCTATACTTCTTACTGTACTACATTGAAGAATTGTTCACACGAGGATTCAAAAACCTAAAGCTGCCTGTAGTTAAACGCTAAAAAAGCATTGGCAAAGCCAATAGGTCTCACCTTTGGGACCTACTGACTTTGCCAATGGTTTGTCATGCTGCACAGCATCCCTGTTGCTTTAAAGAAACAGGTCCATATCCCACAAACCGTTCTTGCCAAATGGATCATAGACTAACTAACAACCTCACTATACGTCAAGTTAATCCTGTCCAAAATTCCCACCCTTAAACATTCTAACAATCCTTGACCAAAGTGAAGCCCTCTAACAATCGCTATCTCACAGTGCAAGCTAAGCCCGCAGCTCACTATATCTCCTTAAAGTGTTTAGCATTAGACTTATAAATTTGGATTGAAATCATGCCTTTAGCACCATGCAATCCTTTTGAATATTCATCCAGTGATACTGTAAACTGGCAGCAACAGGGTTTGTGCTGCAATGGGTTAAGCCTACTTTTTCAGGGGACAAAATAACCATGAGCACTGAATGTCATTGACCCCGTGTAGTAGATCCTTTGTGTTGGGCAATCGGAATTTCAGACCCCTGTTTTTAAAAGGATGCTTTCAATATAATATTTGAGAAAAGGTTTGTCTTAGGACATCTAGCCCTTAATAAATCAGGACTGATCAGTATTAACAAGAGACCGAATAAATTACTTTAGTTAATATTTTAGCATAAATCTTACAATCACTATTTATTCTTACAATATCAATGTCTTTATCTTTTTGGGGAATAAGTTTAATGACTGCTTCCAAAGAAGATCTTTTGCACTTCCATCAGATATGTAAAAAAAGATCAAGCAATTTAGGAGCTAATACATCAAAAATTTAGCAGATGAAATCTATAGAAAGTTTATTAGGAACAGGAACGTTAGCTTTTTTGAGGGAGGAGATGGCATTTTTGACTTCCTCTAAAATAATGTTGGGTTCTAAGCATTTTTGTAATTAAGTTAAAATTTGTTTAGCAATGTTTAAGAAGTAATTTTAATGTACACGCTGGGAAGAATGAGTATCTTTTGTATACAAAAGTTTATAATAATGCTTGATTGCACACTAGATGGCTTTATCAAACACACAAACAATATTATTAATGTCATTTAATGTACTTTGTGCTTTTTTGTCACTTTACTTTTTATTGAATTTTGAAAAAGACATATAGTAGAATAAATTGACCTGGATTGTAAGAAAGATATTTCGCTTATTCAAAATTATATTCCACAGAGCAGCAGGACAGCAAAATGCAATGAACTTTGAATAGGTTATGTTTAGGTTTAGGTTTAGGGATTTGTAGAGCGCATGGCTACCCGCAGGCATCCCAGCGCTGGTATGAATCAGGACAGGAAGATATCTTGCAAATGGATTTAGGGGAACAGCCATGTTTTAAGTCTCTTTTCAAAGGCCAATTATGTTCTGTTTAAAAAACTATTTCTACCATTTTGAAGGTCTATTTTGACCTCCAAAATATTTAGCTTTAACCTTTAAAAGAATATTGCCGTTGCTTGGCAGTTTTGTTCAGTCCAAACTTTCCGTTGAGAACATCAGATAGCACCCAAAAGAATTTTGATGCAAAATGTAAATGTTCTAAAGATTTCATTTGATTTGAAAGTGACCTGTTTTTTGGTAACAAATGAAAAAACAATGCCATGCAGCTTTGTATGCATTTCAATTATTAGACAAGGATATGTCTTAGGCATTATTAATTTGGGTACAACTATGTGGAAACATTAAGAATTTCTTTAAAAATAAAACATCAGAAAAAAGATGAATATTAAAGTGACCTCAGACTTCCCTACCTAAATACGATGAACAGGTGTTATCACTTCAGAGTGGTTGGAAATAAATATAGATTCCATTTTTGATTTGATAACCTTTGCAGTGATAAATGTACTATTAGAGGAGAGATATAAACAGTTTGAAACAAAGAATCAAGTGAGTATGAAAACAAGTAATCTCTGGAATCAGGATTACAAATTCTCTGAGTCAGAAAGAGTCTAGAGTTGATTGCTCTTTTAAATGCGTGCTGTGACTTATCTGAGCCAAAATTATAATGACATTTTGTATCAAGGAATGGCTCATTAATTTGATTACAGTTACAATAAAATGTTTGTTGTCAACCATGGCCATTTTTAATTTAATAATATTCTGGAAAGTCACAACTTTGTGTAGTGGTGCACTTGGATTTATGGTTAACTTTGTTAAAAAGGGGTTTGAAGAAAAACCATTTACTGTCATTGTCCTGCTTCTGTGCTATTACTTCAACATTTATTGATTTATGACATAAAATTACAACATCAGCTTTAAGGTTAATAGCTGGTGAGTAAAAACATTACCTATCCATTGCTGCTTTAGTTTAAGAAGTTCAGTGCCATTAAGAATTCTTGGAGAAATGCATTGATGCATTTCGTTTGGATAAATTAGTTAAAACCTTTTGTCTGTTAATGGGGTTACCTAGACACCTTAACCTTTCGCTTTAAACATAGGGGGAATACATGTATATTTGTTAAAACATCACTAATAATGGAAATGGACATAAAATTAGCAAACTGTATACAAGTTCAACGAGATAATGAGTATGTAGGAAAGTACTTAAGAGTCAAAAGGGTAAGTAACATTAATAATAAGAATTTCTGAGTGATTAAGAAATTGGAAATTAATATAGTGATGGAGCTCAGATTTCACCTATAAAATGTATGTATTATTATATGACAAAAAGCTGCAGACAGCATTTCTAAAATGGCACGCAGATTTGGCGCAAGCAAAATGAAAACATGATATAAGGCCTGGTCAAATGTATTCTTTTTTTTAAGTGGCAGATTTTGGTGCATGAAAAGTGAAAACATGAATCAGATGCTTTTAAAGGGGTAACACTTTTGGTGCCTACAAGTGAAAATATGAAATAAGGCCTGCTCAGAATGCTTTCAGTTTAAAAGTGCTTTCATGTAAAAACATGCTCAATTACTTAAACAGCCATGTTTAAATGTGATTAATCAATATGTAATCTCACTATAGAATGCACATTAATTTAGAAAATATATTTGTACTTTCAAAATAGCATATAATTGTACTGAATTAACATGTATTTTTTTTGCAAGAGTAGAAATGTGCTGAAATGTGTTTTTTTGTCGTGTAGAAAACCACGTGATTTCAGTTTGCTTTAGTAGACTCAGCTTACTGCAGTTTTTGCCCTTGAAGATTAGAATGGAATGTGCTCCTCTTCCCTACCAACTTTCAATGAAAGGGCTTTGTTAATAAATCACGCCCTCCTGTTTCCGTCTCTTCGACCTTCACTATGTTGCATATTTTTTTTTTTGTAGCCTGTTTAAACAGTGGCGTGAAGAAAAAAACTCACAATTAATACTTTTTGTTACAGAAAAATGTAATTGTTTTTAAAGTATAAGGATGTGAAGTCATCTAGCACAAGACTAAAATTTGAACAGGAACACGCCTGATTAATGACGTATCCAGTCAGCCCATGGGGAGATGATATGTCTTGAAGTTCTGATTGGACCGGCTACGAGGACCAAGCACGTGGACTTTTGCTTGAAATATGGCTTACAAGTGGGAGGGGTGGCTTTTTGCTCATTTTTTCCTGAGGGCCAGGCCCAGCTTCTGTGCTGGACATGGAGACGGGGAGGAGAGAGAAGGAGGGGCTGCGTCTGTGGGGGCTATTTTGCAGTTCCTGAGACAGAGAGACAGACCAGCACAGCGAGGCAGAGAGAGAGAGCTGAGAGGATCAGAACAGGTTTAGATTTTAGGTGCTAAGCTTTAAATTTCATGCTTTGACTAACTGCTTTTGAAAAGATGTATTTGTCCTATGCATTTATTTGTCTTTATGGGAGATTTTTGCCATTATTAATTATTGATTAGCCTTGTAAGACTCACTCTTTTCTTAGAAACTCTTTAAGAGTTTCTGACTGACAAATTTGCGCCACATTTTCTTCCTACATGGAATGCCTTGTATGCAGACTGTAATATGTTCTGTATTAATGCTATTTGTCCTATTTTTTCAATTCTGTAACCTGATTGATATTTGACTAATGAATAAAGAGTCAGAGAACCTTATCTTTTGACTAGAAAATAAAACCCTTTAAAATACTCACAACTCTCTTTATTGGCTTAAATATTAATTGGACTTTTGATTTTTCATGTTTATATAAAGTCTCCTGAAGGTAATACATGGTGTCAAGGGCCCAACATCTTTACAGCGGTAAATAGAGGTAAATGAGGTTTTGCATTGAGAAATTACCGTGAAATTACCGCTGCATCAATAGTGAGTAATGATAAGGGGAGAGAAACCAAAGGAAAACATAAAACAGAGATAAAAGGCACAGGAAAGCAATTCAAGAGTGAAAGGCCTAGAATTAAAAACCACTTAAAGAACAAATTAACTGAGTGTTGACGTAATGAAACAAGCCACCCGTATACAACAGAAACTAGTCAGAGTTTTCAAATGAGTAAATTTTTCAACTGTGGGTGATCTTAAATAAACGGGTGAATAATTCCATATTTTATGTTCAGCTGTTTTAAAGTAGGCCTCATTGAGTTCTTTATTCAAAATCACAGTAACCATTGCTAAATCTCAAAATATTAAGGCTTATTGCCAGATCAGGACAGCTGTCTTTTTAAATTTTGTGGCTTGGACAACTTGCATGAGTTCATTATATTCTAAGGATAACACAATAATTTCTGTAGGTCTTTCATGTTTGTCATGTAGCAGTGGCTTCTTTCCAAGTCGATTAGCTCTTTGGATATTGATAGATGACATAGCTCTGAGGGCTACCAGAGAATGGAATAAAGGATTTTAGAATATGAATCCCCCTCACCTCACACCATAAAGCTGCAGATTATTATGCTGATTTCAAAATTCATTTTCTTCTACCTGCTTCTTCAGTGTAGTAGCCTGTGATTCTAGTTTAGTGACTACTGTATACATTTTGCACACCACTCCTTTTCAACATCCTTAATTCCTTTCTCCGTAGCCATTGACCTATTTTCAATAGTTGCAGGTTTTTATTAGTGACGTCTATGAAATGTTAAAAACCCATTATTTCAATGACAATTTTATCCAGTGCAGGTTTAGGAGATGATTCAATAGGTGATGGAGGATTATTTTTGACTCTTTCTAGGCCTTGTTTGTCATTGCAGTTGTTGCCAAACTTTATATGATCAACAACAAAATAGCTTTCTACTACTGAGAGAGGGACTCCACCCACACATGTTGTCTTCCCTGAGCACAGGATTTGATTGGGCCAATGTGGTGTGCTTCCGCTAAAAATAGAGATTGTGTTTTTGGCTTGCGACAAAGCAAATACTCAACACAGCAGGACTGAGTTGGTTATGGTGGCAGGGTAGTGGTCATGGCTTTAGGACAGATCTGTTGATTAAGAAATATT
The DNA here is from genome assembly GCA_963921515.1 of Calotriton arnoldi. Lineage (NCBI taxonomy): Eukaryota > Metazoa > Chordata > Amphibia > Caudata > Salamandridae > Calotriton > Calotriton arnoldi. The sequence continues at coordinate 15,790 of CAWUFW010019309.1, read as the reverse complement.
AATATAATGAAGTAGGTCTGGCGTATTTATTGTGAAAAGCATATGTTAACACCAATACAATTAAAGGTAGATTTTTATTACTGTGTATGAAAGCATACAGAGAAATAATTTGTTACATGCAATCTCACGTTTTACTGTAGGAGGCTAGGATTTAGTGTTGGTTAACCCATGTGACAAGCCATGCATATAGAAGATTTGTGGAGTGAGAATACTTGTTAGGACCTCTTAGAAGAGAGAATATTTTGCTTTGCCAACTGTAATTTTTTATATGTTTGCAATTTTATGACTGTATGGCTGATATTTGAAAGGTCAGTACAGTAGGTCTGAGTTGGTTATGGTGATTTAGGTATTGCAGATGCTATAGATCTGACCTGTTTATCATGAAAAGTTACAACAAAAGGCAGTAGGCCTGAACTATTTACTATTTAGCACATATGTTAAAACCAATAGGCCTTTAAGGGTGGGTTACTTTTTTAGTGTTAAAGTCTTCAGTAGGGTATTTTGTTACATGAAGTCTCAAAGATTACTGTTTTAGGGAAGGATTTTGGTGTTTATTGCCATTTTTCGACAAATCCCAGGGGTAGGAGATTTGCACTGTTATAATTCTTACAAGAATCACTTTGGAACGCCTGACAGGGCCTGCTCTCTGTCAGGATGGTGCAATAAAAAAGTCATTAAATGCAAATATCCATATATATATATATATACATATATTACCTACTGGCGGTCGCCAGTAGGTAGTTATAGTTAGGACCTATTTTCCATAGGAAATTCACAACATTCTATTTCCAATAACTTTGGCGACGGTTGATGAATCTTCGCAAAAGTTTCAAAACTCGTGGGGCGCTCCGGTCTGCTCCTATCCTGAAAGTTTTGGGGTGATTCGGCAAGCGGGGGCCGAGAAAAAAGGGGGGTCCCAAAACGTGTTTTCCCCATGCAATTTTCCATAGGAAACTTTAGACACGGCTACAGCCCGAACTGCTGAACGGAATTACACCAAATTTGGCAAAGAGGTAGTTCTTGGTTCAGAAAGAACCCTTTTTGTTAAATGGTATAAATCCGTTCAGTAGTTCCTGAGAAAATCAAAAGTAAAAACACATATATATCTGGGCGGAGCCTAACCACACATGTCATCGTGAGATCTGATTGGCTGTCAGCACTTCATCCTGGAATTTCTGGCAGCCATCTTGGGACCAATATAAATGATAGTACCCCATTGAAATGCATTGTAGTGAATCGAAGATTTTGAGGGTTACCAAAAGGAGAACTATAAAGGGTGATAACAGACTTTAATTACATTAGAATTCATTTGTTGATGGTAGCATACTAATTTCAGGAATTGTGGTGTGTTCTAAGGTGATTTTACCCTGTGAAAAACCTTCTGCTGGGATATCATGAATCATGTTTGAGAGAAAACTATTTTGACATGCTTGTCCCATACAGTTTTGGAAGGTGCTCCAGAAGCTAAAATGAGAGCATATTTTCTGTAAATTCACATTCTCTTTCTCAGTCATGTGAGAATGAAGTCTGACATTCTCAGTAAAACATGTACATCCAACAAGGGCAGAGACTGTCAGTTGATTCCTTTGTGTTCTACTGCAGCTTCCCAGAGTGTTCTAAAGAACAACTAGAGTGCTAACAGCCTTACTTATGATAAAAGTATGGCACACCTGAAGCCATCTTGATTGGAATAAACTGGTAACACTTAAAACATTTAATTTAAAAAGGAACAAAATGATGGGGTTCATTTTGTCATAGAAATTATGGTTAGTGCTGTAGAAAGAAAAATTAGGACATGTTTCAAGTGTGATCTCAAATATCTTCCTGTTCTATTTCAACAGGAGCAGCCTGTCAATTGATGCCTTTGTGTTCTACTGCAGCTTCCCAGAGTGGTCTAAAGAACAACTAGAGCGCTAACAGTCTTACTTATGACAAAATTATGGCACACCTGAAGCCATCTTGATTGGAATAAACTGGTAACTCTTAAAACATTTAATTTAAAAAGGAACAAAATGAGGGGGTTCATTTTGTCATAGAAATTATGGTTAGTGCTGTAGAAAGAAAAATTAGGACATGTTTTAAGTGAGATCTCAAATATCTTCCTGTTATATTTCAACAGGAGCAGCCTGTCAGTTGATGCCTTTGTGTTCGACTGCAGCTTCCCAGAGTGTTCTAAAGAACAACTAGAGCGCTAACAGTCTTACTTATGTCAAAAGTATGGCACACCTGAAGCCATCTTGATTGGAATAAACTGGTAACACTTAAAACATTTAATTTAAAAAGGAACAAAATGAGGGGGTTCATTTTGCCATAGAAATTATGGTTAGTGCTGTAGAAAGAAAAATTAGGACGTTTTAAGTGAGATCTCAAATATCTTCCTGTTATATTTCAACAGGAGCAGCCTGTCAGTTGATGCCTTTGTGTTCTACTGCAGCTTCCCAGAGTGTTCTAAAGAACAACTAGAGTGCTAACAGCCTTACTTATGACAAAAGTATGGCACACCTGAAGCCATCTTGATTGGAATAAACTGGTAACACTTAAAACATTTAATTTAAAAAGGAACAAAATGAGGGGGTTCATTTTGCCATAGAAATTATGGTTAGTGCTGCAGAAAGAACATTTAGGGCATGTTTTAAGTGAGATCTCAAATCCTCTTCTATTTCATTAGAAAATTCTGACATGCAGACTGAAACAATCACTTTCAATACCAGCAGTAGACTTCCAGTTAACTCCCTGGTGAGCAGTAGCTTTACTACAGTGATCTAATGAACAACTAGAGTGCTAACATTCTGAATGTATGGCAAATGTGTGACACATCTGAATGCCTTCTTGATGGAATCAAAGTAAAAAACTGAAAGCATTTCCTACTGAGGAGACTGCAGTAAATGACGAAATTAGGAAACTTCATAACAAATAAGTCTCCCAAGATGGCCACCAGAGAAAAAAGAGCCCAAATGTAGCACAAATATCACCCAGATGTAGCCCACATATAGCCCAATGACAGAAGTGTGCAAAACACTTTTTATTTTTAGTTTTTCTGCAGTTTTATATAGTGCAAACTGGTCAGGTATTGGAGCGTTACATCTTACTTGGACCCCTTATTGCGTATTTTGCACGAAGTACATGAGATTGATCTTGCGAAACATTGACCTTTACGATTCTGTTAACCTGAAGTTGCTCTGAACCGGGCTTTGTAACACCCGTTTTTACCTACTGGTTTAATTAATTCTCACTGTATTGTATTAGGAAAGAGGATTTACTGTTTTTATGTACACTTTTATGATCTATGTTTCTAAATCAGATCAAATAAAGTTTAATGAATTCTATGGCAGGACGGAGGCGAGGATTATGCATATCTTTCCTCACTTTATTTGCATAGCAGTTCAAAGAAAACGTAACACAACAATCATTAAACAAAAGACTACACAACCCATGAACCATTAGGGGGGTAGTCTCCAAGGCAACTATAGTCCAATTATATCACAGTCCATCGTATATAATATCGTGACGTCCCTTCCGCTTCCTCTTTCTTCACTGCTCGTCAGTTAAGTGCATTCCTTACATTCTTGGCTTAATCTGACGTTGCTGTTTGTATAGCGGTTTCTTGTGCATGTTATTAGCATTATTGCCTTGGTATTGTTTCATATTCCCTGCGCAGCAGGCTCTTGCCCGAGCGCGTTCTCCCCCTCGCAGTTTCTCCCACTGTGTGCTCTGCGCGCGGTGAGATCCTGTCAGGCGCGTCTGGTCCGAGCGAGGCAGCTCCGTTGAGCGCTCCCACTGGTCTTTACGCGCGTTTGGGAATCCGGTCACTCCTTTAGTGTCCGCTTGATTCCCGACCAACCCTCGCCTAATTTTGACACCGCTACGCGGTGATTTCCCCACACGGCCACGTTAGTAATTGGTATTGCGCCTCAGTCTATTCTTATAACAGCTTCGGGGAAAGCCCAGCTGTTGGAGCACCGGCGAGGGGGCTGCCTTAAGGATTTTAAGGGCATTTGTTCTGTGCTCACACCCTCTGCTATCATGTCTTCTCCAGAAGACCATTTTTACTCCTCCTACCAGGAAGTGGAGGAGGAATGGCCCCCCAACTTCTCCCTCCAGCAGTGGACCAAGCCCTCTCTCTGGCTATTTCTAGGGCGCTGGCTCCTCTTAGGGATCAGGTTGATAAGCTGGCGAAAAGCATCCCTGGGGTGTTCAGTGACCCAGATCTGGTGCTCGCGGGTCCCAGTAGCTCCCAGATGGGGAATAAAAGGGCCGTTAAGCATAACGCGGGCACTTGGAAGGATTTGATAAACTTACGGAGACCTTCCTCAAGAGTGTGCGAACGCTAGAACATGCACCCTGCCGGGAGGAGGAGGGGCCCGGAGAAAATTGCGACACTGTCACCATTATTGTAGACCCCGACGGCGGGTTTCCCTTAGAGGGAGAGGGTGTATCGGAGGACGATTTCTCCTCCGATGAGTATAAGGACTCGGGGCGTCCCTGGCGTCCAGAGTCCTACTCCTCTCAGTCCCCGGTTGGGGACGGGGTCCACTCGGACATGTTCGAGCCTACCAAAATTTACCATCCTAGGTCAGCGGAGTGGACACCTGACGCCAAAGTGGCAGAGTATGTGGTGGGGAAAATCCAACAACCCCTTGAAAGGGAGGTCAGGAATAGGATGAGGGGAGAATGCCCCAGGCCCTCACTGAAGGGGAAGGTGGCACACACGCCTGAAATTGATGAGAAACTATGTACCTTTTTCTCCAAGTATATGAGGGATCCCAAGAAAGGAATTGATAGGTTTTAGACGTGGTAGGGCCCTTGACCCAAATTATTCAATTGACGGAGCGTTCCAAAGAGTCAGGATCCCCTTTGTCTACGGATATTGTGGCTGGTTGGGCGCACTACCCTAAACCCTAAAACACTACCCCCTCCACTACCCAAACACCACTGCACTACCCTAAACCCTAAAACACTACCCCAGCACGACACCCTACACTACCCAAACATAACTGCACTACCCTAAACCCTAAAACACTACCCCCTCCACTACCCAAACACCACTGCACTACCCTAAACCCTAAAACACTACCCCAGCACGACACCCTACACTACCCAAACATAACTGCACTACCCTAAACCCTAAAACACTACCACCAGCACGACTCCCTACACTACCCAAACACCACTGCACTACCCTAAACCCTAAATCTACCCACAGCACAACCCCCTACACTACACAAACACCACTGCACTACCCTAAACCCTAAAACACTATCCCCAGCACGACCCCTTCACTAGACAAACACCACTGCACTGCCTTAAACCCTAAAACACTACCCCAGCACGACCCCCTACACTACACAAACATCACTGCACTACCCTAAACCCTAAATCTACCCCCAGCATGACCCCCTACACTACACAAACACCACTGCACTACCCTAAACCCTAAAACACTACCCCCAGCACGACCCCCTTCACTACCTAAACACAACTGCACTACCCTAAACCCTAAAACACTACCCCCAGCATGACCCCCTACACTACCCAAACACCACTGCACGACCCTAAACCCTAAAACATGACCCCCTACACTACACAAACACCACTGCACTACCCTAAACCCTAAAACACTAGAACCCAGCACAACCCCCTACAGTACACAAACACCACTGCACTACCCTAAACCCTAAAACACTACCCCCTACACTACACAAACAACACTGCACTACCCTAAACCCTAAAACACTACCCCCAGCACGACCCCCTACACTACACAAACACCACTGCACTACCGTAAACCCAAAATACTACCCCAGCACTACCCCCTACACTACCCAAACTCCACTGCACTACACTAAACCCTAAAACACTACCCCCAGCATGACCCCCTACACTACACAAACACCACTGCACTACCCTCAGCACGACCCCCTACACTACCCAAACACCACTGCACTACCCTAAACCCTAAAACACTACCCCCAGCACGACTCCCTACACTACACAAACACCACTGGACTACCCTAAACCCTAAAACACTACCCCCAGCACGACTCCCTACACTACCCAAACACCACTGCACTACACTAAACCCTAAATCTACCCCCAGCATGACCTCCCACACTACACAAACACCACTGCACTACCCTAAACCCTAAAACACTACCCACAGCATGACCCCCTACACTACCCAAACACCAATGCACTACCCTAAACCCTAAAACACTAACCCCAGCATGACCCCCTGCCGAGAAAAAAGGGGGGTCCCAAAACGTGTTTTCCCCATGCAATTTTCCATAGGAAACTTTAGACACGGCTACAGCCCGAACTGCTGAACGGAATTACACCAAATTTGGCAAAGAGGTAGTTCTTGGTTCAGAAAGAACCCTTTTTGTTAAATGGTATAAATCCGTTCAGTAGTTCCTGAGAAAATCAAAAGTAAAAACACATATATATCTGGGCGGAGCCTAACCACACATGTCATCGTGAGATCTGATTGGCTGTCAGCACTTCATCCTGGAATTTCTGGCAGCCATCTTGGGACCAATATAAATGATAGTACCCCATTGAAATGCATTGTAGTGAATCGAAGATTTTGAGGGTTACCAAAAGGAGAACTATAAAGGGTGATAACAGACTTTAATTACATTAGAATTCATTTGTTGATGGTACCATACTAATTTCAGGAATTGTGGTGTGTTCTAAGGTGATTTTACCCTGTGAAAAACCTTCTGCTGGGATATCATGAATCATGTTTGAGAGAAAACTATTTTGACATGCTTGTCCCATACAGTTTTGGAAGGTGCTCCAGAAGCTAAAATGAGAGCATATTTTCTGTAAATTCACATTCTCTTTCTCAGTCATGTGAGAATGAAGTCTGACATTCTCAGTAAAACATGTACATCCAACAAGGGCAGAGACTGTCAGTTGATTCCTTTGTGTTCTACTGCAGCTTCCCAGAGTGTTCTAAAGAACAACTAGAGTGCTAACAGCCTTACTTATGATAAAAGTATGGCACACCTGAAGCCATCTTGATTGGAATAAACTGGTAACACTTAAAACATTTAATTTAAAAAGGAACAAAATGATGGGGTTCATTTTGTCATAGAAATTATGGTTAGTGCTGTAGAAAGAAAAATTAGGACATGTTTCAAGTGTGATCTCAAATATCTTCCTGTTCTATTTCAACAGGAGCAGCCTGTCAATTGATGCCTTTGTGTTCTACTGCAGCTTCCCAGAGTGGTCTAAAGAACAACTAGAGCGCTAACAGTCTTACTTATGACAAAATTATGGCACACCTGAAGCCATCTTGATTGGAATAAACTGGTAACTCTTAAAACATTTAATTTAAAAAGGAACAAAATGAGGGGGTTCATTTTGTCATAGAAATTATGGTTAGTGCTGTAGAAAGAAAAATTAGGACATGTTTTAAGTGAGATCTCAAATATCTTCCTGTTATATTTCAACAGGAGCAGCATGTCAGTTGATGCCTTTGTGTTCGACTGCAGCTTCCCAGAGTGTTCTAAAGAACAACTAGAGCGCTAACAGTCTTACTTATGTCAAAAGTATGGCACACCTGAAGCCATCTTGATTGGAATAAACTGGTAACACTTAAAACATTTAATTTAAAAAGGAACAAAATGAGGGGGTTCATTTTGCCATAGAAATTATGGTTAGTGCTGTAGAAAGAAAAATTAGGACGTTTTAAGTGAGATCTCAAATATCTTCCTGTTATATTTCAACAGGAGCAGCCTGTCAGTTGATGCCTTTGTGTTCTACTGCAGCTTCCCAGAGTGTTCTAAAGAACAACTAGAGTGCTAACAGCCTTACTTATGACAAAAGTATGGCACACCTGAAGCCATCTTGATTGGAATAAACTGGTAACACTTAAAACATTTAATTTAAAAAGGAACAAAATGAGGGGGTTCATTTTGCCATAGAAATTATGGTTAGTGCTGCAGAAAGAACATTTAGGGCATGTTTTAAGTGAGATCTCAAATCCTCTTCTATTTCATTAGAAAATTCTGACATGCAGACTGAAACAATCACTTTCAATACCAGCAGTAGACTTCCAGTTAACTCCCTGGTGAGCAGTAGCTTTACTACAGTGATCTAATGAACAACTAGAGTGCTAACATTCTGAATGTATGGCAAATGTGTGACACATCTGAATGCCTTCTTGATGGAATCAAAGTAAAAAACTGAAAGCATTTCCTACTGAGGAGACTGCAGTAAATGACGAAATTAGGAAACTTCATAACAAATAAGTCTCCCAAGATGGCCACCAGAGAAAAAAGAGCCCAAATGTAGCACAAATATCACCCAGGTGTAGCCCACATATAGCCCAATGACAGAAGTGTGCAAAACACTTTTTATTTTTAGTTTTTCTGCAGTTTTATATAGTGCAAACTGGTCAGGTATTGGAGCGTTACATCTTACTTGGACCCCTTATTGCGTATTTTGCACGAAGTACATGAGATTGATCTTGCGAAACATTGACCTTTACGATTCTGTTAACCTGAAGTTGCTCTGAACCGGGCTTTGTAACACCCGTTTTTACCTACTGGTTTAATTAATTCTCACTGTATTGTATTAGGAAAGAGGATTTACTGTTTTTATGTACACTTTTATGATCTATGTTTCTAAATCAGATCAAATAAAGTTTAATGAATTCTATGGCAGGACGGAGGCGAGGATTATGCATATCTTTCCTCACTTTATTTGCATAGCAGTTCAAAGAAAACGTAACACAACAATCATTAAACAAAAGACTACAGAACCCATGAACCATTAGGGGGGTAGTCTCCAAGGCAACTATAGTCCAATTATATCACAGTCCATCGTATATAATATCGTGACGTCCCTTCCGCTTCCTCTTTCTTCACTGCTCGTCAGTTAAGTGCATTCCTTACATTCTTGGCTTAATCTGACGTTGCTGTTTGTATAGCGGTTTCTTGTGCATGTTATTAGCATTATTGCCTTGGTATTGTTTCATATTCCCTGCGCAGCAGGCTCTTGCCCGAGCGCGTTCTCCCCCTCGCAGTTTCTCCCACTGTGTGCTCTGCGCGCGGTGAGATCCTGTCAGGCGCGTCTGGTCCGAGCGAGGCAGCTCCGTCGAGCGCTCCCACTGGTCTTTACGCGCGTTTGGGAATCCGGTCACTCCTTTAGTGTCCGCTTGATTCCCGACCAACCCTCGCCTAATTTTGACATCGCTACGCGGTGATTTCCCCACACGGCCACGTTAGTAATTGGTATTGCGCCTCAGTCTATTCTTATAACAGCTTCGGGGAAAGCCCAGCTGTTGGAGCACCGGCGAGGGGGCTGCCTTAAGGATTTTAAGGGCATTTGTTCTGTGCTCACACCCTCTGCTATCATGTCTTCTCCAGAAGACCATTTTTACTCCTCCTACCAGGAAGTGGAGGAGGAATGGCCCCCCAACTTCTCCCTCCAGCAGTGGACCAAGCCCTCTCTCTGGCTATTTCTAGGGCGCTGGCTCCTCTTAGGGATCAGGTTGATAAGCTGGCGAAAAGCATCCCTGGGGTGTTCAGTGACCCAGATCTGGTGCTGGCGGGTCCCAGTAGCTCCCAGATGGGGAATAAAAGGGCCGTTAAGCATAACGCGGGCACTTGGAAGGATTTGATAAACTTACGGAGATCTTCCTCAAGAGTGTGCGAACGCTAGAACATGCACCCTGCCGGGAGGAGGAGGGGCCCGGAGAAAATTGCGACACTGTCACCATTATTGTAGACCCCGACGGCGGGTTTCCCTTAGAGGGAGAGGGTGTATCGGAGGACGATTTCTCCTCCGATGAGTATAAGGACTCGGGGCGTCCCTGGCGTCCAGAGTCCTACTCCTCTCAGTCCCCGGTTGGGGACGGGGTCCACTCGGACATGTTCGAGCCTACCAAAATTTACCATCCTAGGTCAGCGGAGTGGACACCTGACGCCAAAGTGGCAGAGTATGTGGTGGGGAAAATCCAACAACCCCTTGAAAGGGAGGTCAGGAATAGGATGAGGGGAGAATGCCCCAGGCCCTCACTGAAGGGGAAGGTGGCACACACGCCTGAAATTGATGAGAAACTATGTACCTTTTTCTCCAAGTATATGAGGGATCCCAAGAAAGGAATTGATAGGTTTTGGACGTGGTAGGGCCCTTGACCCAAATTATTCAATTGACGGAGCGTTCCAAAGAGTCAGGATCCCCTTTGTCTACGGATATTGTGGCTGGTTGGGCGCACTACCCTAAACCCTAAAACACTACCCCCTCCACTACCCAAACACCACTGCACTACCCTAAACCCTAAAACACTACCCCAGCACGACACCCTACACTACCCAAACATAACTGCACTACCCTAAACCCTAAAACACTACCCCCTCCACTACCCAAACACCACTGCACTACCCTAAAACACTACCCCAGCACGACACCCTACACTACCCAAACATAACTGCACTACCCTAAACCCTAAAACACTACCACCAGCACGACTCCCTACACTACCCAAACACCACTGCACTACCCTAAACCCTAAATCTACCCACAGCACAACCCCCTACACTACACAAACACCACTGCACTACCCTAAACCCTAAAACACTATCCCCAGCACGACCCCTTCACTAGACAAACACCACTGCACTGCCTTAAACCCTAAAACACTACCCCAGCACGACCCCCTACACTACACAAACATCACTGCACTACCCTAAACCCTAAAACACTACCCCCAGCACGACTCCCTACACTACCCAAACACCACTGCACTACACTAAACCCTAAATCTACCCCCAGCATGACCTCCCACACTACACAAACACCACTGCACTACCCTAAACCCTAAAACACTACCCACAGCATGACCCCCTACACTACCCAAACACCAATGCACTACCCTAAACCCTAAAACACTAACCCCAGCATGACCCCCTACACTACCCAAACACCACTGCACTACCCTATACCCTAAAACACGACCCCCTACACTACACAAACACAACTGCACTACCCTAAACCCTAAAACACTACCCACAGCATGACCCCCTACACTACACAAACACCACTGCACTACCCTAAACCCTAAAACACTATCCCCTACACTACACAAACACCACTGCACTACCCTAAACCCTAAACCACTACCCCCAGCATGACCCCCTACACTACACAAACACCACTGCACTACCCTAAACCCCCTACACTATACAAACACCACTGCACTACCCTAAACCCTAAAACACAACCCCCAGCACTACCCCGTACACTACACAAACACCACTGCACTACCCTAAACCCTAAAACACTACCCCCAGCACAACCCCCTACACTACACAAACACCACTGCACTACCCTAAACCCTAAAACACTACCCCAGCACGACCCAAACACCACTGCACTACCCTAAAGCATAAAACACTACCCCCAGCATGACCCCCTACACTACACAAACACCACTGCACTACCCTAAACCCTAAAACACTACCCCAGCATGACCCCCTACACTACCCAAACACCACTGCACTACCCTAAACCCTAAAACACTACCCCCAGCACGACCCCCTACACTACTGCACTACCCTAAACCCTAAAACACTACCCCCAGCACGACCCCCTACACTACCCAAACACCACTGCACTACCCTAAACCCTAAAACACTATCCCCAGCCCACATTCACTGGATGATGTCATCAGTGATGTCATCAGTGATGTCATTTGAGATGTCATCAGTGATGTCATGAGTGATGTCACTGACCATGTCATGAGTGATGTAATATGTGACGTCATCAGCAGTGCATTGCGGGCGCGCGAGTTATAGTTAGCTGAACTAACTATAACGGGGGAATTTCTATGGTTTTGTACGAGTGAAATGTCCAACTAACTATAACGCCCCTGAAACCTATGGTTTTTTCAGTGAATTTCTAAGGTTTTTTAAATGCTAATTTCTAACTATAACGTGCCTGAAACCTATGGTTTTTTCAGTGAATATCCATATAGATGCATATATGACCTTTGGGTCAGCTCACTTTTGCCATTTGTCTGTGTGAATATCATTTATACTCTGTTTCGATCCAAGACGGGGTATTGCATTGGGTAATAGTTCAGTACACATCAGTCATTGTCTCTATTGCCCTGTGAATTATGGCACTTTCTGATCACGTGCACACCCAACTGAAAATGTATGTGCTACAGTATTAGGCTGGTTGGCCATCCTTTTGTTTTCAATGTTCTCCTTTTATATTTCCCTGCTTCTCTTTTTTTTCTTCTTTTTTTTCTTAAATGGATACTTACCCTCCCCAGGCAGTGCTAGCAGGCAGCTTGCTTGCTACTCATTTAATCAGCAGTGCGTCGTTTTCAGTGTAGCCACCTTCTTTAAACTAGCCAGTCATTATAAAATGCTGCTGTCCGTAGGACTGTGGATGTGTGACTTCCACAAATAAAAATAAGCACACTTCAGAGATGGAGCACAAAATGATGATCTGAGTGAGTTGCTTGCTAAAATACAGAATCCAATTCAAAGCAAAAATCACTACATCAACAGGCCAAGAATAGCATTTCAGTTAGGATAACCTCTTGCCGTGCTGCAACCCTTTCAACTGTGAATAATGCAGCGTTGGGACTCTGATGTAGTAAAAATTGATTTACCACGTCACCGAAAAGAAAAATAAAGTTTTCCAGACACTGTTTTAAATAAGGGAAGCATGCAGTTACTAGGAGTCACAGCGAAGTCCGGCATATCAAAGCTTTAAAAAAATATTTGTTTATGTATCACGAGGTTTATCTGGTAAAAATAAAAAAGTCCAGATTTACCTTGGAAACCTGTCAAATGGTATTAACACCATTTTTTTTTAACACAATTTATTGATTTTTTATTTTGTCGAGCCTTGTACGATCTTGAATACATTTGGAACACTGTTGTATTAGAAAGGTAGTAAGTCATACATTTATGAGTACCAATAATTTACAGCTGGTAATCAATTATTGACTTGCATAGATGGTATTAACACCATTAAGCGACGTATAAAATGGAAAATAATGAAAGCAGATCAGCAGGCAATGCGTTTTATTGAAGGTGAATTCATTTGACATATTGAGAAAAGATATTCTCATCAGCTTTCTGTGAAAACAACATGGGGACAACACCACTTGGAGGATAGAAGACTGGCCCTCCCAGGCTTACGAGCTTATTATTATGCTGCCACACTGCAGCAGGTGAGATGGTTGGCTGACAACTGTGAAAAGAGACTGTACGCAGGTATGTTGGGTGGGGATACTCTGGTACTTGATACGACAGACAGAGATGATATGGGAAGCTGTGATCACGAAGGTGCTGCGTAGAGCCCCGTTTGACAGGGAGCTCGGTCTGTGGGACCTGGCACTGTTTCGTGCAATCGACAAGGATATGTTCATGGAACAATGGAGGCTAGGAGGATGCACAGTGACGGACGACTTGTATCCAGGGGAGGTTTTTCTCACCTTTCAGGAGGTGCAGGAGACTTTTGGGATGTGACCGGGGCACTTGCTTCATTATGCAAAATTGGAGAATACTGCAAGAGAGGTGTGGGCAGGGTTCCCAGCAACACCTTGACCCTCCCAGGTACTTGGCGGACTGCTCCATTGGAGAGACTGGTGGCACCTAATCACCTTGTTTTATGGTGCGGTACGGGCAGACATGGAGAGCACCACTTGTGCAGCGCTTGGGGCTTGGGCTGGGGAACTGGGGGAGCCTATCGCTGATGCAGACTAGTCCTGCGCATGCAAGCTAGTGAGGTTGGTGTGATGTAACCACAGGTTTAAATTACTGCATTTTAATTTCCTGCACTGCACTTAGGTGACCCCTAGACAGTTAAACTGGATAGACCCCCTGATATGAGCTAGCTGTGCGCGTTGTGGGGAGCTGGGTGATTTTTTTACATAACCTGGACCTGCGCTGGAATACAGAGTTTCTGGGGGGTTGTGGTGTCAACCATAGTAAGGGCAACAGACATAGAAATCCCCCTCATCCTGCTGGCTTGGAGTGGTGAAGAGATCCCAAGGCTCGCAAGATCCTCTACAAACTTGGCCAGCTTGCATTGCTATTAGCAACAAGCATTTACAATGCAATAGGTCTCGCAGTGACATTGTTTTGAGTAAATGGCCTTGTAAATGACATTGTTTTTTATATTGTTTGTTTTGTAAAAATGTATTAAAATGATTGTAATGTAAAATGCAAATACTGTTAAAATTTGTAAATGGAAACGTTATTAATTGCATTTATATGAGTGCGAGCTATTGGCTTTGTAAATGTTAATGGCTTGTGTCAATGTGAGTTTTGTTAAGCAAAATAAATATAATGTATTTGTAATGCTAATAGGATAAAGTTACTGCCAGTGCTCAGCACTGGTGAGACCCGGCCCACTGAAAGCCCTGCCCCCACGCATACAACTCCCCCACTGCATTGTCGTTTCCTATGCTACTCCCAGATTGACAGCTGTGTACCTCTGTCACACAATTAACACTAGCACATATACGAGCATCGCTCTGCAGAGAGGCCAAGGATTGAATGTGCATGTAGTCTTCACACCTTATGGCCCACTGTGAGAAACCATGGTGCCTTGAGCCTCAGCTTCAGATATTTCAATCGTGCCCGTTCGTGAATACTTGCCCACAGACTGAATTTGTCAAGACACCTGGAGGCGAACCCCTACCATCCCAAGTTAATCACACTTTAACATGACTAGGTTACAAGCCCAGCTTATGCAGAGAACTGCGAGATCAATCAGGAAAGGTGCACATAGAGACAGGGACACACGCAGACTTCCACTTCACATAGAGACAGGGACACACGCAGACCTCCACTTCAGACAGACAGGGACACACGCAAACCTCCCCTTCACATAGAGAGGGTGTGAGAAGTTGGCCTGGTATATGCTGTTCACTAATTAAAGTGGACACCTTGCACCAGGGCAAATCGACTCTTATGGTAGATAGGTTTAAGACAACCTTTTAAAGAAAGCTATCCTAGTGGTAGCTGTGGAGAGCAGCCTTCAGGCTAAGTCTCGGAGGAATGTAAAGCAGCTTGTTTTACCATATAATCTCTTGAATCACCAAATGAAAAGACACCACACAGGTATATATATCAAATATATATGTATTTATTTCTAAATAACTCTCTACTAATCTCTTTATGAGATTAGAAGACAAACATATGCACAAATCAATGTTTCTCAATAAGTTAAGCACAAGTAAATCACAATCTTAGGTTCTAGACCTAGGTCTAGGGCATCTAGAATCGAGGGACCCCTAAGAACCACCCCAGGTAGTTGTAGGAGACCCACAGGGGACGGACGCGGTGTCTGGGCACCAAGATGAGTCCTGTACGAGTCTATGCCCTTGGACGCGATAGAGATTTCAATGGAAAAAGGCCCCTTGCGTGTTCGAGGCGAACACACCGATCGGACTCGTACGAGTCGAAGGATACGGTTTCAGATAGGATTGCAAGGGAGTTGGACGCGGTGTGTCTGACACCGCCGCGAACCAGGTACGAGTCAGTGTGCGAGCCACACTGGGAAAGTAAGAGTTTAAGGACACTTCTAAGGAAGCTACAGGCAAGTCACTTACAGGGTAAGTAGTTCTAGGGCCCACACCCACAGGAGCACCGTAGTGCGAGAGTTACCTCACCCAGGGAAGCCGGGTGCATAGGTGTTCTCTGGTGTCGGGTCGCGGCGTCGTTTTCAATGGCGAACAAAGAAGACTTGCTGCTTGCGGGAGCTGAAGAAGTGTCCGGTGGAATCCAAGCCTGGATTCTGTAGAAGGATGACCTGA
>CAWUFW010019308.1:0-190744 GCA_963921515.1 Calotriton arnoldi | reverse complement strand
AACACTGCACTGCCCTAAACCCTGAAACACCACTCCCAGCATGACCCCCTACTCTGCCCGAACACCACTGCTCTGCCCTAAACCCTAAAACACTACCCCCAGCACAACCCCCTACACTGCCCGAACACCACTGCTCTGTCCTAAACCCTGAAACACCACCCCCAGCATGTCCCCCTACACTACCCGAACACCACTGCACTGCCCTAAACCCTGAAACACCACCCCCAGCAAGACCCCCTACACTGCCCGAACACCACTGCACTAAACACTGAAACACCACCCCCAGCAAGACCCCCTACACTGCCCGAGCACCACTGCACTGCCCTAAACCCTGAAACACCAGCCCCAGCACGACCCCCTACACTGCCCGAACACCACTGCACTGCCCTAAACCCTGAAACATGACCCGCAGCAAGACCCCCTACACTGCCCGAACACCACTGCCCTAAACCCTGAAACACCACCCCCAGCAAGACCCCCTACACTGCCTGAACACCACTGCACTGCCCTAAACCCTGAAACACCACCCCCTGCACAACCCCCTACACTGCCCGAACACCACTGCACTGCCCTAAACCCTGAAACACCACCCCCTGCACGACCCCCTACACTGCCCGAACACCACTACACTGCCCTAAACCCTGAAACACCACCCCCAGCAAGACCCCCTACACTGCCCGAACACCACTGCACTAAACCCTGAAACACCACCCCCTGCACAACCCCCTACACTGCCCGAACACCACTGCACTGCCCAAACCTGAAACACCACCCCCAGCAAGACCCCCTACACTGCCCGAACACCACTGCCCTAAACCCTGAAACACCACCCCCAGCAAGACCCCCTGCATTGCCCGAACACCACTGCACTGCCCTAAACCCTGAAACACCACCCCCAGCACAACCCCCTACACTACCCGAATACCACTGCTCTGCCCTAAACCCTGAAACATGAGCCCCAGCACGACCCCCTACACTGCCCGAAGACCACTGCACTGCCCTAAACCCTGAAACACCAGCCCCAGCACGACCCCCTACACTGCCCGAACACCACTGCACTGCCCTAAACCCTGAAACACCAGCCCCAGCACGACCCCCTACACTGCCCAAACACCACTGCACTGCCCTAAACCCTGAAACACCAGCCCCAGCACGACCCACTACACTGCCCGAACAACACTGCACTGCCCTAAACCCTGAAACACCAGCCCCAGCACGACCCCCTACACTGCCCGAACAACACTGCACTGCCCTAAACCCTGAAACACCAGCCCCAGCATGACCCCTACACTGCCCGAACACCACTGCACTGCCCTAAACCCTGAAACACCAGCCCCAGCACGACCACCTACACTGCCCGAACACCACTGCACTGCCCTAAACCCTGAAACACCAGCCCCAGCACGACCCCCTACACTGCCCGAACACCACTGCACTGCCCTAAACCCTGAAACACCAGCCCCTGCACGACCCCCTACACTGCCCGAACACCACTGCACTGCCATAAACCCTGAAACACCACCCCCAGCACGACCCCCTACACTGCCCGAACACCACTGCAATTCCCTAAACCCTGAAACACCAGCCCCAGCAAGACCCCTACACTGCCCGAACACCACTGCCTGCCTAAACCCTGAAACACCACCCCTAGCAAGACCCCCTACACTGCCAGAACACCACTGCACTGCCCTAAACCCTGAAACACCACCCCCAGCACGACCCCCTACACTGCCCGAACACCACTGCACTGCCCTAAACCCTAAACACCACCCCCAGCACGACCCCCTACTCTGTCCGAACACCACTGCTCTGCCCTAAACCCTAAAACACTACCCCCAGCACGAACATCCTACACTGCCCGAACACCACTGCTCTGCCCTAAACCCTAAAACACCACCCCCAGCACGTCCCCCTACACTGCCCAAACACCACTGCACGGCCCAAAACCCTGAAACACTACCCCCAGCACGAACCCCTACACTGCCCAAACACCACTGCACTGCCCTAAACCCTGAAACACCAGCCCCAGCACGACACACTATACTGCCCGAACACAACTGCACTGCCCTAAACCCTGAAACACCAGCCCCAGCACGACCCCTACACTGCCCGAACACCAGCACTGCACTAAACCCTAAAACACTCACCCCAGCACGACCCCCTACTCTACCTGAACACCACTGCACTGCCATAAACCCTAAGACACTACCCCCAGCATGACCCCCTACACTGCCCGAACACCACTGCACTGCCCTAAACCCTGAAACACTCACCCCAGCACAACCACCTACACTACCCGAACACCACTGCACTGCCCTAAACCCTGAAACACCACCCCCAGCACGACCCCCTACACTACCCAAACACCACTGCACTGCCCTAAACCCTAAAACACTACCCCCAGCACGACCCCCTACACTACCCGAAGACCACTGCACTACCTTAAACCCTGAAACACCACCCCCGCACAACCCCTACACTACCCGAACACCACTGCACTGCCCTAAACCCTAAAACACTACCCCCAGCACGACCCCCTACACTACCCAAACTCCACTGCACTGCCCTAAACCCTAAAACACTCCCCCCGCACGACCCCCTACACTACCCAAAGACCACTGCACTACCCTAAACCCTAAACACCACCCCAGCACGACCCCTACACTACCCAAACACCACTGCACTACCCTACACCCTAAAACACTAACCCCCACACGACCCCCTACACTACACAAAGACCACTGCACTACCCTAAACCCTAAAACACCCCCCGCACGACCCCCTACACTACCCAAAGACCACTGCACTACCCAAAAGCCTGAAAACTACTGACCCCCTACACTACACAAACACTGCTGCACTACCCTAAACCCTGAAACACCACCCCCAGCACGACCCCCTACACTGCCCGAACACCACTGCACTGCCCTAAACGCTAAACACCACCCCCAGCACGACCCCCTACACTGCCTGAACACCAGTACTCTGCCCTAAACCCTAAAACACTACCACCAGCACGACCCCCTACACTGCCCGAACACCACTGCTCTGTCCTAAACCCTGAAACACAACCCCCAGCACATCCCCCTACACTGCCCGAACACCACTGCACTGCCCAAAACCCTGAAACACTAGCCCCAGCACGACCCCCTACACTACCCGAACACCACTGCACTGCCCTAAACCCTGAAACACCAGCCCCAGCACGACCCCCTACACTGCCCGAACAACACTGCACTGCCCTAAACCCTAAACACCACCCCCAGCATGACCCCCTACTCTGCCCGAACACCACTGCGCTGCCCTAAACCCTAAAACACTACCCCCAGCACAACCCCCTACACTGCCCGAACACCACTGCTCTGTCCTAAACCCTGAAACACCACCCCCAGCATGTCCCCCTACACTACCCAAACACCACTGCACTGCCCTAAACCCTGAAACACCATCACCAGCAAGACCCCCTACACTGCCCGAACACCACTGTACTAAACACTGAAACACCACCCCCAGCAAGACCCCCTACACTGCCCGAACACCACTGCACTGCCCTAAACCCTGAAACACCAGCCCCAGCACGACCCCCTACACTGCCCGAACACCACTGCACTGCCCTAAACCCTGAAACATGACCCGCAGCAAGAACCCCTACACTGCCCGAACACCACTGCCCTAAACCCTGAAACACCACCCCCAGCAAGACCCCCTACACTGCCTGAACACCACTGCACTGCCCTAAACCCTGAAACACCACCCCCTGCACAACCCCCTACACTGCCCGAACACCACTGCACTGCCCTAAACCCTGAAACACCACCCCCTGCATGACCCCCTACACTGCCCGAACACCACTGCACTGCCCTAAACCCTGAAACACCACCCCCAGCAAGACCCCCTACACTGCCCGAACACCACTGCACTAAACCCTGAAACACCACCCCCTGCACAACCCCCTACACTGCCCGAACACCACTGCACTGCCCAAAACCCTGAAACACCACCCCCAGCAAGACCCCCTACACTGCCCGAACACCACTGCCCTAAACCCTGAAACACCACCCCCAGCAAGACCCCCTGCATTGCCCGAACACCACTGCACTGCCCTAAACCCTGAAACACCACCCCCAGCACAATCCCCTACACTACCCGAATACCACTGCTCTGCCCTAAACCCTGAAACACCAGCCCCAGCACGACCCCCTACACTGCCCGAAGACCACTGCACTGCCCTAAACCCTGAAACACCAGCCCCAGCACGACCCCCTACACTGCCCAAACACCACTGCACTGCCCTAAACCCTGAAACACCAGCCCCAGCACGACCCCCTACACTGCCCGAACACCACTGCACTGCCCTAAACCCTGAAACACCAGCCCCAGCACGACCCCCTACACTGCCCGAACAACACTGCACTGCCCTAAACCCTGAAACACCAGCCCCAGCATGACCCCCTACACTGCCCGAACACCACTGCACTGCCCTAAACCCTGAAACACCAGCCCCAGCACGACCACCTACACTGCCCGAACACCACTGCACTGCCCTAAACCCTGAAACACCAGCCCCAGCACGACCCCCTACACTGCCCGAACACCACTGCACTGCCCTAAACCCTGAAACACCAGCCCCTGCACGACCCCCTACACTGCCCGAACACCACTGCACTGCCCTAAACCCTGAAACACCAGCCCCTGCACGACCCCCTACACTGCCCGAACACCACTGCACTGCCATAAACCCTGAAACACCACCCCCAGCACGACCCCCTACACTGCCCGAACACCACTGCACTGCCCTAAACCCTGAAACACCAGCCCCAGCAAGACCCCCTACACTGCCCGAACACCACTGCCCTAAACCCTGAAACACCACCCCAAGCAAGACCCCCTACACTGCCAGAACACCACTGCACTGCCCTAAACCCTGAAACACCACCCCCAGCATGACCCCCTACACTGCCCGAACACCACTGCACTGCCCTAAACCCTAAACACCACCCCCAGCATGACCGCCTACTCTGTCCGAACACCACTGCTCTGCCCTAAACCCTAAAACACTACCCCCAGCACGAACATCCTACACTGCCCGAACACCACTGCTCTGCCCTAAACCCTAAAACACCACCCCCAGCACGTCCCCCTACACTGCCCAAACACCACTGCACTGCCCAAAACCCTGAAACACTACCCCCAGCACGAACCCCTACACTGCCCAAACACCACTGCACTGCCCAAAACCCTGAAACACTAGCCCCAGCACGACCCCCTACACTGCCCGAACACCACTGCACTGCCCTAAACCCTGAAACACCAGCCCCAGCACGACACACTACACTGCCCGAACACAACTGCACAGCCCTAAACCCTGAAACACCAGCCCCAGCACGACCCCCTACACTGCCCGAACACCACTGCACTACCCTAAAACACTCCCCCCAGCACGACCCCCTACTTTACCTGAACACCACTGCACTGCCATAAACCCTAAGACACTCCCGCCAGCATGACCCCCTACACTACCCGAACACCACTGCACTGCCCTAAACCCTAAAACACTCCCCCCAGCACAACCACCTACACTACCCGAACACCACTGCACTGCCCTAAACCCTAAAACACTCCCCCCAGCACGACCCCCTACACTACCCAAACTACACTGCACTGCCCTAAACCCTAAAACACTCCCCCCGCACGACCCCCTACACTACCCAAACACCAGTGCACTACCCTACACCCTAAAACACTAACCCCCGCATGACCCCCTACACTACAGAAAGACCACTGCACTACCCTAAACCCTAAAACCACCCCGCACGACCCCCTACACTGCCCAAAGACCACTGCACTACCCAAAACCCTAAAACATGACCCCCTACACCACACAAACACTGCTGCACTACCCTAAACCCTGAAACACCACCCCCAGCGTGACCCCCTACACTGCCCGAACACCACTGCACTGCCCTAAACGCTAAACACCACCCCCAGCACGACCCCCTACACTGCCTGAACACCAGTACTCTGCCCTAAACCCTAAAACACTACCCCCAGCACGACCCCCTACACTGCCCAAACACCACTGCTCTGTCCTAAACCCTGAAACACAACCCCCAGCACGTCCCCCTACACTGCCCGAACACCACTGCACTGCTCAAAACCCTGAAACACTAGCCCCAGCACGACCCCCTACACTACCCGAACACCACTGCACTGCCCTAAACCCTGAAACACCAGCCCCAGCACGACCCCCTACACTGCCCGAACACCACTGCACTGCCCTAAACCCTGAAACACCAGCCCCAGCACGACCCCCTACACTGCCCGAACACCACTGCACTGCCCTAAACCCTGAAACACCAGCCCCAGCACGACCCCCTACACTGCCCGAACACCGCTGCACTGCCCTAAACCCTGAAACACCAGCCCCAGCATGACCACCTACACTGCCCGAACACCACTGCACCTCCCTAAACCCTGAAACACCAGCCCCAGCACGATCCCCTACACTGCCCGAACACCACTGCACTGCCCTAAACCCTGAAACACCAGCCCCATCACGACCCCCTACACTGCCCGAACACCACTGCACTGCCCTAAACCCTGAAACACCAGCCCCAGCACGACCCCCTACACTGCCCGAACACCACTGCACTGCCCTAAACCCTGAAACACCAGCCCCTGCACGACCCCCTACACTACCCGAACACCACTGCCCTGCCTTAAACCCTGATACACCACCCCCAGCATGACCCCCTACACTGCCCGAACACCACTGCACTGTCCTAAACCCTGAAACACCAGCCCCAGCAAGACCCCCTACACTGCCGAACACCACTGCACTGCCCTAAACCCTGAAACACCACCCCCAGCACAACCCCCTACACTGCCTGAACACCACTGCACTGCCCTAAACCCTGAAAAACCACCCCCTGCACGACCCCCTACAGTGCCCGAACACCTTTGCACTGCCCTAAACCCTGAAACACCACCCCCAGCACGACCCCCTACACTGCCTGAACACCACTGCATTGCACTGCCCTAAACCCTAAATACCACCCCCAGCACGACCCCCTACGCTGCCCGAACACCACTGCTCTGCCCTAAACCCTAAAACACTACCCCCAGCACGAACATCCTACACTGCCCGAACACCACTGCTCTGCCCTAAACCCAAAAATACCACCCCCAGCACGTCCCCCTACACTGCCCAAACACCACTGCACTGCCCAAAACCCTGAAACACTACCCCAGCACGACCCCCTACACTGCCCGAACACCACTGCACTGCCCTAAAACCTGAAACACCACCCCCTGAACCACCCCCTACACTGCCCGAACACCACTGCACTGCCCTAAACCCTGAAACACCACCCCCGCACGAACCCCTACACTGCCCGAACACCACTGCACTGCCCTAAACCCTGAAACACCACAACCCTGCATGACCCCCTACACTGCCTGAACACCACTGCTCTGCCCTAAACCCTAAAACACTACCCCCAGCACGAACATCCTACACTGCCCAAACACCACTGCTCTGCCCTAAACCCTAAAACACCACCCTGCACGACCCCTACACTGCCCGAACACTACTGCACTGCCCTAAAGCCTGAAACACCACCCCCAGCATGACCCCCTACACTGCCCGAACACCACTACACTGCCCTAAACCCTGAAACACCACCCCCAGCACAACCCGCTACACTGCCCGAACTCCACTGCCCTAAACCCTGAAACAACACCCCCTGCACGACCCCCTACACTGCCCGAACACCTCTGCACTGCCCTAAACCCTGAAACACCACCCCCTGCACGACCCCCTACACTGCCCGAACACCACTGCACTGCCCAAAACCCTGAAACACCACCCCCTGCACGACCCCCTACACTGCCCGAACACCACTGCACTGCCCCAAACCCTGAAACACCACCCCAGCACGATCCCCTACACTGCCTGAACACCACTGCACTGCCCTAAACCCTAAAACACCACCCCCATCACTACCCCCTACACTGCCCGAACACCACTGCACTGCCCTAAACCCTAAAACACTACCCCCAGCATGACCCCCTACACTACCCGAACACCAGTGCACTGCCCTAAACCCTAAAACACTCCCCCAGCACGACCCCCTACACTACCCAAACACCACTGCTCTGCCCTAAACCCTAAAACACTCCCCCAGCATGACCCCCTACACTACCCAAACACCAATGCACTACCCTAATCCCTAAAACACTACCCCCAGCACGACCCTCTACACTACCCAAACACCACTGCACTACCCTAAACCCTAAAACACTACCCCCGCATGACCCCTACACTACCCAAAGACCACTGCACTACCCTAAACCCTAAAACACCCCCCGCACGACCCCCTACACTACCCAAAGACCACTGCACTACCCTAAACCCTAAAACATGACCCCCTACACTACACAAACACCGCTGCACTACCCTAAACCCTAAAACACTACCCCCAGCATGACCCCCTACACTACACAAACACCACTGCACTACCCTAAACCCTAAAACACTACCCCCTACACTACACAAACACCACTGCACTACCCTAAACCCTAAAACACTACCCCCAACACGACCCCCTACACTACCCAAACACCACTGCACTACCCTAAACCCTAAAACACTACCCCCAGCAGTACCCGCTACACTACCCAAACACCATTGCACTACCCTAAACCCTAAAACACTACTCCCAGCTGTACCCCCTACACTACCCAAACACCATTGCACTACCCTAAACCCTAAAACACTACCCCCAGCAGTACCCCCTACACTACCCAAACACCACTGCACTACCCTAAACCCTAAACCACTAGCCCCAGCATGACCCCCTACACTACCCAAACACCACTGCACTACCCTAAACCCTAAAACACTACCCCCAGCCTGACCCCCTACACTACCCAAACACCACTGCACTACCCTAAACCCTAAAACACTCCCACAGCACGACTCCCTACACTACCCAAACACCACTGCACTACCCTAAACCCTAAATCTACCCCCAGCATGACCCCCTATACTACCCAAACACCACTGCACTACCCTAAACCCTAAATATAGCCCCAGCATGACCCCCTACACTACCCAAACACCACTGCACTACCCTAAACCCTAAATCTACCATCAGCACGACCCCCTACACTACCCAAACACCACTGCACTACCCTAAACCCTAAAACACTACCCGCAGCACGACCCCCTACACTACACCAACACCACTGCACTACCCTAAACCCTAAAACACTACCTCAGCATGACCCCCTACACTACCCAAACACCACTGCACTACCCTGAACCCTAAAACACTACCCCCAGCACGACCCCCTACACTACCCAAACACCAATGCACTACCCTAAACCCTAAAACACTACCCCCTGCATGACCCCCTACACTACACAAACACCACTGCACTGCCCTAAAACACTCCCCCCAGCACGGGCCCCTACTCTACACAAACACCACTGCACTACCCTAAACCCTAAAACACTACCCCCAGCATGACCCCCTACACTACCCAAACACCACTGCACTACCCTAAACCCTAAAACACTCCCCCAGCACGACTCCCTACACTACCCAAACACCACTGCACTACCCTAAACCCTAAAACACTACCCCCGCATGACCCCCTACACTACCCAAAGACCACTGCACTACCCTAAACCCTAAAACACGACCCCCCGCACGACCCCTACACTACCCAAAGACCACTGCACTACCCTAAACCCTAAAACATGACCCCCTACACTACACAAACACCGCTGCACTACCCTAAACCCTAAAACACTACCCCCAGCATGACCCCCTACACTACACAAACACCACTGCACTACCCTAAACCCTAAAACATTACCCCCTACATTTTACAAACACCACTGCACTACCCTAAACCCTAAAACACTACCCCCAACACGACCCCCTACACTACCCAAACACCACTGCACTACCCTAAACCCTAAAACACTACCCCCAGCAGTACCCGCTACACTACCCAAACACCACTGCACTACCCTAAACCCTAAAACACTACCCCCAGCAGTACCCCCTACACTACCCAAACACCATTGCACTACCCTAAACCCTAAAACACTACCCCCAGCAGTACCCCCTACACTACCCAAACACCACTGCACTACCCTAAACCCTAAACCACTAGCCCCAGCACGACCCCCTACACTACCCAAACACCACTGCACTACCCTAAACCCTAAAACACTACCCCCAGCCTGACCCCCTACACTACCCAAACACCACTGCACTACCCTAAACCCTAAAACACTCCCACAGCACGACTCCCTACACTACCCACTGCCCTACCCTAAACCCTAAATCTACCCCCAGCATGACCCCCTATACTACCCAAACACCACTGCACTACCCTAAACCCTAAATCTACCCCCAGCACGACCCCCTACACTACCCAAACACCACTGCACTACCCTAAACCCTAAATCTACCCTCAGCACGACCCCCTACACTACCCAAACACCACTGCACTACCCTAAACCCTAAAACACTACCCCCAGCACGACCCCTACACTACACCAACACCACTGCACTACCCTAAACCCTAAAACACTACCTCAGCACGACCCCCTACACTACCCAAACACCACTGCACTACCCTGAACCCAAAAACACTACCCCCAGCACGACCTCCTACACTACCCAAACACCACTGCACTACCCTAAACCCTAAAATACTACCCCCTGCATGACCCCCTACACTACACAAACACCACTGCACTGCCCTAAAACACTACCCCCAGCACGGGCTCCTACTCTACACAAACACCACTGCACTACCCTAAACCCTAAAACACTACCCCCAGTATGACCCCCTACACTACCCAAACACCACTGCACTACCCTAAACCCTAAAACACTCCCCCAGCACGACTCCCTACACTACCCAAACACCACTGCACTACCCTAAACCCTAAATCTACCCCCAGCATGACCCCTATACTACCCAAACACCACTGCACTACCCTAAACCCTAAATCTACCCCCAGCATGACCCCATACACTACCCAAACACCACTGCACTACCCTAAACCCTAAATGTACCCCCAGCATGACCCCCTACACTACCCAAACACCACTGCACTACCCTAAACCCTAAAACACTACCCCCAGCACGACCCCCTACACTACACCAACACCACTGCACTACCCTAAACCCTAAAACACTACCTCAGCACGACCCCCTACACTACCCAAACACCACTGCACTACCCTAAACCCTAAAACACTACCCCCAGCACGACCCCCTACACTACCCAAACACCACTGCACTACCCTAAACCCTAAAACACTACCCCCTGCATGACCCCCTACACTACTCAAACACCACTGCACTGCCCTAAACCCTAAAACACTACCCCCAGCATGGGCCCGTACACTACACAAACACCACTGCACTACCCTAAACCCTAAATCTACCCTAAGCATGACCCCCTCCACTGCACAAACACCACTGCACTACCCTAAACCCTAAAACACTACCCCCAGCATGACCCCCTACACTACACAAACACCACTGCACTACCCTAAACCCTAAAACACTACCTTCAGCACGACCCCCTACACTACCCAAACACCACTGTACTACCCTAAACCCTAGAAAAGTAACCACCACCCCATGCCCAATCCCCCTTACCTCTCACTCCTCGTGGTTCCTCTCTCCTCGTGGTTCCTGCTTCATGTCGTCTCTGAGGGACAGTGCACGTCGTTGTGAGGAAACGGAACAGCCTCTGTTTCCTTACAACGACGTGGATCGTCTACATTTTATTAGAACTCATGGTCATTTACCATACATACCTTTACAACAAAATTTGTTGTAAAGGCATGCGTGGTAAATGACCATGCGGTCTAAAAAAATGCATAGTAATGACTTCGCGATGTACAGTGCATGCGTGGTAATGCATGCGTTGTAATGGTATCGCGAAGTAAAAATGTCGTTGTAACGGCTGTTTACCGATTGAAGCTGGCCCCTGTTCTTCAGTGAGTCGTTTATTTGATAAATTAGGAGGAAGGAATGTGTTTTTTTTACCGAAAAGTGCATTCCCGGCTGTTGTATTGTGAAAGTGTCCGCGTGGCCTGGTTTCACTTCCGGTGAGAGAGTGGAAGAGTCTGTTTGGATCTAAATGGGTTCTGCTGTTGGAGGGGGCCGGCGCGACACATCATCAGAACACACAGCTAATGGAAAGCGTTGTTCCCGAAGTGTGGAGCAGTGCCATGAGAGGTCAATGAGTGTGTGTCCCACCGCAGTATGACCGTACCGCGTGACCCATGTGCCGCCTCCAGTGTACGGAAGGCAGAAGCGGCATCCATCGCAGGTCCTCTTGAAGACCGTTGTAGCACTAATTCTACATTTTGGAACTAGGGCATTTTAACCTTATTGTTCCTGCCAGATACAAAGAGAAGATCCTGTGTTATTTAGTGCCCTTGTTACCTTTTCTGTGGGTAGTGGTGCTTGTCACTTCGCTGCCCCGCCGGTGCACACGACTGGGCTCCCCACCTCGTGTGCCATCTGCAGGGCCTCTGCCCTCGGATCACTGGTTTCGGTTTCTGGAGTGGCAACATAAACAGTTGCTCCCAAAGGACTAGCCTGAACACTTAGGTGAATATCCCCTGCGCCAGCATTCCGCGGAAATTCTTTCCTAGCTCTCCCACGTCGACGATGATGTCATAATAGCACACCGTATGACGTCATAGGAGCCATAAGAGGACGTCGTCGGCGTGCTGACGTCAGTTCCACCCATTTTTTCCGTGCCACCGAGGTAAACAGGTGGACCGACACATTTTCACATGTATACATAGTATACTAAATATATATATATATATATACATATACAAATGCATAACCAATAAAGGCATAAAGAAATAGCAACAGATCAAGCATTTCTCACTATTAAAACATAAGCCTGATTAAGACATATTAAAAACATTCATGCCAAACAGTAAAAGCATCTTTTTGGTAGAAACAGGTGGACAACGGGGAGGCGGGTGGGACAGTGAGGAATCCACAGGCAGATACTGTATCCACCAGAAAAGGCGTTACCGAAGGTAAGTAACTTGCTCTTCTGATGGATACTTCTGCCTGTTGATTCCTCACCTTTGAATAGAATCCTCAAGCCGTACCTCACCCAGAGGAGGGTGTCCACCTGACTAGACCAAAAATCTTGCAAAACAGATCGAGCAAAATGGCCATCCCTCCTAACCTCCGAATCCAATAATAATCGAATAATTTTTAGTCGAAATTATATTGAAAATAATACTTTAAAAATACTTTTATTAATAAATTTAGACAAACACTTAAAGGAAAACTTTTATTTATAATTAATTTAAAGATATTTCATACTTTACAAATTACGCCGAAGTCGCGACCCCAGCGCGACTTTTCAAAATGGCTACCGGAATGCGCGCAGCCATCGTGTAGGGTGCGCGACTTCTGTATAATATATATTTTTTTTTAAAAGAATGAATATAGTTTTCCTAACTAAAAATTATTCACAATTTTTTAAATATATATATATGTATATATATATATATATCCAACTAAAGCCGCTCCTTCCGGACTGCTGGGACCCCTGGAGAGTGGCGCACACACCAGTGGAGCACACCAGTAGTCCAATTCTCTAAAGTAGCAAAGTCAGCGCGTGTGTTACTGAGAGCGCGCTGACTTTGCTACTTTAGAGATATATATATATATATATAAAATAAAAAAACCATAGGATTGAGGTACATTAGACTTACAAATTTTAATTTAAAAAACCTTTGAAATTCACTGGAAAAACCATAGGTTTCAGGCACGTTATAGTTAGAAATTAGCATTTAAAAAACTATAGAAATTAACTGGAAAAACCATAGGTTTCAGGAACGTTATAGTTAGTTGGACATTTCACTTGTACAAAACCATAGAAATTCTGGCGTTATAGTTAGTTCAGCTATAACTCGCGCCCCCGCAATGCACTGCTGATGACGTCACATATTACATCATTCATGACATGGTCAGTGACATCACTGATGACATCACTGATGACATCTCAAATTACATCACTGATGACATCATGCATGTGAAAATCTGATGCACCTCCTCACAGCTGAATATAACCTTTGATACACCCACTCTAAAAACAGACTACCATTTTCGAAAAAATAGACACATCAATACCAGTTACTAAATACGCACTGAATGATTCCTAGGACTACACACACATCCACTCATTCACCCATACAGTCACTCATACATGCAGTCACTCATCAATACAACACTATCATATGCACTCATACACCTATACAGACACTCACACACTGCCACATATCCAGAGTTACTCACGCACTTAGTCAGTCATGCAAAGAATCAATCATACTTCCATTTACTCACCTATACAGTTATACAGACACAACCTCACTTATTCATACAGATACTAACACATAATTACTCTCTTATAGAATCACTGATACAAATACACACTCATCCATGCAGCCACTCTCACAATTACTGACTCTCACATATAGTTATTTATATACACCATCACTCACATATACTGCTTTTAACATATGTAGTTACTTGCACATGTACCACTGAGACATCCATTCACTCACCAACACACCCATACACACACTCACCCACCCATACAGCTGTTTCCACATGCACTCTTGAACCCATACACCCAGTGAATCAACCACTCACACATCTATGCACAGAGTCACACACCTCCCACCCACCCACACACACACTCAGGCAGCCATACAAATACTCAGGCAAGCAATCAATAACCCATATAGACACTCATGCAGCTACTCACCAACCCATGCAGCAGCTTACACAACAACAGACAGACTGATACAGACTTTCACACAGTTTAGTCACTAACCCATGCATTCAGTAAGACACATTTAATCACTCACTTATACAGTCAGTCACGTACCTACTAAATCCTCCATACAGACACTTATACACCCACTCATTCCTCAATACAGCTTGGCATATATATAAAACAATATTAAACTTTACAGAAACACACAGTCACTGGATGATGTCATCAGTGATGTCATTTGAGATGTCATCAGTGATGTCACTGACCATGTCATGAATGATGTAATATGTGACATCATCAGCAGTGCATTGCGGGGGCGTGAGTTATAGTTAGCTGAACTAACTATAACGCCGGAATTTCTATGGTTTTGTACATGTGAAATGTCCAACTAACTATAACGTTCCTGAAACCTATGGTTTTTTCAGTTAATATATATATGTATATCTCTCTATATATACACACATATGTAGACAGATAGATAGATAGATAGATAGACAGACAGGCAGACAGACAGGCAGACAGACAGACAGACAGACAGACAGACAGACATCAGGGTGAATGGCCAAGTGGGGACAGAAAAAAGGGGGCATTTCAAAGCACATTTCCCCCATGCACTTTTCTTAAGAAAAACTAGACCACGATACATAAACATAGATGAAAAGAATTACACCAAATTTGACAGAAAACTGGATCTTTACTCAGAAACCATGCTTTTTGTGATTTGATGTAAATTTGTTCATTAGTTTTTGAGAAATTAAGGTTCAGAATTTGTAGATATATTGGCAGTTGGTCCTGTGGACTCTTGATGAAGTTCACAGGGACCACAAATTAAATGAATTGAGTGTTTTGATTGGTCACAAGAGCTTTTTTCCTGTTGCTCTGTTTGGTCCCACTGCAAAAAATATGTTAATAACCTAATCTACCAACCACCTGAAATATAAATAACCCAAACACCCAAAAAATTATCTGAAGCCAGTATACATCACCCAACCCCAAAAATATTTCAAAAACATTCCAATATGCCTAATTGTTCATTATAAACCCTGCTCCTCAAGCATATCTCGGTCTTTGAGGACTGTTGCTTAATGTCTGTTAGTTATGACAAAATCAGCAGTTATTTCCTCAGAGTTAAGTGTGTTAAGTTCAAGCAGTGCCAGTAATTTTAGAATGAAGAGAACAGTGCAATAAAAGTTCCATATTTAGAGTAGAGAAAGCTTTGATAAGCAAAAAGGCACAACAATCAAAGTCAGATAAAGTGACCCATAGATATGACTTTTAAAAAATGTAAATTCAAAAATCACCTGGAAAATTTAAACTACTAATGTAAAGTCTCAGTTCATGGTTGACTGCGACTGTGATTTCAGGCCAGTCACAATGGAGCAGAGCTCAAGTACACAAAGTAGGCCACCCTAGTCAAAGGTTTTGCCTTCTGACTTAGGTCCTA
Organism: Calotriton arnoldi; assembly: GCA_963921515.1. Lineage (NCBI taxonomy): Eukaryota > Metazoa > Chordata > Amphibia > Caudata > Salamandridae > Calotriton > Calotriton arnoldi. Next base: position 174,440 of record CAWUFW010019308.1, on the reverse strand, counting down.
ATTACGAGTTTTTTGGTCCATGGGACCACCGAACATGTGGTAGAGGTCCTTAGACTGCCAGATTGGCAGTCTACCTGTCATATTACAACTACGGCAGTGAGACCGCCACAGGACCATCACAACTTCCGGGGATCCCTGTTCCTGCGGTGATGGCACAGCCGTGTGAGGCTGTAATATGCTGGTGGTGCGGCTGTGGCACCACAAAGCATATTGCGAGTTTCCTCACTGCGACCTTTTTCATGTCGGTGAGGAAACTAAGGAGGGCCTCCTGGTGCCTCCTTGCATGGGGAGCATGAAGGGTAGCACATGGTGTGCCCCCATGTCTGTATGCACCCCCTGTTCCTGCACGGAACGAAATGCACAACATTGTGCATTTCGGTCCATGCAGGAATGGGCTGCAGCAGTCCCACAGTGGTGCATTTCTAAGGCTGTCCTATGATCCTTAGAAAGGCGCAGCCATGGAACCACCACCGCAGTACCACCCAACCTGTATTCCAGTAAGAATACAGCAGGCGGGCTGACTACAGGTTTGGTGGTGTTGCAGGACGCTGGCGTGGCGGCCCACTGCCACACTGCCAAACTCGCAATCAGGCCCTTAGTCTACACCTTGGATGTCAAAATCTTCCAGCCGTTAATATCCAAGGCCGAAGCCAGTGGACATACCTGAAAGTTTGATATATCATTGTCGAGCTCAGAAGCCATTGGTTTTGATGCCATCATTTTGCCTTTGGTCTTAGTCTCTTTTTGGTTTTCGCAATCCACCAGAGGGGTATGGCTGAAAGCATCAGAACTTCGTCCCAGTCCTCAGTATGTGAAAAAAGTCTGACTTTTGTCCAACTGCTGGAAACATTCTTTCTGGTCACTTCTTCAGCCCCCTAATTCTGATGGAAGGCTTCTAGGCACCATGTTTCTCTCCAGCCAGGATTACTTCAGGGTCAAATGGAGTAAGGAGACTTTCTGCTTTTTTGTCCCTGGAGCAGGAAAACTGGTGATCATCCACCTGATCCTTGTTCTAGTCACTGGATACCTGCCAGGGGTAATTAAGTCATTTCTTGAAGCAGGGTCTTCTTTATTCAGATGTTGCATCACCAGGTCAAGCAATGTTCTTAGAAGGTGATGGTATGGATTCAGTCTTAGCTGGTGTAGTAGCCGGTGACAGGAGAATGTCCAGCACCCAAACCTAAGTATTTTCTTACCTTACTCTGACATCCTTTTGCAATGTATCCGTTATTGTGAAATTTCTCCAAATCCAATATTGCCATCCCATTCTTTAAACAGAAAGTGCTCTGGCTCTCCCTTAACCCCCACCCATTTATATATTGTAGGAAAGTGCTCTTTTTGTATGGTCACTCCCTACTTTTTGCTCCAATGGTGATGGTTTTGACTCTGAAAGTGCGCAGGATCCTGCTAACCAGGCCTCAGTGCCATTGCTCTCTCCCTACAACTGTTACATGTGAATTGGTAACGCCAATTGGCAAGTACTTTAATCCCCTTATAAGTCCCTGGTAAATTGTACCAGTGGTACCCAGGGCATGAGTGTTAAAGGGGTCACCGGGGCCTGAAGCACTGTTTGTTCCACCCTGAGTGACTCAAGTAAACAGATGATAGCAGTCCTGCCATTGTGGCTTGCGAGAGCAGTGCAAACTGCTTGAACTTGACTTTACTCTCACCATGTGTGGCAAGGTCTAAACACTAGTTTTAATGTATGTCAGTCACCCCTAAAGAATGCCACCTGAGCCCAGGAAGCAGGATACTAAGACTGCCTTCTTCCGCTCACAACTTGACCGGGCCAAAAATAGACCCAGGGAACTATTCAACATTATTAAAAACCAAACAACCTCTGCCCCCCCCCCAAGGTGACGACCACTATCGAGAGATGTGAAGAAATTTCTAACTTCTTCTCTGAAAAAATCTCCAAAATTGATCATTCCTTCGTCCTAACTCCCCTCCTACATAGCCCACTACCCCCTTGACTTTTCCTCCAATTCTCCCTCCCTCTTAACATTTCCTCACGATCCCTCATCTCTGCCTCTAGTCGTTTCTCTTCCTGAATCCAACCCCTCCAAACTTGAGCAAAAAAATAACGCTTCCTGGCATAACTTCATAGTCCTCAACGTCATTGCCAGACTTAAACCATCCTCTCACTCCAGAGACCCTCTCCCTGCCAACCTTGTCCAAGATTTAAAACACATCATTGCCCCTTATTGGACCTCCATCATCAACTCCTCCTTTGCCACAGGTTGTGTTCCTGTTTCCCTCCAACTTGGACAAATCACTCCCATCCTCAAAAATCCTGCCGCCGACACTAATGACCTAAATAATCTTCGGCCTATCTCTATCCTCCCTCTTCTCTCTAAAGCCCTTGAAAAATGTGCCCTGCGCCAATTAGATAAACACATTGACACATTCAATCTATTGGACTCCTTACAATCCGGTTTCAGAAAGGGCTGTAGTACTGAAACGGCCATGCTCAATATAATTGATGACACCCATCACTCCCTCGACAAGGGCGAGTCCTCCCTTCTCATTCTCCTTGATCTCTCTTCTGCTTTCGATACTGTTAACCACTCTACTTTACTTAACACCCTTAAAGATCGTTTGGCCTCAACGGTTCAGTTCTCAAATGGTTCTCCTCCTTTTCCAACATAGAACCCAGCAAATTAAAATTCAGGACTGCCTTTCTAAACCTTTGACAGTCTCGCTGGGTGTCCCCCAGGGTTCTATTCTCTCGCCCTCTCTTTTCAACCTCTTTATGGAACCCCTCACCCTTATTCTTAAGCAAGCGGGAATCAAGTACCACCTCTACGCTGATGACACTCAACTTTATCATAAGATTCAATCCCGCTCTGACGTGATACACCTCAATGACGCCTTGACTAAGATTCAATCCTGGTTCCACTACAACCACCTCAAACTTAACCCTAAAAAAACTGAAATCATTCTTTTCTCCCCTAAAAACAGCTCGCTCCCCATCCAATCCTGGATCTCGGTCCTTACAGCTCTCAACTGCTCTCTCACCATCTCCAATTCTGTCTCCCTTGATGACTATCCACGCTTTCATCACTGCTACTCCCACTAGTACTCCGCTCATCTCCTGAGCTAAAAGTCCAATTTTGTGGTGTTGCCCTGAATCGTGGTTCTTTCCTTATACGTTGTGGTGGAGGTGGTCTTTCATAATACTCGTCGGTAGTATACGGGTATATAGTTTCCCGATTAAATTTCAGAACATCTTTTTTAAGTTTAGTCTTTTTCTTTCCTCCCAGTATTTTAAAACCTGGTAATCATGGAACTTCAAGAAGCATCATTTTAACAACTGCCACGCATTAATATTAGTTATTTCTGTCGTTTTCCTTTCTTTTCTTCAAATTACTGTAGCGCTGGACCAAATGCGGTCTCCCACCCTCACCCTCCTATGGGGCACCAATTCTTAAGTTTAGGGTAAGCAATGTGGAGGTATTTGCCTCCATGTTTGTTGTAGTCACAGATGACTGACACTCAGTTTTTCACGAATAGCCACTCACTATTAGTGTCTGTGTATGAGGCTGAGTGGAAATCATGTCTTGTGCTTTGTTTCTCTACACAATTGTTTTCTTTTTTACAGGTGCTAAATATAAAGGCCATTTCTCAGTGGGTTGTGATCATGTCACCCCACACAGTGGATGTCCTCTCACCATAATTGTGGTAAGAGCGGAGCCCTCCAGATTATTATTTAGGTCCTGATGAATGCCGCGGACCCTCTTGGGCCTCTTGGCAGAAACATGTTGACCATATTGATATCGGTGAAGGGACAATAAAATCCCCAGTTCACCGATCACTATACATTTTTAATACCATACAGATGCCGGTAAATATTAAATTAATTTGACATCTGGAATGGGTTTTAAACTCACTTTTCTTTATAAGGGCCCCACTTAGTTTAGAAGTGCATCCCTGTCGTCAGGTGATGCCCGCCCTCTATCAAACCAAGTTTTTAGAGGGCGAGGACTGGTCTATGATGAAGCATGACACCAGGTGGTGTGTGAGACCAGTCCTTCACTTTTTGTGAGACACCTTCACTCACTGACTTAGATACATTGCACATAGACTAGCTCACTGGGAGCAGCTCTTTTGTGTTTATACATTTATGTTGGAGGCTGCTGACTCCCAGTACCCCGTGCCTCTTGTTCCCTTATCCCAGGTATATTCTGGGTATTGTGGTTACACAAACAAGAAATCCACTCAATCACGCTCCTTCTCCGGAAATGCACCTACCATCTGGAATGCACTCCCTAAAGAACTTCTTTGCAACCCCTCCTACTTCAGCTTCAAAAAAGACCTCAAACTTCACCTTCTCGACAAATTCTGGGGTCCTTAACCCCTTCTCAGGGCTCTCATCCCGACCCGGTTTCCTACTATTTAGGGTCCCCCCTTCGTGTGTTCTTCCTTTCTTCCACTTATCCCTCTCATAGGCCCTGCCGGACCTACTTGGTATTTCCTTACCCCCCCCCCACAGCCTCACTCCATTCCTACATCCTACCCCCTACTTCTCTATCCCCCCCTTTTTCCACGCTAACCTCTCTTCTCTTGACTGGCTGTTGCCTATCGCAATTTGTGTAATCCGATCGTATAAATTGAGCTGTCATCTACTGTTTTAATTGGTTTTGAATGCTACCTCATTGTATTTTGCTATATTGTAATTCCTACTCATTAAACCCTGTAAAGCGCTCTGATACCCTTGGGTCCAGCCAGCGCTATATAAAACCTTTTAAATAAAAATAAATAAAATAAATAAATAAAAATATTAAAGGAGAGTACATGTAAGTGCAAGCTTATATGTCCCTGTAGTAGCCTTTTCATTAAGGGCTACTATAAGTGATCAGTGGTCCTTAGGATAACATGGGCTGGAACCAGGGCAACCTTAAGGTTGCCAGCTCCATTATGGTACAGACAAAATGTTTGGCATCACAAAACTTGCCCCATCACCCCTGACACAATTCTCCTGTCAGAGTAAATGTGGAGTGCACCCAGGTTGCCACGTTAGAAGTTGCCCACCTGGTTGCCCCAGCTTTTCCTGTGCTCTGACAGGGCAACCCTCAGCTGCTGCTGCCAAGACAGGAATCTGACCCCTTGGCAGGAGGTGGGAATTCTCCCAGGAGACAGAAACAATGGCCTGGAAGGTAAGGAGGTGAGACCTCCCTTCCTAGTGGATGACTAGTGAAGTAGCACATCAAGGTGGTGAGCTTCAAAGCTCACTCCACCACTGATATGCGACCAGGAGCCTCCCAAAGGAGGAAACAGCTGTCCTCCTGCCCCCAGGCACATTTGCACCTGGGCAGGTAGGAACATTATGTAGTCAGCAGATGTGCACCCCAGAAGGCTTGCCACACCACTAGGGTGGGCTACCTGGTCTGTAGAGCTAAAGAAGGTTTTTGCCATTCCTAAAAGTGGCAGAATAGAGGGTTCTGGGTAGAAAGGGTGACACACATATCTCTGGATTTAGTCACCTCAGGTGCGGATTAGCCTCTGGGGCTAGTAACCCATTGGCCACTTGCTCGCAAGCCTCAAAAACCTCTAAATATAGGATTTAAGGGGGATCCCTGGCACCAGACCCTCAGTTCTGATTCAAATTGCAACATTCGACACAGAAGAGACCTGAGTCTCCGACAACAGGACCAGTACAAATCAAAGGCATGATACCCTGCACCTGTGGCAACCATCCTAAAACTGCATGATTTGGACTCGTCCCAGACCAAACGCCACTTCCCCCAGACAGAGGGACCCATTTGAGAGCCAAAGGCAACTCCAGACTTCCTTGGACTAATGGCACAAGTCCCCTGCTGTTCACAGGTAAAAACAACCAAAGAATTGCTGGACATCAATCCCTCTGTGGGATTGCCCAAAAGTGGATGTTTCAGTGCATTGTAGAAAATGTAGTCCTGACCTCCAGCAAGCTTCTGGCAGCTATGGCATTTGGCAGTATGACCTTACTGCTCCCAAGGCTTGTTGGTGGCCAGTCCCGCAACCAACCCATTCACTCAAAGCTGCACCACAAGGGAAACACACAGAAATTTGAACCGACCCCAGCAGTGGCCCCATTCTTGATGTGTTGCACCTGTTTCCCCGCCAGCACCGCCTAAGCGGTAAAACCAGCTCCCCTGTGGCTCCCACTTCAACAGCAAGGACAGCCAGGACAACTCTGCACAAGGGCCTCTCAAGCCAGATAAACTTGATCTGACTGTAGTGGCATAGTCCTGAGACCTTCATCTCCTTAACCCCCAGTGGGTTCCAAGCAACTCGACCTGCAAGTGACTGATTGTCACTAGTACTTTTTACCACTGACCACAATGCTAAAGTTTTGCAGCATCGATTTGCACTGATTTATTTTTGCTTCTAAAATCCATAACTCTGCTTGTACTTATCTGATTGACTTAATTTTGGCATCTAAATTTATATAAAATCTGCTTTATTTTTATAAATTGGTGTTAGAGTTTTTTAGAGTCCTGCAAATTACTTATCATCCATGTTGGAACTATGAAATGCTTAACACGGGTTCCTCTTGTAAAGACTGGCTGCTCTCTGCCTCACTACCAGGACTGAGCTAAGGATTTATTATTGTGAATCCAAGGACCATCTTTGGGGCATTGTATTACATAGAAAAGGCTAACCAGTCTTACTACATAATACTCCACTTTCCTACATTGGTGTTATAGCGGAGGGATACTGAACCTGTATTTCACAGTACCACTTGGTCATAAGTAATTTTGCACAAGAAATCCACTACTGACTTTATACTCAAAAATATTTTTTCAAAATGTTCTCAAGATTTTTTTTTATTGGAATTTTGGGGGTAGTGTACACCCCCATTCCAATAGTCCAATTAAAAGGTAGGAAAAAGTTTAAAAGTTTTTTTTAAAAGTTTTAAAAGGATCCAACTTTCAGGTAAAGGTTAGGCACAATAGAGAATGGCAAGAATCACAACCTGTCTGTCATCCCAGCCCTGAAGATCAGAGATCTAAATTTTTTGCGCAAACCTAGGGGCAGTAGCTACAGAGTGACAGCTAGAACGGAGGACCTAGAAAAGGTCCTCAGCTTGAAAGAGAAACTTAGCGGCCATTCCAAAGAAGAAGACCCGGAAGAGGGTGAGGATGATGCCCTAGCCCAGATTGAAGAGGTTGGGGAAGAAGGTGAAGACCAAAACTCTCCACCCTTTCTCAGACCCCCTTCAGCAGTGGGAAGTGACAGAAGTCACTCTAGCAGACCCCCTATTGGTAAGGTGGCAGCAAGCCTTGAGGAGGAGCTTGGTATCCTCTCACTAGAAGAGAAAAATATTGAACTCAAGGAAAAGAGAACAGACCTTAAAGAAAGAAAGGTCAAGGTGGGCTTGAAGCCCAAAGATAATGACGGCAGCAACTTTGATAGGGAAAAAGAGGACGCCTTTGACCCTAAGATACCCAAATGGATTCTTCCCACGTTTAGTGATGTTGATGACATTGACACATTCTCTACTGTGGGAGTTTTTCTCAGTGAAGGGCAGATATAGACTTCTGACCCTTAATGGGGATGTGGCTGAGTCCTATCAGCATATGAAGGAGACCTTGATATTGGATTTGGGCTCACCACAGAGGAATATAGGTTGACATTTAGGGACACCCATAAAGGTCAAAACCAGATGTGAGTGGACTTTGTGGACTCTTCAGTCAAAGCACTAGAAGGCTGGATAAAAGGCAATGAGGTGGACACTTATGATGGGCTATAAAATTTTAATTATGAAAGAGCACATTTTGACTGATTGTACCACAGAGAAATTGAATCAGCATTTGATGGATTCCAAGTGTTCTTCTCCCAGAGAGCTGGGGAGGATATCTTACAAATGGGTCAGTACCAGGGTATCCAGAAAGACCCATGGTGGGAGTGACCAGAAAAAGTGTGCTCAGACTTCCCAGCAGGGAAAAGATGTAAGAAACAAAAAAGATCCAAATAAGGAGTTCTCAAAAGGCACCCAAACTTCTTCCCAGGATAGTGGACTCTGATACTCAACCCAGACCAAAGTCAGGGCTTATCAGGGTAAGAACTGGAACCCAGCAAAGGTTTGGAGTTTGTTGTTACTGTCATCAGCCAGTTATTAAGAGAGGAGATGCAGCATGCTCCAAAAAGTGCCCCAGTGGTGAACAATACAAGGGACTGGCTAGCATAGGAGTGAGGATGTAGGTGTACTCTGGAGAGTCCAAAGGTTACACTGAGGCTACTGTAGTTTCCCTGGGTGGGGTGAATATTGTAGCCCTGGCTGTCTTACCTCCAAGCATGGAGAAGTATAAACAAATGCAAAAGTTCAAACGGACTGAGGTAAAGGCTCTGAGGACTGAGGTAAAGGCTCTGAGGTATACAGGTGCCAGTGTCACTAAGTAACGTTTTATAGACTTATTAATCAAAATCATCACAAAGTAATACATTTCAGCACATTTCCAGCAATTTAGCATATAATATTGCTGTATAGACCATACAACGTAATGGGATAGTTCAATTAGATTTAATAATTTTGATTAGAATTGATGCACGTAAAATTAATCAAGATTAAAAATAAAGCTACAGTTGTCCTAACCTGCAGAAAACCATTCAGGTTATTTGCAAAGTACCAAGTGCTTGCAAACATTATGGGCCCTATTCACAAAGGCAAACTGAGACAAAAGTCTAACTTTACTGCTTTTGGTATTCATAAAGGGCATTTACGAGTAGTAAAGTTAAACTTTTGTCTCAGTTTAACTTAAGTTTTGGTCTTAAGTCTTACTGAGACCAAAACTTAAGTTGAACTGAGACAAAAATCTAACTTTACTACTCATAAATGCCCTTTGTGAATACCGAAAGTCCTAAAGTTAGACTTTCGTCTCAGTTTACCTTTGTGAATCGGGCCCGACATGCGTAGGATTCTATTAGTGTTAAAATAAATGTGTCAAAGTGCCATGTAAAATCACTCAACAATCTGAGCAAAACCAATACATATAGGGCTTATCAGGGTTAAAAATAAAGCTGTGTTAATCTTAGCCCACAGAAAACCATACAAGTTGGTTCAAAGTGCCAAGTGCTTGTAAATATTATATATAAAAAAATCATCAGAGTTAGAAGATTTGTTGCAGCGTTTTTTAAGAGCAGACAGGGGTCCCCGGACCACTGCCTACTCTTAAAAAATGAAAAGAAAACTTTTAATTTTAGTTTTAGAAACGCATCCCATTTTCCTTTAAGGAAAACAGGCTGCATTTGAAAAAAAAACAAATTGCTTTATTTAAAAGCAATCACAGATCTGGTGATCTGCTGACCCCAGCAGGCCACCATCCCTGTGATTTTTGCGATTCCGAGGGGGTTGCAAATTGCGACCTACCTCATTAATATTCATGAGGTAGGTCATTTGAGATCCCCTAGGAATCGCAAAAAGTGTTCAACACACTTTCATGTATGCCGTTTTGCAATTTCCTAATTGCAAATTGCAAGGATTCGCAATTAGGAAATCGCAAAACTGTTTCTTCATGCATCTGGCCCATAGTGACTTAATATAAAATATTAAAGATTATGTTTTTCTCTTAGTACGTTAAAATGGCTTTTCAACAAGACTTTATTATAGAATAGGATGCCCAAATATTTATATGACTTTATAATATCAATAGGCCTTCCTCTTGCTTGCCACCATCGAATTTTGGTAGTCAATGGACCTATTGTCATTACCTTGGTTTTCTTGATGTTCAGTTCCAAACGATTCTGCTGTAATATATTTGTTAAATGCAGTGATTGCCTATTGTAATCGTATAGGGGTTTGGCTAAGTAATATCATATCGCCAGCATACTACAGATAATTTAGATGGCAGTTGGCAAGTTTGGGAGGGTGAGCATTGATGGATTCTAAGTGCTGGAACAAGTCTGACATAAAAAGATTAAAAAGACATGGGGCCGATACACAGCCTTGTTTAAGGCCATTACAAGTTTTGATTCTCTTAGACAGACTGGAGCCATCACCTAATTCAACTTGTACCCATGTTTTTGAGTACAAAAGTATAATAGCCTCCAAATATTTTTTGGGGATTCCCCAACCAGCAAGTTTTCTCCATAGTATAGCTCATGGAACAGAATCAAATGCAGATGTTAGATCTATAAAACAGATATATAAATTTTGTTTTTTTAAAACAGCTAGTTCCGCCAGAAGGGTGAGGTGGCAGCTTGAATGGTTTCCCCAGACAAAATGATACCTGGTGTTAATCACCAGGTAACCAATACTGACAACGAGACTAAGCTCCATCCAATGGCCTTGGTAAGCTTAGAGTGGGGAGGGGTTACTGGCCCAAAGAAGATGGTTGTGTCCCCGGCCATCCCAGTGCAGTGTCTGTTTGGAAATGATCTGGAAATGTCTGCTAGGTCAGAAGTGGAAAGGAAGGCTTATGCAGAAATGCTGGGTCTCACTGAGTGGGTGTGTGTTGCCACGAGAGAATGAGAACCCAGCTAAGTTAAGGAGACTAACCCTACACTGGAGAAAACAGAGTTTTCTAGTAAAACCCTCACCCACTAGGGTTACCACTTGGTAGCATGCTTCATCATCGGGTCCATCCCGTTCCGCTATGGAGGGGGGCATGCTGCGACCCACGGACTATGTGGGAGCATTTAAGTGACTATGCAATGATTAAGAAAATGTTGTCAAAAATAGGAGTGGGTGGGGGGTTCTGTGCTGGAGTACATCTTAAAAATACCTGGTTTGTAGGTGTATCCTATTTATTCTGGCAAATAGTCGGTATGATTAAAAAGGGGGAAGATACGAAAGGAGGACATTATGTACCTGCTTTCCTAAAAGGTCAACATGTTTCAAGCCATACCCCTATTGGCTTTTCATCAGGAGCTAGGAAAACAAATTCCCTGGTACCACTCCTGCCACTTTACACTGAACGCACACTCATTGCATGCTAAAGAAAATGGTACATATACATTTACCACCTGTTTGGCGATCACTGTCTGCATTTCTGTAGAGATATAAATAGTGAGTTAAACTTTACAGCTGTGTGGCCGCATGCATCTATCTTCCTTTATGTTTACCAATGTCAATCTTATCATAGTGTGCACCTCCAAGGTAAGAAATGTGAGATAAAAACATTTATTGGGTGGACACATCTAGTGTAGCTCAAATGGAGCTTTTTAAACAGGCACTCTGTGTTCTCAAAATATAATGTCAAAAGCACTTTTAGACACACGTATATAATACAAAAAACACATTGCATGCACATAAGATGCTTGAGTTTTGCATTATGGTTCCTCCGGGGGAGAGGGTAGCCTGTAGTCACACTCTAAGGAGAGAAATATGGTAGGAGAAAGAAGTTTCTGCAGTCAATAGGGGGGATTTTAGTAAGGCATGCATGAACCTCCTACTCGGTTCCATTAAGGTACAGGAACATACAAAAAACACCTCGTCTGGATGCCTGTCTGTGTTTTTTCAAAATTATACATATTATATTTGTATATGGATATTGAAAGCGGTATAGAAGGACATTGTTTAACAGAATTTTATTGCATTACCCTGTTTTATCAAAATTATATATGTTATATTTGTATATTGGAGGACGTATAAGGGGATGTTTTCAACAGAATGTAATTGAGGTGGTGTGTAGTGTCTGCCATTTGACGAAACCAATGAAAACAGTTGTCTTCAATAATCAAATGACCTGGCACCTAAGGAATTTCACCAATTGCATGATACATGCCACAAGAGCACATGCAGCACAATAGGGAAGTCATGGGAGGTGGAAGCTTGTAATAATGGACCAAGGTTCCCAAAGCAACAGAAAGGGCAAGAAGTTTGCAAAGGCAGATTCAAAGAGGTCACAGGACTATGGGGTTGTTTTCTCCTGAGGGGAATGCCCTGGTGTCTGAGGAGAGAACTGCAGCTGAAGGAGTCTGGCCTGACCTGGCAGAACTTCTAAGTGCAGGGGGACCCGCCAGAGAGGACCTATGCCAAGGGCAAAAGTCATGCTCAACTTTTGAAGGCTTTAAGTAGCAAGCTGCAAGGCAAGAAGAGAGAGATATCAGATGCATCCACAGGGTCTACTGGGAAGGTGGGCCAGGGACCCCAAACCAGGGGCAGCCAGGAGAGTGGTGGTCTCTGAAATGTACAGAGCATTCATTCTGACCTTAGCACATGACACCCCCTTGGATGTACATCTGGGACAAAAAAATGGGACATGTTGGTTGCCTACTTTAATTGTCACCAGATGTCTGAAAAGGTGAAAGAGTTTTATCACTCCTATGTCATCATTTCAAGGAGACCAAACAAGACATAGTGGACTATGTACTTGGCCTGCATTCACGTATGGCTGAGTACATGAAAATGGCAAACAAACATCTGGAGGCCAGCCAGGAGCTTATCAATCACTGGTATGACCAAATGTCAGCACTAGTTGAGTACCAACTAGGTCAGATGCTGTGGGTGTTTAAGCCTGTGGCTCCCAGGGCCCTCCAGGACAAGTGGACAGGGTTATCTCATTTTGGAGAAGAAAGGGGAAGTCACCTACTTGGTAGACTTAGAAGCCCCTAGGAGTCCTCACAGAGTTTTCTGAGCAAATCGCTTAAAACCACACCAGGACAGAGCTGACATGACCATGCTCATGGTCACTGATGGCGGCCAAGAGGAGGAAAGTGAACTCCTCCCTGACTTACTGTCAAGAAACCCACAAGATGGTTCAGTAGAAGGTATTGTTTTATCAGACTCTTACTGTGCAACAGCAAGCTAACTGCAGACAACATTGTGTGTCCATGGTGTATATGATGGTGACATTCTCCCTGTCAAAAGCAACATTTATAGACTGTCTAATTAAGTCAAAGTCTGCATCAAAGCTAAGCTTGGCAAGTGATTGAACCCTCTGACAGTCCCTGGGCTAGCCCAGTGGTACTGGTTCCCAAGAGAATCACTGACAAAATATCGAAGGTCAGAATATCGACCTACAGAAATATCGACGCAAGAATATCAAAGTCAAGAATATCGACATCCTATCTACATTATGGTAAGTACAAAAATATCGAGAAAAAAAATATCGATGTCAAAAATATCGTTGTTAAAAATATCGTTTTTTATTTAACTTAAAAAAAAATGTAAATAATACATATAATTAAAATAAACATGGTTTAAAATATTATAAAATGTTTAAAAATTATAAGTAATATATATGTAATGTAAAAATAAATTAAACATATACATATAATATATAATAAATATACTTACTAATAATTTTTAATAATTATTTTAATAGCTTATAATTTTTTTAAAATATCATATAAATTATAAATACATCTATACACATAAAACAATAATATAAATACAAATTAAATAAATATATATAACAAATTAAAAAATTAAAATTATTTTTAATCTTTTAAAAATTAATTATATACTACATTAACTAAAATAATACAAAAAATATTAGATAGCGGAGGTAATAAAATTACTATTCCAACTCCAGTGAGTGCAACAGTAGGTAAAGTGTTGGATAGCGTAGGGGTTAAAATTACTATTCCCATTCCAGTGAGTGCAACAGTAGGGAAAGTGTTGGATAGCGTAGGGGTAAAAATTACTATTCCCACTCCAGTGAGTGCAACAGTAGGGAAAGCTTTGGATCGTGTAGGGGTAAAAATTACTATTCCCACTCCAGAGAGTGCAACAGTAGGGAAAGCGTTGGATAGCGTAGGGGTAAAAATTACTATTCCCACTCCAGAGAGTGCAACAGCAGGGAAAGCGCTGGATAGCGTAGGGGTAAAAATTACTATTCCCACTCCAGTGAGTGCAACAGTAGGGAAAGCGCTGGATAGCGTAGGGGTAAAAATTACTATTCCCACTCCAGAAAGTGCAACAGTAGGGAAAGCGCTGGATAGCGTAGGGGTAAAAATTACTATTCCCACTCCAGAGAGTGCAACAGTAGGGAAAGCGCTGGACAACGTAGATGTTAAAAATAACATACTTATAAATGAAATAAATATTGTAATTAAATAATGATTTATTAATAAATTTAGAAGAAAAAAACTACAAATATATCAAAAATAATAATTACTTTAATAATATTAAATACTTCCCACCCTATTCACCAATAAACACACAACACACTCCACATAAAATTTCACACAATTAAATTAATTTTCAATTAATCAAGTAATAAAAATTAATTTGCAATTAATAATTAAATAAAAAAATTGCCAATAACAATAAATAATATGTAATAAAAATTAATAACCAATTAATAATTAATTAACAAAAAATTAATTATCAATACTAATAAATAATATGCAATAAAAATTTATAACAAATCAAAAATTAATTAACAAAAAATACAAACACCAATAAATAATATTTAATAAAAACTAATAAACTATTAATAATTAATTAACAAAAAACTAATTATCAATACCAATAAATAACATTTAATAAAAATTAATAACTAATTAATAATTAGTTAACAAAGAAATATCAATACCAATAAATTATATTTAACAAACTTTAATAACCAATTAATAATTAATTAACAAAAAAATTAATTATCAATACTCAATTTTTCTCAATTAATTACTTAGGGGCCCATTACGATGGCGGGCGGAAGCACAACCGCCGTGCTGGCGGATGCAAAAACCACCAGTTACCGCCGGCACGCAGCAGTCCACACGCCCGCCCAATTACGATGCGAAAAGCAGGCCAAACACCGCCGGCAAGCCAGCAACACCGTCCGCCATCAAAGTGCGCCCGCACACGTAGCGGCGCAGCACAACTGACACACACCGTCCGACGAAACACGTCCCGCCCGGCGCATAAATTACGATGCCGCAAACAAACGGCTCCCACGGCAAAGAGACACCGCACGTGAAAGAGAGGCGGAAACACGGACGCAGAGCACGGACAACGAAGAAGCGGCACCCCGGGCATGAATCCAGCACTGCAGGCCCTTCCCATGCTTCTGCTGATGCACCACCAAGGACGCAACGTACCGCGGAGACGCAGGTAGGCACACACACAACAAGTGCACGCAAACAGCGCACACAGTGCAAGGGCGGATAAAGCGGACAACCCCCACCAGCGCGTGCACACTACACATCCACCATTGCATCCACATATGACACACAGGCCAAATCCTAACATCGCGGAACACATGTGTACACACCACCTGGGACTAGGAACCAACCACCCCGTCACGGCCCCAAAGCGCCGATGACGCCGCCACACATGCGCACAACGCAGAGGCCAACCGCAGCGCCATGCATGCGTCGCACACAGACACAGGGACACAACCAAGCAGCACACACACCAGCCCCACCCCGAACGCACATGACACGTGACAGGCCGGCCACAGACATGTCCCCAACGCCCAATTCACGGACAACACCCAACGCCACACAACCGACGCACACATGTCAGTGAAGTCACGCAACAGCAGGACACACCCCAGTGTAACAAACATGGCGAAGCACACAGCGGCGGCAACACCAACTAGGAGAAGCAGGGCTCCTTCGGGAAGAGGAATGCCAGTACCACACTGAAAAACCCATACCACCCTGCACATATGAACAAGACACATGAAACGGAACACCAAAGAGCCCGGGGACCGACAACAGGTGGCCCAAGAATTACATCCACACACAAGGCCCAACGCAGAGCGGAAAGGCAGCCTGCCGCCCACACAAGGGAGAGCAGACAGCACTGAATGACCTTCCATTCCAACACCGAAACCACAGCCCTATGACAGAAGCCGGTGAATACAGCCATTGTCCAAGAATAGACCAACACAGGCATGCCGAGGAGACCGACCACACGGCAGATAGCGCATATCACAGAAGCACACAACGGACGGGGAAGAAAGAAGAAAACACTCCCCCATGTCGGCCACATGCAAGTTAATTGGAAGGAGTCACACAGCACCGACCTTGAACTGTCTGAGAAGCATGTGGGAAGAGGGCCCGTGTCCTCCAAACAAGCCAACAGAACACAAGTCCTGTCTCCCCACGACTACACAGAGCTCACAGCAACCCCGGAGCGTGCACATTGCAGACTGCACACACAGCCGGAGCACGCCACCTCTACGAACCGCTGCGAAATGGCAACCGCAACACACCTACCCAACTACGCCAAAGAGCTCAAGCTGTACCAAACCAGCACGATACATACATTGGGATGCGATCTCCTGTCCCTGCTGAACGTAAGTTACCGACTGACTTACCGCATCACATTGTTCAGCTGCGTCATGCCCGTCTTCTACTGTCGGAGGTGTCCCTACCAGCATCCCGTCGAGATATGCCTCTCCAACCCGGCATGTCTGAAGGCGGACCTGCTACCACTACTCCTCCCTCTGGACGCACACGACAGGGCCTGCTCTGCCTATGGGGGCATGGCGTATGTGGCCAACATCGCACGCGCACTGAAATGGAACCACTGTGCCTCCACACGACGGATCATCGAGAACAGCTACATCGAATGTCACCCAGCATGCCCCATCATGGTCCTCCAAGGGACAACCTACGAACAACACCTTGACAGCCACCATCCGCTTCATTGGCTGGCAAACATGTACACCACCAATGACATGGAAGCCCTGCTGGACGGCATCGCATACCTGTCAACCTGTAAATACGTCGGACCACAACGCAGGTTCCCGAGTGACCTATGAAGTCCAACCCCGCACCCATGCTCAGCTTCCGCACGGACTGGCCAGTCACCACCACAACAGCCATACCAAACGACCGGCAACTGTAACCACACCATCAACGACATCGCCATGACATCGGATATGACCGGGACATGCACACTGTTCCCCATCACATCCAGGAACACCGCATGCATCGTGGGAGGCAGTGGCATGGGCTCTGTGCATCGCACCCACATGGACGGAACTGCACGAACAACCAGGACACGACATGGATCCAGCGCCCATGGACACACACACCGCTCAGTGGACATGAATAGGTCGCCTGGAGTCTGTGGGTGCTGCACCCCTCCCACCCCCGCCCCGGGAATCCCATACCAGGACCTTTGCATGGACGACAAGTGCATACAACAACAACACGACCCCAGTGACTGTGACATGTCCAGTAACCACCACAGTGCAACAACAAGTGGCACGCCGCTGCATGCACGCAAGCACATGCCCTGATGTCATCTCACATGCACGCGTGCATGAGGAACAACCGCAGCAAACCTGTCACATGGAACTGAGATGGACTGTGCCCATGATGCCGAGCGGTCTGGTAGGCTACATGTATACCGTCTGTGTCAAAGTCCGCAGCTCCGCAGCCATACGTAAATGTACATTAGCACAGCCTTGGCCAAGCAGATGTAACCCCACACCCTATCCCATTTGTAATCATGCTCAGTATATCCTCAACATGTATCCCGCTGCCAGTAGTGTCCACTATACTGCATCACAGAGGACAGAAGACTCAATATAATGTTTGAAACCAGAACTGTCTCCGCTGACTCATTTCACAAGTACGAATGAGAGAGGATGAGAGTATGTGAAGTACACGGCAGTCGTGACATGACCATGTAGTCCACTGGTATTGGATGTCAACGCAAATGAGTAGCACTACTGTGGAAGACACACATGTGTCGTGTGAAGTCGTATGGACGCAGTGCTCAGGTGGGTGGGTGCGACGGGTAGATGCGCACATGCCAAGTTGGAGCACGCCGTGTTGGGAGGGGTCATGAACAGTACACCACCGCTTCCCTGGGCATTGTGAGAGGACACCTGTCGGGGGAGTGAACACGTGTGTGCACAGCAGCCGGGCACACGTACAAAGCGGTACCAGGCGCACCGAATGCCCACCCTCTGTGGACAAGCTGGATCTTGTTGTGCGCCCGCCATGCCCCTTGACAAGGCACACACAGCCCCAGTCGACCAGGTGTAACCCCAACATAGTCAATCCACACAGGCGATACAGGGCACGGGATGGCAGTGGAGCATGGTGTGTGAGAGGTCTCCTCGCGCTCCTCCTGGTCATATCACGCAGGCAATAGAACCTCAACGTCCAGCATGGCAAAAAGTCAAATGGAAGTGTAGGGGGACGCACCACAGCACGAGCAGCACTGACGTCACGGGAGGTGGCTCGCACCATCCCATCCATTGCCCATCATACCAACCACGCCACATGCCATTGCGACTAAGTGCAAGCGCGTGCGCCACCACCCCTGAGCCCTCCCCAGAGAGGCCAAAGAGTGAATGTGTGGGCCATCAGCCACAGACGGACGCGGCATGGCCGCAAGGGCAGCCACAGCCACTGGGTGTCGCAGGTGGCGGATCCGGAAGGCGAAGACTGTGATGCATAGTCCATGCAGGCCGGGTCTCCATTTGGGGCACCACGCAGGTGGACGGCGTCCCGCCACACATCATACCCTGAGACAGCCCACTCGTGCAACTGGACCCACACATGCACTCCTTGCCCTCTCTGGTGCGAGCTTGGGGCTGCCTGTGCAAGCGCTAGCCTCGCAGGTGAGCATGCATATTGGGGGGCGAGGGGAGGACATGAGGGCTGGGGCGAAGATGACTGTATCACTGTCAGTTAGTACAAGGGATGACCCAGATGTGGAAAGGAAGAGACGTGTCCCGTGTGTACTGCAACTAGTCGCCAATCCAACTACCCCCCATGTCCGGAATGTAAGCCCGCACCTAGGCCCGCCCATCCGCCACATCGAACATACCACCAGCACGACAACCTTCCCATTCAAAACACTGACTGGGGGTGGCGACCAGTGAACAATCATGTGTAGCCTACCCACGCGTACATGTGGGCCCTCCATGATCCATGTCACCTGCGGCAAAGACATGACATGCGCAATGAGGGAAGTGAGGAGAGCTGTCCGCCCCACGCGCAGAAGGTGCATCAGCTCCACAGACCCAGCAGCGAGTCCAGCAGGGGTCACATGTGCAGGGGCAGCTGTGCCTGGTGTGAAGGCACATGCATATGGACAGCACATCGACCAATGTGTAGTCTGCCCACATCCACAGTCCATCATCATGCGGACATAGGAATTGAACACAGGGCAACACATCTTAGCTGGTGCACCCACCGTGACCAACAATGCGCAATCATCGACGTACCCGCCCTGTGCATGGCCCCCCACCCAACGGAGGCACATCCAGTGCCACCATCCCACACACACAAGCCTTCCACGGAACATGCTGTGTCCAATGGTCAGTACAGAGTCAGCGCCCATCTGGTGGATCCTGAACAGGAGACACATGCACACACATGCCAGCTCCCACTATGTACGACTGCCACCTGGCACGTGCAATGTAACCTCTCACCTGTGACGTGTGACTGCAAGCACACAGCCGTCTTGGCATGGGGCTGTCAATGTGGACACCAGTCAATGTTTCGGGAGGTGTGATCCGTACAGTGCTGTACATAGGGTGCAGTGCTGACACCTACTACTGTCTCATATCCCCTCGTGCCACAGGTCCCACTTGTATTGGCCGCTCAGCCCGTGCCCACATCGTCGTCGTCGTGTGCCATACTCATCCAGCCTCGGAAGCAGTACCATGCTCAGCAGACACTCATGTTGCCGTGGCGTTGCCGCTTGACGAATATGCAGTCAGTCCCCATCAGCACGCCCGCAAGTCATTGGGGCCTAGATCCCCATGTGCATGCACATGGCAGTGGTATGTCTCACTTGCCATTGCCATTGTTGGGAGACCTGTGTAAGTGTATTGTGGCCGTGCCGTCCCAGCTTGACAGCTGGGCTGTGGCCCATGTGCTTGCTCAGTCATGTCAGTGATGTGTATGCGAAATTGCTATGTGCCGTGTTGCTTTGACATGTGTCCTCTGCCATTTAACCCAGGCGGAGACCGAACATTGACCGCCCATACCAATTGCTGGCGGACATGGACGATACAGAGGTAATCAGGAAGTTTCGGCTGGACAGGCCAACTCTGCATCGACTGTGTGCCATGTTAGAGCCCCATCTCCGTCCCCGCAGGGTGTATCCGACTGCTGTCACCCCCACGGCTAAGGTGATGGCCGCCATGCATTTCTTCGCCACTGGGTCATTCCAGCACACAGTGGGCAGTGGAGGAGGGATGTCCCAGCCCATGTTCAGCAAGGTGCTGAGGGATGTACTGGCAGCCATGATGCTGTACCGGAACAGGTACATCAGATTCCCCAGGGCTCGTGAATTGGCGGCAGTGAAGGGTGCATTCTATGCCCTTGGCAGAATCCCACACGTCGTGGGAGCCATTGACTGCACTCATGTTGGCCTTGTTCCACCACAGGCCACTGAGCACCTGTACCGCAACAGGAAGCACACGCACTCCCTGAATGTGCAAGTGGTGTGCCTTGCGGACATGGTGATCACCCACGTGTGTGCAAAGTTTCCAGGCTCGGCCCATGACGCACACATAATGCGCAACAGCATCTTGCCACGACTGATGGCCAATCTGCAACAGGATCGTGGCTGTATTGTCGGTGAGTATGTGGAGTGGTGTAGCGTGCTGGTTGTGCGATGCTGTCCCCTGTCCAGTTGGAATAGCAACGGTTCTCTGTGTCCCTCACACCCAGGTGACTCTGCGTATCCGAATGGGGCATGGCTGCTCAGTCCATTGAGGAATCCTCGCACCCCAGCAGACGATCGATACAATGAGGCACATGGGAGGACCAGACGTGTGGTCGAGCGTACCTTTGGCCTCCTCAAGTCCAGGTTCAGGTGCCTGGACCGCACCGGGGTGCACTGGCGTACTCCCCACAGAAGGTGTGCCAGATAGTGGTGGCGTGCTGCATGCTGCACAATCTGGCCATTCGGAAGCAGATCCCCCTCATTGTGGATGACGGAGATCAACCAGGGCCCCAGCCCGCAGACCAGGACAGCTCGAGTGAGGTGGACAGCGGAGAGGAGGAAGCTGGGAATGTGCGCCAGCAGCTCATCGCCCGCTACTTCACTTGACGGTGAGTGTCCATGTACGACGGATGATGTGTCTGTATCTATGCAGGTGTGTGTGTGCTGTGTCAGGGTGGCCGTATGTTCACTGCGTGCAGTGTGTCAACGCTCCATGGCCAGGGTAGTATGCCACTGTTGGTGACTGTGGCATTGTGCCCTATTGCTCTGTGCGATGTGTGTACATTGCTTGTAGTTGTTGACATGTACTGTGTGATGGGTGTGTGACACACTCATTGAATGTGCTCCTGTTCTGTCTCCCACCCCTAGGTCCCTACAGGCCCTCCGGATTCCATTTCCATGCCACGCATCAGGTGCCTTTCCGCCCAAGGTGGCCGTTGTATTCCGTACAATAAAGACACAGGGCACAAACAGCAGTTAGTGAAAAAGGTGCATTTATTACAAACTGTGACATGTGATTGTGTGTAAGGTGATGACAAAAGTGGTGCGTGCAGTGACAATGAGCTGTCGGTCATGGCTGCGTGATGATCAGGGTGTACCCACTGGTTCTATGTCCATAGTCCAACACACACATGCCATCCAGATGGCTGTGTGGAGTGGGATCGTAGAGCAAGTCAATGCAGTGGCTGGTCAAGGAAGGCTGGCGGAAGGCTGGCTGGCTGCCTCACTTGCGACTGGAGCGTGCGAAGTCCTCCCGGGAGATCTGTTTCCTCTTCGGACGGCCCCTTCCACGTTTGGGAGGGGGGTGTGTGGTGGCGACCTGCTGGTGGTGGGTGAGGTGTGCTCACTGGCTGTGGACGCAGGGGAAGTGGACACTGCTGCCCGAGCCTGCGCCCTAGCAGGTGGTGGCGGAGGTGGTGTTGCTGGCCTTGCCTGTGACCCCACCGCCACCACCAGCTGGCCCATGAGGTCCACGAGTTGGTCCATACGGGACACGAATTGGCCCATATGGGCGTCCATGGACCTCAGCACCCCCAGCACCTCCCGCGTGTCAGTAGCAGACCTGGCCCATTGTCCTTGGGCCTCTTCATAGGCCCCAAGGACTCTGGCCATTTGAGGCAGGGCATGGCTCCCAGGGGAGGCTGGCGTTTCCCTGACCCTGCTCCTCCTACCAGTCCTGCTGCCACCGGCCTGCCCACTAGCCACATTGCTCACCACGGTCCTCGCTGTGGCTCCCAGGGTGGATCCAGTCGGCCGGGCCACCACCTGCGCTGGGGCTGGTGCCAGCGAAGACGTGGTGGTGGTGGAGGCGGTGGTGGTCGGTGCGGCGATGGTGGCGGTTGCGGCAGTGGTAGTGGCCGCAATGACCGTGGGTGTGGCCGCAACGACAGTGGCAGCAGGGGACTGGGACTGTTCAGCATCCCTGGATGATGGGTTGGTGGGTAGGAGGGGTCCTGGGGAGCGGCTGGGCCCTGCCACGCCAGATGGGCCAGCTTGGTGGTCCGTGTCCGAAGAGGTGGACAGATCCTCCAGATCCGTGTGTCCTCGTTGGGGGCTTGTAGGCTGGCTGTGCTGGCTGCTGTCTCCATCCCCAGCGTCCAGCAGTTCGTCACCTGTGGAGAGAATGAGATTTGTTATTGTGTTGCACCTGGCGAAGTATGTATTAGTCGTCTGACATTGGCAGTTCGTGCAATCTCGTACATGGGTTTCCCGGAGGCGAGTGTGTGGCTGTGGCATCTGTAGGTGTGTGTGCTAGGCAATGGGACTGTGTGCTGTGCACATGTGGCATGGGACGGATTGGCCATGCCGATGGGTGTGTTGCTTTGCCCCTACTCATTGTGACTCTGGTGTATGCGGGCTCCTGGCCCATCCTGGGTCTGGTTTGTACTTTGCTTTTGGAGTTCAAATGGAATGCTTAGGAACGCATATGGCAACATGGGGGCCATGGCCCAGATTCGCATTTGGGAGGGAATATGCTTTTGGGGTTCAAATGGAACGCTTAGGAACGCATATGGCAACATGGGGGCCATGCCCCAGATTTGCATTTGGGAGGGAATATGCTTTTGGGGTTCAAATGGAACGCTTAGGAACGCATATGGCAACATGGGGGCCATGCCCCAGATTCGCATTTGGGAGGGAATATGCTTTTGGGGTTCAAATGGAACGCTTAGGAACGCATATGGCAACATGGGGGCCATGCCCCAGATTCGCATTTGGGAGGGAATATGCTTTTGGGGTTCAAATGGAACGCTTAGGAACGCATATGGCAACATGGGGGCCATGCCCCAGATTCGCATTTGGGAGGGAATATGCTTTTGGGGTTCAAATGGAACGCTTAGGAACGCATATGGCAACATGGGGGCCATGCCCCAGATTCGCATTTGGGAGGGAATATGCTTTTGGGGTTCAAATGGAACGCTTAGGAACGCATATGGCAACATGGGGGCCATGCCCCAGATTCGCATTTGGGAGGGAATATGCTTTTGGGGTTCAAATGGAACGCTTTAGGAACGCATATGGCAACATGGGGGCCATGCCCCAGATTCGCATTTGGGAGGGAATATGCTTTTGGGGTTCAAATGGAACGCTTAGGAACGCATATGGCAACATGGGGGCCATGCCCCAGATTCGCATTTGGGAGGGAATATGCTTTGGGGTTCAAATGGAACGCTTAGGAACGCATATGGCAACATGGGGGCCATGCCCCAGATTCGCATTTGGGAGGGAATATGCTTTTGGGGTTCAAATGGAACGCTTAGGAACGCATATGGCAACATGGGGGCCATGCCCCAGATTCGCATTTGGGAGGGTATATGCTTTTGGGGTACATGCTGTGAGCCATGGGTGCCGAACGTGACATGTGTTGTGGCAGCATGACAGTGCATGGTCTGAGGTGTGTGCATGCCTGACATGCCCTGCATATTTGCTGTCTGTTGTGGTTACTGGACATGGCATTGGACGCATCGTTATGAGTGAGTGATAGTTGTGTGCCAGCCAACGTATTGCAGTTGTCCCATCTCCTTGGTGTGCGTGCTGCCCTGTGCCATGTGCATCACTGCAGTGCTCGGGGGGTGTGGCCCATGTTGTGTGTTGTTGCTCACAGTGTGTTGTGCGCTTAATTGACTTCTGGCACATGGTTGGTCATGGGCATGTGTCTTAGCGTGACTGCTGTATGTGTGGCAGCTGTGCGGATGACATGCCTTTCATGAGACTGGGGCTGACGGATGGGATGGATGGTATGTTGTATGTGCATGGTGTGTCTGTGTGTTTGATGGGTTCAGTGGTGTTCGTGTGCATTTCTGTTGTTCCGCTCTGTTGCGTCTAGTGTTGTTTGTCTTACATAGGCGTAGTTGTGGGGTGTGTGGTTGACAGGCAGTAGGGGCTACATGGACAGGACTTCAATGGTGTTTCGGTTGTGTGTGATGAGTTGCACAGTGGCTGCCGTGTGGGACTATATTCAGTGTGGCTTGTGCATGCAGACGTGGCTCCTTGGGTGTTGCTATGTCTGTGATGGGTCATGTGGGGTGTGAGTCTGCTGTTCATGTCCGTGTGCACATTGTTCACTTGTTCGTGACGGTGGGCGGTGCTGCGTGTTCGTGTGCTACGTGACATGTCCCATGTGTTGGTGGTGTTATGGTCCTCATGCCTCCAGTAATCCAGCCCTGTCCAGTTTCCCACCTGCAAGTTGTTCGTGCGTGCACTGTACTGGATGCCACATGGCTCTTAGCGGGGGTGCTCCATGTTGCAGGTCTGTGGGGGTGGGGGGTGTAGTGGGTCGTGGGGTGGCTGTACACCCACTGACACCGATTGCTGTGGACCGTGATGTCTGCCTTTCGGCTGTCGTTGTGCACTGCGGTGGCTGACACGTGGGTGTGGGGTGTGGGGGATGCTCCTCCTTGCTGTGCTGTGGGACTGGGGACTGGTGTGTGTTGTACTTGGGCTGTCCACCTCCGACCCACTGCACTTTGTGTTCCTGCCACTTACCTGTTACTTGTCGGTTGGTGCAGCTGTGCCTGACACATGGGTGTGGGGAGTGCTCCACCTTGCTGGTCTGTGGGAGTGGGGGCCTGGTGGGTGTTGTACTTCAGCTGTCCCCCTCCGACCCACTGCACTTTGTGTTCCTGCCACTTACCTGTTACTTGTCGGTTGGTGCAGCTGTGCCTGACACATGGGTGTGGGGAGTGCTCCACCTTGCTGTGCTGTGGGACTGGGGGCCTGGTGGGTGTTGTACTTGGGCTGTCCACCGTCCCACCCACTGCACTTTGTGTTCCTGCCACTTACCTGTTACTTGTCGGTTAGTGCAGCTGTGGCGGACACATGGGTGTGGTGGGTGCTCGTTGTGGCGCTTCTGGCATATTTGGGGACCTGTTGGTGGTTACGTGGCTGGCTTAGTGTACACATGTCCCCACGCATCTTACAGTTGTTCGGTTTGGCCTGTGTGTGGTAGTGTCTGTTGCATGTGCGTGTGATGTGTTGTGTATTGTGTGCTGGACATGGGGGTGTTTGTCCCTGGGAGCTGTGGCATGGTGGTTGCGCATGTGTGTACATAGCGGTGTGCTGGTATACATTAGTTTGTACTTACCAGCCTCCACTCCCCTGCTAATCCGGCGAGGATCTCCGGATGGATTACGACTCGCACCTTCTCCTCCCACGCTTTGAAGGTCTTAAAGAGCGCGGGATTCCCTCCGCCAGTGACGGCAGCCAGCTCTCTGTTTTTGCCCTCCTTCTTCTTGACCAGGCTCTTTACGTCATTCCAACGTTTGTTTATCTCGGTTCTGTTCCTGGGCAGGGTCCCGACTGCATTGACCTGGTCTACGATCCGGGTCCACATTCTGTTTCTGGTGGCTAGTGGTGTGTGCTGGACCATGTTCCCATAGATTTGTGGGTACACCTTGATGATCTCGTCGACCATGACCGTCAGCTCCATGGGCGTGAACTTGGGCATTCTTTGTGGTGCCATGGTGTTTGTGGTGCTGGTGCGGTGTGTGTTGTGTAATGTGCAGGGGGTTTGTGGTGCCGGTGTTTGGTGGTGGTGGTGGTGGTGGTGGTGGTGTTTGGTGGTGGTGGTGGTGGTGGTTGTGATGTGTGCGTTTCTGTGGTGTGCTGCTGTCCTTGCTGTGTCACTGTGTCCTCTCCTTTCCTCTCTGGTTTGCAATGTAGCAAGGGGTTGTGGTCTGTGGGAGTGCTGCTTTTGTACTCACCTATGTGGGTGTGTCCTCATGGTCTGTTGTTTTCAGGTGTGTTGTGTCTGGGGTTCTGGCCTTTGTATTTTTTGTTTGTCCGGGGGTGTTTTCGGGATGTGTACTGTGCTTGTGTATTTGTGCGTGCCTTGCTGTGTGGACTTGTTGGCCATGTTGTGTGCTATTGGTTTTGTGTGCGGATGGTTTCTGTGCAGGTACGTGGGCGCCATGGCTTCTGCCGTGTCGATTCTCATCGGCGTTGTTTGCGCTGGCGGGCGGTATATTTGTTGTTTTTCCGCGCTCATGGCGGTGCGATCGTAATTTCACGTGCGGTGTGTCGGCCGTGTGGGCGGGCGGTTTTGTGTTGTCGTGCGTGTTTCCGTCCGTGGCGGGCGGTTTGACTCCGACTCGGACGATGGCGGGCGGTATTTTGTATGATTTTTCCGCCGATGGCGGTTTTCAGTTTGTGTACTCATAATGGCGTGGTCGGTGTTCAGGCGGTGTGTGCGGGCGGACTTTTGCCGCTTCCATGCCTGGCGGATTTTTTTACGCCGGGTATCGTAATGTGCCCCTAAATTACAAATAATTTACTTACCACCCTATTCCCCTAAAAACACACAACCCACTCCAATAATAAATTAATACAAATAAAATAATTATCAATTAATAATAATTAATTACCAATTAATAATTAATTATTCATAACAATAATTAAAAATTAATAATTACTTAATTAAAATTAAATTACTTCCCATCCTATTCCCTATAAACCCACAACCGGCTACAGAAATAAAACACAACATTTTATTAAAATAAATTAATAATTCCTAAAAATTATTTAATTTACTACAATTAAATTACTTCCCACCCTATTCCCCTATAAACCCACAACCCGCTCCAGTACTAAAACGCAAAATTTACTTTAAAAAAAATTACTAATTTCTAAAAATTTTTTACATATATTTAAAAAAACAGTACAATACTTAACAAAAAATATAGAACACATACATATTAAATACATACTAAAATACATATCACTCATATAAATATCGATATTACTAACATCGATATTTGCAACATCGATATTTCTTACCCTAACTTCGAAATTCTGGTTGTAGATATTCTTGACTTCGATATTTTGTCCCGACGATATTTAAAACTCGATATAACTGTGCTTCGATATTTAGGAATCGATATTTTGACTGTCCACCCCCCAAGACTCACTCAAAGGGTGGAAAACCAAAGATAAGGCTCAGTGTGGATTACAAGGGTTTACATTTTTAAATGCAGTCACTAAAACTGATGCACACCCCAAACTAAGAGCAGATGATCTCATTGACAAGCTGGCTACAATCAAATGCTTTAGTACCTTTGATTTAACATTAGCGAACTGGCAGATTGGACTCACCCAGGGAGCATAGGAGAGATTAGCACTTTCAACCACAGAAGGCCACAATTTAAGGTGATGACTTTTGGTCTTAGAAATTCACCTGCCACTTTCCAAAGGTTGGTGAATTTAGCTCTCAGGTCTGGAATAATTAGTGCAGCATATCCAGATGAAATAACTGTATTTAGTTCCACCTGGGAGGATCACCTGGTCTACCTAAGGAACGTTTTATAGGCCCTACAGCAGGCAGGGCTAACTATCAAGGCCAGTAAGTGTGAGATAGAGGAGAGTTCTGTTGTTTACTTGATCCACCTTGGCGGTGGAAGCCAAGTACAACCTTTCAAACCCAAAATCCAGACCATATTGGAGTGAGAGGCTCCCAAGACCCAGACCCAAGACCGGGCTTTCCTTGGCTTGACTGGGTACTGCAGGTTTCTCAAGGGGTATGGCACTAATGTGGCCCTACTCATTGAGCTTACCTCTAAAAAGCAGCATAAGGAGGTCATCTGGACCACAGAATGCCAAAAGACCTTTGACACCCTGAAAGAGGCTATGTGCTCAGCACCTGGCCAGAAGACACCAGACTATGGACAAGAGTAAATTGTCCAAACAGATGCTTCTCCACATGTGATTGGGAAGGTGCTGTCACAAACAAATGATGAGGGCCAGGAGCTACCAGTTGTCTATATCAGCAGACAACTCCTCCCTTGAGAGCAGCATTGGAGTGCCATTGAGACGGAAGCCTTTGGTGTGGTTTGGTTGCTAAGAAAGCTGAGACCATACTCGCATGGTTCATACTGAAAACAGGCCTCTCAGATGGCTGATGCAGATGAGAAGAGAGAACCCAAATTGTTGAGGTGGTGCATTTCCCTACAGGGGATGGACTTTTCAGTGGAACACAGACCAGGGACTGACCATGTCAATGCAGATGACCTTTCCAGGTTTTTCCACTTAGATGATGGGAACTGCTAGGTGTTAGGTTAGTTGCTCATCACCTTTCGTCTGTGGTGGGTCATGTTGGAACGTGCCCTTTTGTATGGGAAACCCCCCACTTTTTGCTCCAGTGCTGATGGTTATGACTCTGAAAGTGCACTAGGTCTTGCTATCTTTCTCCCTAAAACTGATACATGTGAATTGGTAACCCCAATTAGCAGGGACATTAACCCCCTTATAAGTCCCCGGGAAATAATACCATTGGTACCCAGGCCATGGGCGTTAAAGGGGTCGCCAGGGCCTGAAGCACTGTTTATGCCACCCTGAGTGACCCAAGTAAATAGATGACAGCTGTCCTGCTATTGCAGACTGCAAGAGCAGTGAAAACTGCTCAAACTTGACTTTGCCCTCAACATATGTGGCAAGGCCAAAGCAATATTTTTAATATATGTCAGTCACCTCTAAGGAAGGCCTCCTGAGCCCAGGAGACAGGGTGCATTATATTAAATGTGAGGACATATAAGTACAAACATATATGTTCCTATAGTAGCTTTTCCACTAAGGGCTACTGTAAGTGATCAGCGGCCCTTAGGATAACATGGGCTGGCAGCCGGGCAACATCGAGGTTGTCAGATCCATTAGGATACCACCAAAATATGTCATGCTTGGTATCAAACAACTTACCTAAGCACCCCTGAGGTGATTTTTGTGTCAGAGACAATGTGACATGCACCCAGGCGGCTACGTTAGAGGTTGCCAACCTGGTTGACCCAGCCTTTCCTGTGTTCTGGCTGGGAGCCCGCAGTTGCTGCCACCAAGGCAGGAATCTTACCCCCCCTGCTAGGAGGTGTGAACTCTCCCAGGATTCATAAACAATGACCTGGATGGGAAGGAGGTGACACCTCCCACCCTATTAGGATGGCTAGTGAAATGGCACATCAAGGTGATGAGCCTCAAAGCTCACACCGCCTCAGATATGCAACCAGGCTACCTCCCAAAAGAGAAAACAGCCACCCCCTGTCCCCAGGCACATTTGCACTCGGGCAGGTGGGACAATTATGTAGTCAGGAGATGTACACCCCCAGAAGGTTAGTAACACCCCTAGGATAGGCTACATGGTCTGTACAGCTAAGGAAGGTTTCTGTAATTTTCAAAAGTGGCACAAGATGGTTCTGGGTAGAAAGAGTGACACACACCCCTGGATGTGGTCACCTCAGGGGTGGATTAGTCGCCTGGACTAGTAGCCCATTTGCCACTTGCCCCCACACCCCTAACACCCCTCAATCTAGGATTTAAGAGGCACCTCCAGCACCTGAACCTCAGCTCTGATTCCAATTGCAACAGTGGACACAGAAGAGACCATAGTCTGCGACAACAGGACATGTACAAAACAAAGGCATGATACTCTACGCCTGTGGCAACCATCATGAAACTGGATGACTTGGACTTGTCCCAGACCAAAGACCAGTTCCCCCAGACAGAGGAACCCCTTTGAGAGCCAAAGGCAACTCCAGACTCCCTTGTACTAGTGGCACTAGTCCGCTGCAGTTCGCAGGTAAAACAAAGTACCAGAACCAAAGAATCTGTGGCTATCGGGCCCTCTGCGGGATCGCCTAAAAGTAGATGATCCGGTGAATTGTGGGAAATGTATTCCTGACCTCCAACAAGTTTCAGGCAGCTGCTGTTTCCCCCTGGACCCCCGTATGTCGAAAAAACATCTTGCTGCTCTTACCACTGCCAAGGCTTTTTGGTGGCCCGTCACTCAACCAACTCCTTTACTCATCACTGCACCATGAGGGAACCCTGTGGGACCTTCAGCCGACCACAGCAGTAGCCATGTTGTTGACTTTTTGCTCCCATTTCCACACCAGCACCATCTAAGCGGTAAAACCAACTTAGCTCCCACTTCAGCACCAAGGACGGGCAGGACAACTCTGCCCCTGGGCCTCTCCAGCCAAGGAAAATCCAACTGGCTTTCATGGCTTGGTCCTGGGACCCACATCACCTTAACCCCCAGTGGGTTCCATGCAACTCGATCTGCAAGTGACCGATTGTCACTAATGCTTTTTATGATTGACCGCAATGCTAAAGTTTTGCAGTATTGATTTGCACTGATTTCTTTTGATTCTAAAATCAATAATACCCGTTGTACTTACCCTATTGCATTATTTTTATGAATTGGCGTTCTTTCGAGTTGTGTCAATTAATTACTGTCCATGTTGGTACTCTGAAATGCTTAGCACATGTTCCTCTAGTACCTGACTGCTCTCTGTCACACTAGCAGGACTGAGCTTAGGATTTATCATTGTGAATCCAAGGACCATCTTTGGGGCATTGTGAGAGTATTACATGGTAAAGCCTAACTAGCTTTACTACATAATACTCCATTTTCCTACAGATATGATATCACCCCTTATAACTGGGTCAAAATTTGATTTTCCTTCCTTTGGAATTGAAAGTAGAAAGTCTAGGATTTCCCTGGGAATTAATAAAACAGATCCTGCCAGCTCAGTTGTACATCTCCAAGTACAAAGAAGTGCTAAAACTGCCTGGAGTTCGTCCAACAGCTCCTGTCCCTCCCAGGTGGCTATTCACTGTTAAGAGGTCAGTTGTCTGCAACACTCTTCTCGGGCCCAGAGCCAAGCTATTGTGCCCTCAGTGTAGAATGTCTGTTGAACCTCTTGAGTGGGGCAGAATGACAAACTGGTCCTAAACCAGTTTTGGCTTGTGTAATACAAATACACAAATATAAAGGATTATTTTTCAAAAATCCACTTTTACTGTGAAATTAGATTTTTGAAACAAAATGAAAATAACTTTAAATCTTTTTGGCAGGCATAGATGTGAAGTAAAGATTTTCAACACACATAGACTTGTTTATGCTAAGAACTAGCCTAACCTACACTGTCAAAACTACCTTATTCACTGTGAGTAAACATTATACTCAATATGTAGTGTTTCACTTTTTTGTATTTTAAGCACCCGGTTCTGGGGATTTACAAGGCACAACCTAGAGGTGATATATTATTATATAAGAAATGTTTTTCTATATGGCACACACACTTTGCCCTTCCATTTGACACTGTATGGCTTTTAAAATCGCAAACCATTGGTGTATTTTCTGAGCAATCTACCTTGCCCTTTTATTTGAAAGTCATGGAAGACACTTTGGAAAATTGAATGTCCAGTACATGTTTTAGGGTTAAAACAACAGCACTATACCACGTGTGGAACCAAACCAAAAATGATGTCCTTTCTTACATATAACATGACACTAAATCAAATGATGTTATGCCCCTCGATATTACCTACCACACTAAAAAAACATATACTTATGTAAGGTATTTTGACACCTAGGATTTTTCTTTAAATGATATGTCCATGATATCCTGCAAGATGATTTTTAGACATTTCATCCTAAGAGTGGTCTTCACCCAAACTTTTTGCCTGCGTATCTCCTCTTTTTGCTGTATCTTTTTGATGGCCCTAGGATTCTGAGCATTTTATCGGTCCTTCTGTCCTAAACATGCTGACATTGGTGTATACCCAATTGCCATATTTAGTTTACTTGTAAGTCTCTGTAAAGTGGCATACCATATACCCAGGGCCTGTAACCTAAATGCTACTGGTAGGACTGTAGCACTAGTTGTGCCACCCACACAAGTAGCTTTTGAAACCTGTCTCAGGCCTTCCATTGCAAGGCCTGTGTGTGCAGTTCACTGCCATATCGACTTGGCATTTAAAAGTACTTGCCAAGCCTTAAACTCCCCTTTTATTACACATATGTCACCCCTAAGGTGGACCCTAGATAGCTCTAAGGGCAGGGTGCTGTGTAAGTAAAAGGTAGAACATATACTGTTATGGTTTGCTGGTAGTGACAAACACCCAAATTCTTTGTTCACTACTGTGAGGTCTACTCCTCTCATAAGCTATCATTGGGAATTCCTTAATAAACTTTTAAACTGTAATTCCTGATTAGAAAGGAGTAGCTGCATCATGTTTTATATCTTTGGAATGGTAATGTTAAATCCTCTTTAATGGTAAAGATGGATTTAACATTACTATTTTAGAAAGACCACTTTTAGAAAGTGGTCATGTCTCTGCTCTTATGGCTTTGTGTGCTTTGCAGTCTGTTTCCAATACATGTCTGGGGTAGGTGACAGCTACACTTTGTGCATTCCCTCTAGACAGCCACAAACACAGGAATGGTGGGTGTGACAGAGAACTGCATTCATCTGCATTCTGATTGCTCTGCCTAGGCAGGAAAAGAGGTGGGAGTTGACACACCTGAATAGCCAGTGTCCTATTTTCCACACAAAGGACTGATTACCCCCTACTGATAGTCTGGAGCCAGGGCTTGGAAGAAAGGGGGACCTGTGCACTTCAAGAGCCTGCTTTGAAATCAACCCCACTTCAAAGGCACAACTGGGCATAAGTACTGGGCCTCTGACCCAGCAAGACAGTACACTACTGGACCCGTGAAGAAGTCTGCCAGGAATAAAGACTGCTGTGCTACAAGGATTGCTACTTTGCTTGACTGTGTCTCTGGAAATACTGCTTCTATGCTTTACTGTGCTGACCTGCTGCCTGCTGATCTCTGACCTACTGAGGACAAGGACTGGACCTATCTCACTTGAACCCAGAGTGACTGAAAGGGCTTGCTGGTTTGCCCCCTGTTCTGAAGTCTTAGGGCCATCAAAGACTTCCTTCAACCCTGCAACAGGATTTGACTCTGCCATCTGTGAGTCCTGTCCTGCTAAGTGGTGCCAATCAAGTCCTGGGCCCTTGAAAGTTGACTTCTGCAGTGACTAATTTGCGCCGATCAGAACAGATGCATTGCCCTTTGATGCTGAAGCAGGAGCTGATCTATTGGATTTTTGTAATTTCTGTCACTTTGGTCTTGTTTCACCCATAAAAATATGATCTATTTTTCTAACCTTGTGTGGAGTATTTTTGTGGTGTTTTCATTGTGTTACTGTGTTTGTTTTGTAGAAATAATTTACACAATTTCTCTTTAGATAAGCTTGACTGCTCTGTGCCAAGCTACCAGAGGGTGAGCACAGGTTATCTTTTAGTGTGTATCTAGCTTATCCTGACTAGAGTGGTGGTTCCTGCTTGGACGGGGTGCATACCTCTGCTAAACAGTAACCTTAGTTTTAACAATGATGTACAAACCTCAATATTCAGGCCATATTTGTGTGAGACACCTACATCTCAAAATACCACAAGACCCCTTTGAAAGGGCAGCACGACATGCCCGTAGCGCGTAGCTGCTAGTGACCACCAAGCCTCTCACCCCGTCTTCAGGTGCTTGCGCTTCCGGGTTGATGGCAAGGTGGAGAGTCTCTGAGGTACTGCTGGCATGCCTCGACGATATCTCATTTACCGCATTTACCAAGGTTCAGCTGGGGGTTCCTTGGTTCAGGACTATGATCCTTGCACCCGGCATTTGGTAATGGTGGCGGCTGTGGAATTCAGCGATGGACAGCTAGTCTAGCCGGGACGAGAGCCGGGGAAGAGCCACGTCCCAGAGTTAAAAGGTGAGCCTGCCTGCCCGTTTGCTGTGTGCTGCTATCTAGGGAAGAACTTTCGATCTCCTCATCTCTCGAGACGGTGGGGAAAAAAAAGACTTGTTAACTATATAGGATACACAGAACACAACAGGAAGATACTAGAATTTGTTTTGTGCTGGAAAGTATATTTAGGATCTTTTTGCTTATTCAGCATTTGAACAAAGAGCACTGCACTTTATTGAATTACAAATTGGTTGCACTTTAGCAAGACGGTTGGCCCGGTCGCGAGGAGAGCCGGTGAAGCGCTGTTAAAGCGCCACGTCCACGTAATGGTCAAAGGTGAGCTTCCCTGCAGCTTGCCGGCGGCATAATCCAGTTAATTCTGCAAAATACTCTGCTTTTCCAAATTGAGCTAGGAATTAAAAGTTTGGCATTGTAAGGGGCTGCAGAGTAAGAACTGGAAAGAAAAAAGAGTGAGAGTTGTTTTTCCCCCTCAAAAGCGGACTGGCACCCAAAGTCCAAAGCCGTTTTTTTCTGGAGCCGGTCCTTGCTTTTCAAGGCGTGGGCGAAAAACAATGGGAAAGCATTTAAAATTGTCAAATTTAATGGCCAAGGTGGAGTCAGCTGCGAGCCTCAAAGCAAAAACGCGAGCAGCCCAATTAAAGGGAAGCATCAGCTGCGGCAACAGCAGAGCATAATCAGAAGGCACGGTCTGGTTCTATTATAAACTCAAGTTCTGTGAGCTCAGAAGAGGAGCCGCCAGAATCCAGAAAGGACTTTGGAGCAAGGGCTTCAGCTATGCTGTCACCTCCGCAGCTGGTGCCACAACATCAGCCCCAGTTGTTAAGCAAAGAAGGATCAGCCGTTACAGAGCAGCAAGCATTGATTCAGAAAGAAATTAGATGGTCCCCATGCAGGTCATCTAAACAATCTCAAGAAGAAGGAACTCTCCTACAATGTGACATAAAAACCATGCTGAATCTTATTTTAGATGAGATAAGAGAGCTCAAGACAACTCAAGCTAATGAGATAGCATCTCTTCATCAGCGCCTCTCAAAGATTGAGGAGGCAGTGAGCAGTTTTCCCGTCAGGATACAAGAAGCGAATCGAGGATCACGAAATTGGAAGACCAAATGAACATTATGCAGCAGCAGGTAAACTTGGTTAAAAAAGAAAAAAATTCACTTGAGAGTAAACTTGAAGAGCTCGAGAATCACTCGAGGCATTCAAACCTGCGTATAGTGGGGGTCCCAGAGGGGAGTGAAGGGTCCCAAACTATCCAATGGGTCCAGACTTTTATCAAGAAGAGTGTGCTGCCAGAATTTGCCCGGAGAGCTCACTATAACAAGAGAGCATCGGGTGCCCTCACACCCTTTCCGAATTCAAAACTACCACAAACAATTTTGATTAACTTTGCTGACTACCGTATTAAAGAGCAGATACTATCTAAAGCAATTCAGAAGAGACTATTTTCAATCAATGAGGTTTCTAGTTGTCGGATTTTTGCTTATATGTCTGCAGTTGCCACACGTCGGCGAAAAGAGTTTGTTAAATTGTTATATCTTTTTAAGGCACAGGGCGCTCAGGCTGCAATAGCACAGCAGTCAAAGTTAAGGGTGTTAGTGAGAAGAAAGTTCCATATGTTCGCGAACATAGAGGAAGCTCAGGATTTGCTGAGAGAAATCTCCACTCCAAAATAGAAAAGAATCACTAAGTTTAAGGTGAAAGGCTGTTTGAGGGAGGGAGGACGGGTCACTTAGGGTGCAGTTCCAGGGAACCCCACAAGGGAGGCAATTTGGGGAGGGCGGAGACGGATTGTGCGGGCTCGTTCCTATCTCCAGGGGAGGGTAAGCAGCGGGGAGGATGTGGGAGTAGCTGGGTTTGCGGTGCAAAAAAGAAAACAATGAGCAGAATCATAGTGGAGAAGGTTTGGGAAAATAGATTATTGAATGGATCATTGCAACATTTAGGCACTAATTATAGAGATGGGTTGTAAATTGCAGATAATATCTGTCAATGTAAATGGAGTATTGAACAAACAAAAGTATGGTGGGATAATAAGATGGTTAGCTTCTTTCTCACCACAAGTTCTTTTTCTTCAAGAAACCCACCTGAAAACAAACAATCCAAAACTTTTTATTCCTAGATTTATTCCAAGGTTTTTTTTGCATCGGTAGGGGTGGCAATAAGGGGGGCTACTATATATTTTAATCGGGGGCTACACTGGGAGTTTGTCCAAGTTCAGAGAGATCCTCATCGTCGATGGCTATGGGTCACGGTGAGTCTAAATGGGAGCATACTAAATTTTGTCAACTATTATTCTCCTATTATAGATGACCCCACATCTATGATCAGGATTAATGAGATACTTAGAGGTCCCACAGGCCAGATTTTTTTTTTTTTTTTAACTATATTCAAGACCTGACCAAGGACACTTCCAACAAAAATAAAAAACAACTGAAGCCAAAGACTAAAAAAGTGACAGATGTCATAAAGCAAGATCACCAATTAATTGATCCATGGTGTAGAGCCCATCGGGAAGAACTAGAATATACCTGTTACTCCTGACAATTCCAGTCAGCTTCCCACATTGACTTTTTTTAATCTCTTGTTCATTGAAATATTCTGGCTCTGGCATGGGGGCCAATTTATTTTCAGACCATTCTTTGGTCAAACTGGAAATAGAAATAGAGGAGGGCAGGACGACAAGGTCCAGGTGGCAGATGGATCAACTCCTTCTCTCAAACCAACAAAGGGTAATTGTCACAAGAAAATGGATACAAGAATTTTTTATGGACAATAAGGGCACAGCGGTACTTTTTTCAGTCTCGGGGGCCTTCAAGGCCTCACTTCATGGGCAGATGGTGGCCTTTACAGCCGCACAGTCTGAGACTCGAAGAACTCTCATAGCCGAACTCCAGCTGGCAGTTGATACTGCTTTGTTGCAGAAGAATGCCTCTTTAAGGGGAAAAGAGACAGTCAAAAGGCAGCTGGATAAAGCAATACAGGAGTTACAAGAGTTTTTCATCAAAGAAGAAATTAACAGCTCTCGGACATTCCAGCAGCGAGTCTACGAAGAGAGCCATATGATAGGCAAACTGTTAGCCTGGTCGACTAAAGTGAAACAGGAAGCAGCATTAATTACTTTAGTGTTGGAACCGGGTACAAGAGTCCTGGTGACTCACAAGGAGAGGATTGCCCAAGTGTTTTTGGAGCACTATGATTAGTTATACGCTTCCAAATATATGGTGGGGCAAGAGGCAATTCAACAATATTTTAATGACATTAACTCCCTCATTTATCGAATACCCAGGCAGAGGAGATTCAAGTAGACATTTCAGCAGCTGAAATTCAGTTAGCCCTTGCCACAATGTCGGGAGGAAAAGTGTGTGGAAACGATGGGCTGCCAATAGAATTTTACAAGGTGTTTGTCGAGGAATTAACACCCTTTTTGGTAGAGCTTTTTAATTATGTGAAATCGGGCGGTTTGGTTCCCACAGCTTTTAAAGAATCAATTATTGTCAGTTTTGTAAAGAAGGGTAAAAACCCAAGAGACATCAATTCATACAGACCGATCAGTCTACTCATTTCTGACTATACAATTCTAATGAAAATCTGGGCGCGGCGCCTTACTCCTCTGGCGCAAAAAATTATCCACAAGGATCAGACAGGGTTTGTTGCAGGGAGGTTAATGTTCACAAATACAGGGTTTTTAGTCCAGGCACTTGATTTTTTTAATAGCACTCAAGCTCCAGCACTTATTATGATGGTCAACGCAGAAAAAGCGTTTGATTTGGTGAATTGGGATGACCTCTTTTATGGTTTGGGAAGGTACGGAATTCCCCCCAGTTTATAAACATGTTATGCAATATTTATCAAGGGTCACAGGCACAGGTTTTTATTAATTCTAACCTGGCTGGGATAGTTAACATCAACCGGGGGACCAGGCAAGGGTGCCCTTTGTCTCCCGTGCTCTTCACCTTTTTTATCGAACCCCTGGCCACGAGAATTCGTGGTAATGTGGCGATAAAAGCACCAATACTAGGAATGGCCAAACTAAAACTGTTCGCGGATGACATTGTCCTCTATCTTAGTCCGGAAAGACAGAATACTGAATTAACATTAGCAGAATTTGCACAATTTGAATTAATTGGAGGATATGAAATTAATCGTAACAAGACTGAAATGTTAACAATTAATTGTTCGAGTGATTTTCTCCCCGACAATCTTAAACGACAAGCCCTTACTTCTAATCCAATCCGATTTATAGGGATATACGTTACTAACCAGTGTACCGAAATTTATAAGCTGAATTATGAAGTTTTGCGGAAAAAAATCAAAAAGCTGCTAGAGGAGTGGTCGTTATTGCCACTCACATTGATTGGCCACGTTGCCCTTGTAAAAATGTCCATCTTACCCTTACTTGTTTTTCTTTTTACAAATGTTCAAATAAAAATCAATATGATCTATTTTAAAGAGCTGGAAATGATTTTCAGAAAGTTTGTTTGAAGCAAGAAGGCACCGAGGTTAAAACTCTGAGTGCTCCAACTTGACATTAATCAGGGTGGGCTCAGGGCCGGACTGGCTACCGGGCGATTTGGTGTGCTGCCAAGCTGGGGGCTGATTTCACTGCGGTGGGGACTGATTTCGTTGATGGGGACCTGCGTGTGCTTCTAAATAAAAAAAGCAAAATGAATGGTTTTAAGCACACGCAGGTCCCCATCAACGAAATTAGCCCCCAGTTTGGCAGCACACCAAAACGCCCGGTAGCCAGTCCGGCCCTGGGTGGGCTTGCACTTCTCCAAGTTCGTACATATTATGAAGCAGCCTTTTTAGACCTAATGGCCCGTTTACTCGATGGCAAGGGATCAGTTGATAATTTCTTTTTGGACAAAATGGTGCAGGAAGCTGGATCACAGATCCCGGTATTTCTAAAAACAGCTAAACTCCCCAAAAAAACTAGGTACAAGACTTTGCAGGAATACACTTTTAGACTTCAGACTTTTTATTCCAAGCAGGCTTGTTCTGCAGGGTTTTATTATTTAAGACTAGCAGAATGCAAAAGCTTGGGCCTCCAAATACAGAGCAGCCATCTAAGGTTGTGGAACATCTGTGGCTTTAAGGAGTTAGGGCATTTTTTAGTTGGCGGCAGAGGTATTACTTAGCAGGTGGTCCAAGCCAGGTGTGGAGACCGGAGCAATTCTTTCTTCTTCGGATATATTCAGATTTGACATCTATTAAACAAGTATAGTCTCCCATCTAGTTCTGGCCCAACACCACTAGTGGCTGCTCTATTCGGACCAAAGTTAAGAGGGGTGGGGAATTGGTATCATCTTTTACGGTCCCAAGGGGAGTCAATGGTGGTTAATAAATTCTTAGAAAAAGTGACCCAGGAGACACAATGTACATTCTCAAATCGGGACTGGCAAGCCATTTCACAACAGGGTAGCAAGGCCTTAAGAGTGACCAATTTTAAAAGAATGGCCTTTTTGTCTCGCTGGATGGCGTACTATACCCCCAAAGCTCTTCATAAGATACACCCGGAATTAGAGAATAGATGTTTTTGCTGCCAGTTAGCAGGCGAAGGAGGCTGGCTGCACCCTTTTTTCACCTGTCCAAAGCTCGGACAATTTTGGGAAAGGATATTTTCTGCTCTAAGCTGTGGATTACAGAAAAGCTTGGATCCTGAGGCAGCTGTAACACTTTTTGGTATTACTAATCAGAGACGAAACCTAGCAATGTCGGGAGGGGAGGAGTCATTTATAGCAATTGCTTCCCTTGTGGCACGTTCTCTGATACTTCAGATTTGGAGGTCTCTTAAAGTACCCACTTATTCGGAATAGTTTAATAAAATGATACGTACTAGGACATTTGAAGAAGCATATGCTAAGAGAGTAGGTGTCAATAAAAGATTCACTACTGTATGGAAATATATGGAAAGGCTAGAGGTCATTCCGGGAAAAAGGGCCGTAATGTAATGGGAAGTTTTTATCAGAACAAAAAAAAAATGCACTTTAGCACTGCACTTTATTAAATTGCAACTGGTTGCACTTTAGCAAGTTTGCGTTGAAGATTAATCTCCAGCACCATATTCAGATGGTAAATTGGCACGTTGCACTTTATGGTAAGATCCACTTATAGAAGCGTACGTTAATTTTGATGTAGTAATATTTATTGGTTAAATTCTGGCATGTTGCACTTTATATATATTTGTTGTGTCTAATTCAATATGTATACAGGGACGTATATCTATCAAATTGAATGCATTAATTCCCTGTCTTATCTATGTTTCTGCTCAGTAAAAAAAAAAGACCCCTTTGAAAACAGTATGCAGTATAGTTGGAACTTGTGAAGCTTAGTTATCTCATCACAAACCTACAGTGATGCACAATCAAGTATATGAGGTGCTTGTTCCATTCCCCATAAATGGACTGCAGTCTATATGTCTAATATTTGACCAAATCGAGGTGGGTATAGACGAAACAAAAATTAAGAACAGACAAGATTTGGACATGTGCAACACAAGCAAATAATACTACCAGACAAAGTCAGCTACAAAAATACTTTTACTAGATCTGTTGAGAGAACCAAGATGACACAAGACGTGAAAAGGGAGGAGAAACATGACATGGTTTGCTGCTGATACATCACTGTACTGACACACAGAACAGTGACAGAAACAACACCATGAGTAGCTCTAACTTTAGTACCAAAAAGCCAGAAATGTACATCCACAAGAAAGACAGCCTAAAGTCTATGGGGCCGATTCCGATTCGGGCCGGAAATCTCTCTGACCGAGCCGGACCCGGAGAGATTTCCGACCGAATCGGACTCTACAGTCTGACCGAACGAGTACGATGCGCACGTATGCTATCGGACTCGATTCGGTCGGACTCCCATTGAAGTCAATGGGAGCCAGTCGTACGACGCGTACACAAGCTCCCATTGACTCAATGGGCATGACGCGAACAAGGGCGCCCCCTACAGCGTGTGCGCGTCGATGCGGGTCGCGCCGTACATGCACGTGTAGGGGGGACCCATGTGTCCCCCCTGTGTGCGATTCGCACGGCTACGCTTCCAGGGGGGTCCGATGCGGACCCCCAAAGTCCGGCTCCGACAGCTCTTTCGAGCCGGACGGCGCGAGTCGGTCGGACTGCTCGCGGCGCGCATCGTACTTACCCTGCCGGGAAACGTCTCCAAAGCGCGGAGCGCGTCGAGTCCGAGCGAGTCAGTCGATGCGGTTCGGACCCGTGAACGAGTCGGTCGGCGATTTCGCGTGCGCTCGCATCGTACTCGCTCGGCCGGACCCGCGTACGATTCGGTTGGGAAACAGGGCTCCGAATCGGATCCGGTAAAGCCGAATCCGATTCGGAGCCCTACCGGCCGAGATCGGAATCGGCCCCTTTGTGTCTTTTGGAAAGATGCCTGTTTTCACAAAATGCAAAACTTTATGTTTACACATGAATTATGGTCATGTTTCAAAATGGTCTACCATTTGGGTAAAGCACAAGGACACCTGCATAAGTCCACATGTGAGAAATTCTGCAGGTGATTCTGTGGCTAAGTGCAACCAAGCAGATAAGAATGCATATCAATTGTTATATACTATAAAGAGAGGCTCAAATGTTAGCAACTGGGATTAAGTCTCGAATTTCAGACACCTTGACTGAATGGAAAGACATGGTGGCATTTACATCTATGGGGAAGCAAATTGGGCTGATACAGATGGTCAAGATGAGAATGGCATAGTGGACAAATCACAGTGCCAATTAGTTAAAGAATTGCACAAGCAGTTGAGTGCTACAAAGTACCAAACAGCACCTAAATCTCTTCAAGGGAAGCATCTGGGGCGGACCAGCACAAAATCCTTAAGCTTTAGAACAAAGACAGATCAACTAAGTTAGTGGGGCTGTATCATGATGGGCTGTGCTGGCTCAGTGCAGAGCTCAGTGCCTGTTTTATATGACTGCAGTGTATAAAGTGAATTTGTGCCTTTGTATAAGTGTTGCAATGATGAAATTAATCAGCGTCAGCCACGGGTGAGTGCCAGAAGACAGAATTTTGGTGAAAACTTGC
Source organism: Calotriton arnoldi (assembly GCA_963921515.1). Lineage (NCBI taxonomy): Eukaryota > Metazoa > Chordata > Amphibia > Caudata > Salamandridae > Calotriton > Calotriton arnoldi. The sequence continues at coordinate 132,551 of CAWUFW010019308.1, read as the reverse complement.
AGCAGGAAAATGAGCCCACAACCTCTCCTCAAGTGTCCTCGGTGCTAATGCTCCAACTGACAGAAGTTCGAGCAGAACACTCAGAACAGAGGAAGCAGAACGCAGGGCACAGTTAAACATGCACATACAGTATCCCAAGCGGGAGCACGGGACAATAACAAGTTGTCCTTAATTATGAGGAAGGACAACTTGTTAAACACAACATCATCCCCCTTTTTATAAACAAATAAAAGTTGAACAATTAATTAACAAGAAACAATCGCCAGGCAAATATGCACAATAAAAACAAAATCACACTAAACAATAATCTTTAAATTCAGAGGAAAGTAAGCATTGCGAGACACCCTGCAGTAAGACCTTTCAATTGAACTCCTTGTGGTCAAATCCTCCATACTAGAGTTAGAAGGAGGAATTTCCTTGTTAGAGGACAAATACAAATATGAATCATCAGATCCACGAGAAACCTCATTGGAAGAACAACTAACAGACTCAGCAGAGGAAGTACACGGAGTGGAATGATGTGCAGTCTTCCCCTGAGAGAGTTCCCACCAGGAACGTCCCTCACCATGCTCAGTAAAACCAATACCTTTATTTTTGGCAGCTGTAATCTTTGAAGCTTGTTCCTGAGTAACTTTCATCAGGCTCCTCCTACTCGACCACCCTCTACCTTTGAAAAGAAGAGCACTTTTAGAGACCCTAACAACCTTGACAGGTAGTGTAAACGTTGACTCTTGTTTTCTAACACTATTGAGTTTTTAATGAGAACCCAGTCAACAACTAAATACTCAATCACCTTAGTATTATTCTTATTACAAAAATATCTAGAAATTGCTTCATCTCTCATATTACCAGAGTCAGCCTTTACTTCAGTGTTATGAGAGAATTCCCTGACCCACCCATGACACAGCTTGCATCTGGGCAGTCTGTTGCATAACAATTTAAACGGAGATATACCGGTGGTGCTGTGTGGTGTAGTGTAATAGCTCCAAACCATCTCTCTCAGAACATTTAAAACGTGCAGGCAAGCTGATAAAGCAGTTTGCACCCCTTCCTTCAAAAATGTGCTAAGACGTTCTACCAAACCATTTGAAATTGGAGAGTACAAGGCCACCTGCAAATGTTTAATGCCTAGACTGTTAATAAAATGTAGCATTTGATGGGACTTGAACTGAGTACCATTATCAGTCACAAGTTCATTAGGTGATCCTTCAACTTCAAATACATTGTTCAGAAAAGTAATGACAGATGTGGTGTCAGGTGTCAAGACAAAACTAAAATAAATCAATTTTGAAAGGTAGTTTACCAGAACTATCATATAACTCTAATTGCATCAAAGAAGTTCTAAAGGACCGGCAAAATCGAGTGCAACTTTGTCCCATGGTGCACCCAGTAAATGAACCATATGTAAACTGGATTCGGTTGACTTCCAATGTTTGTCGGAAACCAAACAAGTACTGCATCCTGACACCCACCGGTTAACCTGAGCATCAAGTCCGGGCCACCAATAATATTGTTTCAAGTTGGGAATAGTGGCTGTAATCCCCAAGTGACCTTCGTGAGCACTCTGAAATGATAGTTCCCTCAAATTGGTGGGGCGAACTAACAACTCATGATCGAGTAAAAAACCCTCAACCACAGATAATTCATCTGAAACCCATACAAAGACTTTGAGCCCAGATTCCTTTCCTGAGGCCAACCGTACTTGACATGTTTGGTGACCTGTTAAAGAATAAGATCATCATTGAGAGCATTCAAACAAACCTCTCTGGAAATACAAAGTTGTTTTTCTGCAAAATCTCCAATAAGAGCAACAACACATTCAACTTCCTCCTCAGATTCACACAACGTATCATTGGCAAGAGGCATTCTAGACAGGCAGTCTGCTGTAGCATTCTTCCCACCAGGAAGATAATGAATAGTAAAGTTGTATTCTTGCAACTTGGATAAAATATGAAACAACCTCGCAGACACCTTACCCGTACCATTGCCATTAAGTAAATAAATAAGTGGTTTGTGGTCATTGAAAATTTGAAACTGTGTACCCCACAAATACATCTTAAACTTTTCAATTGTCCATGCACATGCTAACACTTCTTTCTCAATTGTGCTGTAGGTAAACTCAGCGGAACTCAAAGAACGTGAAGCAAAGGTAACTGTGTGCTCCTTCTTGTCCACCCACTTAGATAAAATTGCACCTAACCCTAATTGACTAGTGTCCACAGTCAAAAAACATGGCTGCCCAGCTGTAAATGCTGATAAGATGGGAGCTGAAGTAATGAGATATTTAATCTTAGAAACAGTCTCATTTGCTTCATCAGACCATTCAAAAACTAGACCTTTTCTTAATAGATCTCATAAGGGCTGCACCACCAAAGCATACCTATGGATAAAGCATGAGTAATATTCACATAAGCCTAAAAATTAGTGAAGTGTATCTTTGTTGTGTGGTGGAGTTGTATCTTGAATAGCACAGACAAGGGACATTTTGGGTCTTATGCCCTGATTAGAGATGCTGTGACCAAGGAAATCCAACTGATTGACCATAAACTTACACTTCTCCTTCCTGAGGGTGGTACCTATATTCTCAAAAACGTTGAGAACGCTTTCCAAAACTAAATTGGGTTCCCTCGCACTCTCAGCATAAATAGGTACATCGTCCTGGAATGCCTGCACACCCTGGATGCCTCCCAAAACAGTATCCATATCCTTTTGAAATACACTTGCTGCAGAGACCAGACCAAAAGGCATACGTAAGAACTTAAATGCTGCAAAAGGTGTAATAAATGCGGTAAGATCCTGTCTTTCTACAGCAAGTGGTATTTGATGATAAGCTGATCTCAGATCGAGCAATGAAAAACACTGACTCCCCCTAAATTTGCTAAAAGATCCTGCACTTTGGGTAGCGGGTGGCAGTCGATGACAATGTTTTTATTGAGAGTGCTTAAGTCCACACAGAGACGAATCTCTCCTTTCTTTTTATTCACAAGGCAACTGGACTGACCCATTCAGATGAGTCAGTTGGCTGAATAACTCCTTCATTGCATAGTTTATCAAGAAGATCTTTGAGATCCAACCTAATGCTCAAAGGTACCAATCTAACCTTGTGTACTTCAGGGATGGCGCTTTCCTTGAGCTTAATAAAATCAAACTTCAAAATATTTCCCATCTTGTCACTAAAAATACCTTGAAATTTGTTAATGACACAATCCAAATTCACATCACTATCAACTTCAATGAAAGAAATGGGATGATCAGCCAACAGAATGGGATGCTCTGCACCAGGTATCAACATGATCCCAAGTCTGGCCAAGTCTTGCCATCCTATAATGTTCCTGCCTTTGATTGCCACATACATCTTTGTGGTGATTTGCCACCCTAAACAGAACAAATAATCAATAAAATACCCCAGCATGTCAAAGTCTTGTTCACCAAAGGCTTTAGGGTGAATATCAGTTTTAGCCAGCGACCTTATACCCTATTTTTCCATGAATAGTCTATCCGAAATGACGGTAATAGGTGCACCAGAATCTGCCATAATGTCAATGGATTCTTGTGCCACTGTGGCCTTACACCAGGGACCTTTCACTTCAGACTGAGAAGTGTTATCAGAAGAAATAGTTAAAATGACTCTACAGTACTTATTCTCATTGTCTTCGTTGAACTCCTGCGCACAGACATGAAATGGCCGAGCTTGCCACATTTATTACAGCGCTTGTTGCTGGCTGGACTATTTGGATTGTTTCCAATATGTGTCTTAGAGCCACACCTAAAACATATATTGGATGTTTTCCTCAATGAGCCTCTTGTAGCTTTGTTTCTCACATCAACCATTGCAATGACTTCAGTCTCCCCTGACACACAAGATACAGAGGTTCCAGAAGGGGAAGATTCTGCAGACATCGACTTTGTGGATATCATTGATCTCTCTATACTTTTTGCAATTTTGATTGTGTCCTCAAGACTGGGGTCCCTGCAACTCAATTGGCTCTCTTGAATCTTCTTAGAGAAACAACTACATACGAACTGGTCTCCTATACATATATGGAGGGCACAACCATAATTGAAAGTAGAGGCTAACAGTCTGGGTGAGACATGTATTCCTCTACGGACTCGTCAATATTCTGTTTCCTCCTCATGAAGTTAAAACGTATTCGTGAGTCTTGCCACAGCTTCCACATAAACATTCCAAGCCTCTTGTGCACCTGCTAGTGCATCCACCTGAGGTAAGTTATTCAACAACAACAAACTTTATTTCGGTCAATAAAAGGCCATAAAAAGTGAAAAAAAAACATACATATACATAAATAATTCAATTGATACAAATAGTGAAAATTCATTGGTAGCAGGTACAGAGTGTGGCCATAAAGCAAATAAGTTAGACAGATATCAGCAGCAGTTAAAAACTAAGATGATTAAAACCGGATAAAAGAAGTTTAAAAAGGGTTTTGTTTAAACTGGAAACAGTTGGAGTACAGAGGATATTTTTTAGAATGGCTGACAAATATTAGAAATGGCCCTACGCCTGTGCCACATAGAATTAAGAAATCTGGACACAGCAAAAACTACTGAAGGGTGTGTGTCAGATCTTAAAATTCTATACACCTCCAAGCACTGTAGACAGCCCAGATTTCTACATAAAGGAATGAGCCAACGCCGTCTGGCAATTTTATATCCAGGGCAAAAAAAAAGAACATGAATGTTGGTCTCAACAGGGCTGCTACAAGCTGGACACCTGACAAAAGAGTCTTTTAACCATTTGTTGGTGAAATCATTAAGCGGAAGAGACCCTAACCTGAATTGTATATACAGCTTCCTGGCCATATGGGGCTGTATAAGATCCAGAAAAGGCTCAAAGAGGTACTCCTCTTTTATGTTGAGAAAATCAGTCGTTAGGCGCCCATGTTTGGAGTTTCTCAACAACTCGTCAAATTTGTGTGTTCTATATACTCTCGTAAGTTATTCAAAATGTGCTGCCCCTCATAACTAAGATGACCATATAGGAGTGCAAATTTCCTTTCAGCATCAAATTCTACGGCATCAGTAGCAACCAAGTAATTTACAGATGATTTAAACCAGTGTTTCCATTGCATGACTGGTTTGCCAGGAACAGTAAGAAAATGTGAAATCTGAAGATGTTGAGTGTTGGTAGCCATAATGATTTAAACTGTAATGAAACTGAATATAACTCCCAACAATTAAAAAAGCCATCGGAAATTGCAGATATTGCAACAGTAAATGAGTGAGGCTTGCATTTAAACAATGAAACAAAAATTTATAAATTGGAAACTGATGGGATGAGCATGTTGAAGTCTTGAAGTTAAGCTATGACAGGTGTGCCTGTCACCGAGTGTGCAGGCAATGCAACTGAAATACTGTGAAGAAGGTGTGCCTGTCACCGGGTGCGCAGGCAAAGCAAAATAATTACTCTTAAAAAGGTGTGCCTGTCACCGAACGTTCAGGAAAACTGTACAAAATATCTGCTTTGAAATGCGGCGTCTCCCCAATCCAAAATGACCGCCGGGAGCGACGCTTGACATGCTGACACTCAGGGTGCCTAGCAACGAAGGCATGGGAAGCTGAAGATGAAAGCGTGGATGTGCACTTTCTCCCAATGAAGCAGGAAGCCCATCCTTTGTGGCAGGAAGACCCGTAGTTTCTTGCCAACTCAGTAGAAGTCGTAAGCAGGCTTCGATGAGTGATGTGGGAGGAGAAGAGGACAGCAAGACTTTGTCGATGAAAATGAGCCGGTTGGAGGGCTGATCTGCAGCTCATCCTTGTTGCCAAAATGTTGCAGTGATGGAATGAATCAGCATCAGCCACGGATGAGTGCCAGAAGACAGATTTATTGTCAAAAATTGCTGCATGAAAACGAGCCTACGAATGCTCCTCAAGTGTCCTCGGTGCTACTGATCCAAAGGACAGAAGTTCGAGCAGAACACCCAGGTCAGAGAAAGCAGAGCGCAGGCCACAGTTAAACATACACATACAGTACCTCGAGCTGGAGCACAGGATAATAACAAGCTGTCCTCAACAGTGAGGAAGGACAACTTGTCGAATACAACAATAAGAAGCCAACTGTTCATATGTAAAAAAGTATGTCTAAAGTGCAAGAATGAAAGGAGCTATTGTCGGTTTATCCTTGTTTAAAAATCTCACATTGTTCATTGTCCAATAAACCGACAGCTAAAAAAGCAAAGTACAAATAAACACACAAAAGTGTATAAAATTGATAATTAAATTCCATTATCATATAAAATCTGAGAACTTCCGAACGTGAACGTGGCACAGGGACAGATAAAACAGTTTCATGAGTACAGAGCGTAAACGTATGGCCCGCTATCTGAAAACTGCAATCAAATCACATGACCTCAGAGTTGGTAGCTTTTGCAAAAACTCCATGGCAACCCTGCACTGCCATACGTTTGTCTACTTCAGGTGTGCAGAATGAACACTGACATTAGCGAAGAACAATATTTGCGAAAGAGAATAAAGTGCAGGGTGCTCTGTGCAGAAGTCCATCGTAAGGACAGACAGGGAGTTTGGCAATAAACATACCTTGCCTGGGGTGTGCAACAAGCAAATGGATGTTATTTAGGCATAGTCTTTCTAGAAAGAACCTGTGGTGTAAATTATTAACTCATAAGAGGTACGACTCAATGCCAGGACAGGTACTGATTTGGACATGGTACTGCGGGCATTCCAGAATGTTTTAACATTCTTTCCTCAGCACATTTGCTAAAAAGAGTTTAGTCAGAGGTCTGTGGAAGTGCCTGAAAGTACTGGGGTTCAGGAATAATTCATTTAGAACCAGCCAGTTGCAGGTCCTTGAGTTGTGTGCAAACCAGGATATTTTGGAACTTTTTCCAGATTCAGACAGTCAGCCAAGATTGTGGAATTAAGTATGGTTTCCCCCTTCATCCATATTTTCAACCATAATAAAAGGCGCTGAGGCCTCATAAAATTGCTTATATAGCTTAGCCTAATTTCCGGGTGACATATATAGTTGCTAGTGAACTATGGTACAGAAGCAGTGTTTTTATAAACCTATTTTCTACCTTCTCCAGCTCCAGTTGATTGCAGATGCCCCAGACGCTCATCCCATATGTTGCACCTGATCGGTACTTGGTCATGTTGATTTCTAGCAGCTCTTTAATCGGCTTGCTGCTTAGTCTGGCCAAGAAGCCTTCAATGCTCCTGGCTAAGGCAGCTTCCCTGCCGGCTTTCACAGTGCTCCACGTCAGCCTATCATCAAATAGTATTCCCGAATTGCCTTGAAAAAGAAGGCCCTTCTTTCCTTGCTGTGCGGCCAAAGACAATAATGTGGGTTTTTGACTGGTTTACCAGAAGATATAGACTGGTCATAAAGGCACAAAATTGATCTAGTAATCGCTGCAACCCAATTGCAGTCCTGGCCAGCAGAACAGCATCGTTAGAATAGACCAGGGCTGGTACACTGCGTTTGCCTACCATGGGGAAGACAGTTCATGAGTTCCATAAATCCCTCTTTAAACCATTGACTTTCAGGAAAAAGAGAAAGGGGCCAACACGTACCCCTGACGCACACCACGTTTGAGTCTAAAACTTCTGTAGTTTCTCTAGTTGGTGAAGCTTCATCAAGACGTCTATGATACTGGGCTCAATCCCTAGCTCAGTCATGATTACCCAGAGCTTTGACTTATTGACTGAGTCAAAGGCCAGGCTCAATTCCATATAGGCTGCATACATTTTGCTTTCCTTTGTTACCATGTGCTTGCTTATTAGCAGGTATAGATTCAGGCATTGTTCTGCGGTCCCTAGGCCAACAAGGATCCCCAACTGTCTCTGCACTGTGCTTGTTTGCGACAAGTGTGGCGGGCAATATTTTCTGCCCCTTTTGTGATGCAGTACTGCAATTTTTTATGAAGTGCTTTAGCGCCAGGCCACATAAGGAGTAGACCAGGTTTTTTGGGCAGAACATTGGAAAGACACTTTCACAGTGACCGTAAGCTAGATCACCACAAAACCCCTAAAAGATATAATGGTATGCCTTCACAGTGTTCTGTGTAGTAGGTATACCTTCAGGTCTAATTGCAGTGTGTTGCATTGCAAAAATGTATCGGAGAGCAGCTGCATGAAGCAGGTCATACCATCTCACAACAGAATATGTATAAGGGCAAATTTCCATGGTACCATGCAAATCAAATCGATGCAAAGGCCTCAGTTCAACAGTAAATGCATTTAGAAGCAACTCTGGTGTGTTCTCTTAGGGCCATCATGCTGAATTCACGTGCCACTATATTGCATGAAGGCAGAAACTAATAGCAGAAGGAATATGTTGAACGTACTGGAAGGTTGTACCATATCCTTGTACACACACACCCTCGTCTAACAAGAATAACAAATCAGACACAGCCACTAATATCACAAAGGACCTGCAAAAGGACAAAGTATGACACTTTTGAGATCAGAATAATGTGGGATCATGCACAATGGCATATAAGTGGCCATGTTATTTAAATTTGTGGAGCACGGACAAATACCCAAAGGTGTCAAGGATCAATTCTATCTGCCTCAGATGACCCTACCTCAGTTATAGCCTATTTAAAAATTCCATGGCATGTCAGATGGCACCAGAATGACCATAAGTTTCTGTTCTGAGAGTTTCTGCTTCAATCAATCTGAAATAAGATCATGGAATACATTGAAATCTGTATCTTTGTGTAGGATGTATGAGAAAAAGGGCACATTTGTTAGGTCTTCCTTTGCCACACAGAACACATGTACTGGTCTCGGCAACATCATTTAAGAATATGAGACTACAAAGTGCCCTTGAGGCATGCAATTTTTCTAATGGTATATTGAATGAAAGGATAGGGAGGATAGAAAGGTACCAGGTGTGACACTGCCTGTCATGCCTGAGCCTGAGGGGAATAGTGGTATGGGATAAGCGCATGGATCTGAACGCATCACCGGGCACAGTTCAACCCATGGAAGGACATACCTGTCTTCTTGTCTGCTGGACCAGGCTCTTTTTACAGGGTCCTTTCCAGTTTTGTTTCTTCTGTTGCTGAACCCATTTTTGTTGGCATTAGAACTCTGTGCACATTTGTCCTGCTAGCCAGTGGCAAAGTGCTTGTGCTCTCTCCCTAAAACATGGTACAATGGATATCTACCTGGTTGGAACATTTAAATTACTTGTAAGCACCTAGAATATGGTACTACATGTACCCCGGGCAGGTAAAATAAATGCTACTTGTGGGCCTGTGGCACTTATTGTGCATTGAACTAAAGTAGCCTCTTAAAACATGCCTGCCACTGCAGACTGTAGTGCAGTTTTGAACTGGCATTTTGACCTGGCAAATTAAAGCTTTTGCCAGGCCTAAACCTTTTTTTGTAATACTTATAAGTTACTCCCAAGGTAGGCACTAAAGGCTCATAGGGCAGAGTGCATTGTATTTAAAAAGTAGAACATGCGTGCTTACATTTTACATGCCACGGCAGTGAAAAACTTCAAAAGTTGTTTTTCACTGGTGTAAGGCCAAAATCTCCCATTGACTAACATTGGATTACCTTATTACATTTAATAAGTGATAACTTTGGATTGGGAACTGATAGAGATATGCTGTTTACACCAGGCCTGGGCGTAGTTCGCGGAGTTTCGCTACATGAAACTCCATGAAGTGACAAAAATGCTCTGCGGAGTTCTGCAAGTGGTGGAGTGCAGTGAGTGCAGTGCGAACTGCCGCTCACACTGATCTTCCTGCCTCTCGGATAGAAATTCTACCCAAGCAGCAGCTCGCGATCACCAACTTACCGATCGCGAGCGCTAGCAAGGAAAAAACTCTGCTGCACTGCGGAGAACAGAGTGCAGAAAACTCTGCAAACTCTGCGAACGAAGCAGAGTTCACGGCCCAGGCCTAGTTTACACTTGAATTAATTATAATTTAAAATAATCCTTAGTAGTAAATTTGGATTTTAAGTCACAAATCTGAAAATACCACTTTTAGAAAGTTGACATGTTCCTGTCCTAACCATTTGTGCCTTATGCCAGTGTCCTGGGTCACATGACTGTGAGTGGCCCTGCTGTTAGAGTTTGTCTAGCTCTTCATGACAGTGACACAAATGGGGCTTAGGTGTGGACAGGATGGGCCATCCTGGTAGGATGACTGGGGATGAGCTGTACCTGGCCGCAGTTACACTTCAAAGGGCTTTGCCTCATGCACACACACAAAGGAATCTGACACCAGACATGCGCTGTCTTTTGCCACCCCACACAGTTTGAAGCCTTGACAGGGGAAGAGGAGGAATTTTCCAGAACCCGATGTGGGAATGGGACAGAGAGCACCCCCCCACAAAGGTTAGCACCTTGTATAAATATTGGACCTCCATAGTCACAATTCAGAACACTCCTGGGTCTTTGGAAATGTCATAAAAAGTATGGCCCTGCTTCCAGATAACTGCCCTGCTGCTTGCAGGACTGGCTTGCATTCTGAGAAGGAAGACTGGACCTGTTTGCCTTCATCCCAAGCTACTCAAAGTGATGCCAAGGGTCCATTGTTCTACCTCCTGTGTGAGCTCCAGGGACATAACAAGCTTCAGAGGCCTCTCTGCAACTGTCCTGCTGCGCTAAACCTGCCTTGACCTGCAACTGGCCTGCTATAGCCCTGCTTCTGGCTTTTGCTGGAAGTGAGTCCCTGATTCCCAAGAGGTGTCTCCCCAGGGGTCCTGGGATCCTTGGCTCCAGTCAGAGAGTACTCCTCCCTGCCTAACTCTGGGCTGCATTAAATATGATACAGCATGATGCAACTCGATGCAGGACCTCACATCGCAACCCCTTGCAGCTCCTGACAGGCAGCCACGTTGGAACCAACGCAGCATGATACAACTTGGTGCAGAACCTCAAATTGAAGACCTTGATGCTCCTCATCGAAACCGATGCAGCACGATGCAACTCAATACAGGACTTTGCATTGCAACACTGTGCAGCTCCCAATCGGAACCGCTGCCGAGAGACACAAGGCCTCACATTAAGGTTAGAAGGTACAACGATCAGCAGGACTAACCTAATCCCTGTATCTAGCTCATGCTCCATCATGGCCAGCCTGCACTTGTAACTTTTTCCAGAACCAACACACATAGATAACCACAGTTAGCTCTTTCTGCTTTTGGCGCTATGTTTACCTAAAAAATGTAAATCCGATATCAGGTTCTACTGACTGCATTTTGTGGTAACTGTATCATTTTATTTATTTAAATTTATTCTATTTTTCTAAATTCATTTGGGATCTTTCTTGAGTTGTGCTGTCACTTTATTACTGTTTGTGAGCTGCATAAATACTTCACACATTGTCTCTAAGTTAACCCCAAGAGCTTTGCGCCAAGCTGCCAGAGGGTTAAGCACAGGTTAATTTAGTGAGTTTTGTGGTTCACAATGACAAGGACTGTGGTTGTTGCCTAAGTGGGCCTCCACCCTCCTTAACTAACAACCCCAATTTCTTACAATGTCAGTACCATACACCACAGACATGATCCAATATCAGAAGATTACACTTTGGGCACTCATGTGTTGTGATGCAGACCATGGGTTACCTGATTTCTGGTCTACCATGGGTTATCTGATTTCTGGTCTATCTACTTCCCTTCAGTCATTCATTGCATTATGTAGCAACTATAGCTCTATAAGTTGAGGCACAATTATGCAGCATTTGCTTGACACCATCACAATATCAGAGACTTATGGGACAACAGGGCCCATATTACATATAAGGTGCACTGCCCCACTATGTGGCATACCACCTTTAACTGGGCACAGAATAGAACAGTGCACCCTGTTATGGTGAATGCACTGTTCTCAGTGCAAGCGCCAAATCGAACTTTCTCTGGGAACAGCACATCAGTAAATGTATATACTGGCTGTTTAACCACTGGTCTAACTTTCACTGCAGGCTGAAACCTGGCCTAAGTTTGAAAGGAGAAGGCAAAGTAGTTCTGCATCTGTCTGCAGGGGGATGCCTGGTGGGTCTTTGAGACCCCGTGCTCCCTTTCCACTTTCATGTAGCACATACTCAGTGCACCTCCAAACAGTCTCTTTGCCACTGTGCCTGCATCTGTAATATGTGTAGTGGGTACAAAGGCAAAAGATTTCCTCACTTGTAGGGGGCCAAGCCCCTATGAAAATAAGGGCACTCACCTTTGGGATCAACTTGGCGCACTTTAAGAGCCTATGCGATTTAAATTATTAAAAGGGTCACGCAAAACTCTCTCTCTCCTACTGTAACACCAAAGTGCCCAAATGAATAAAAAAGCAGGCCCACATACTTGCTTGTTATGCGCCTGAGGCACTTTCTGTAATACAGGCTTAGGGGAGCATTCTCCTCCTTTTTTAGTATAATGTTCATGAAACGAACCGCTCGGACCGTCACTGAAAATGACAATTATGATTTTACCAAATATACATCCAAGCAGTGCTATAGTTTTCATTCCTTTTTGCTGATTGTCATTACACCTTCATTATGAATAACTATTATTAAGCATCGAGATTTTTTATGCAAAATTAATCAAACTCCTCCTTTAGGGCTTCAAACGTTTCCAAAACACAAATAAGTTGTTCTTAGTTTTTAGCTTTTTTAGGAATTAATATATATGTACTGCTTTTGAAATTTGCATACATAACAACACAAAACATAAAATGCATACATATGAAGTCAGCGCTCTAATGCCCTTGACTTCCATTTTGCCGCAGGGTTTTATTTAGTAAAAAGTGGCATATGTGCATGTGATTCTAATCTGTTCTGAGCAGGAAATGAGAGAACAGAGCACGATTCATATATATCCAGAGTTAATACCTGGATAAAACGTTTTCTTCATTGAATTGTTGCTGTGTTTTTTTCAACCTAATCTAATTTATTTTCAAAAGAAGAAAACGGATGAAAGGAACTCAACATATATTGATTAATGTGCAAAGGTGCTTTGTGAACCTGTCACTGTTGGTCTGAGAAGCTCTTCAATTATCAATCTCCAGTTCCCTGCAAACCAACATCAAAAAATAACAAAGGCAAATCCTCCTTTGTACTTCCATTTGCCTTGTTTAGTTGTCTAGGTTTAACTGGGAGAAGTATTTGCAATAGTATTGTTCAGAAGGCTTCAAAACCTGGAAATATTGAATTAGATGACAGACCAATACTTTTAAGTCGTCTGGTATGCTGATTTTATTACCTGTCATAGCTTGCTTTTTGAAGTTTCAATAATATCTCACCACGACGGACGCTGTTACATCTTACTTTATTCTGGGAGCTGCTTATCTTGCATCGCTCTTATCATCTTTCTCGCCCCACCTCTTCCTACGTGGTTGGTAGATTCCCAGTTCACCATATTTTACCATAGAGTTCTGAGAGCCCAGGATTCTAATTATAGCAGATTCGGCATTTCTGTCGGGGATGTTGCTGAAATAAGGTTGTTGTATCTTTTTTTTGCTCCATTAATATTAAACTGGGGTCTTACATTACTCATTCTTCGCAAGTGTTAATGAAGATGATGGGCTTGATTGCCTAAGGTAAACTTACACTTTTGGGTAAGCTTACTTTTTTTTGTGTTCGCAAACTACGAGGTAGGACAGGCCTATCTACTAATGTGGGAAGTTCTCCGCCCGACTACAGAGCCCCCTCAGTTGTAAACTTACTATTAGCTCGTAGTTTGTGAATGCAAAATAAAAACCGTAAACTTACACTAAAGTATAAGTTTACCATTGTTAATCCGGCTCGATGTTCTTTACCCTCACTTTCTGATTGTTATGCCATCCTGACAAGCATTGCGACTCATTATGTACATGAGAGACTTCATATTCTCATTCGGCTTTGTTACACTGTTGACATTTTCCTTATCTGTTTCCAAGCACAGTCCACAGTTATTTGATAGGGAGAATGTGTCATCTCAATACTCCTAAATCTAAACCACTGTTGGAAGGGCATTCTCTGCATGTCAAAATCTCATGTCTTCCCTACGTCATAGGTCTCCAATCCAAGATGAGTAGCGTTGCGAGGGAATTCTTTGCTTCTCAGTTTCCCTACTCACTTTCATCAAATGCCCAATGAACATTCCTGCCATCTGCTGTGCAATTATTGACCATCTAACCTTCTCCTTCCTCTGATCTTCTATGTGTACCAAGCGTTGATTCTGTATAGGCAACCATTTTAGGTGTCAAGTTCGGCATTTGCTATGGAACTGAAATGTGGCACACGTTCCAACTTACGGTCTCCAAAACACACACAATAATTGCACATTGGACATCTCATTGGATTTCTCTTTAAAGTACAAAACACCACAGTCTATCATTCTCAGTAATAACCCTGGGTTGAACACATATTAAGATTACCTAGGACACTGAACACTTTTCAATGTACAGTTAAGTGCTTATTAAAACATTATAACTTCTTAACTGCAATGAATATCCACTAAGAGAATTTCCCAAGAAAGCACAAGACTTAAGAAAAGTATACATTTAGGGACTATCTGTTCTCATACCTGCATGCAAAAGCAGAGATTGTGTACACCCAGAAATTCCTTAGAGTACTGTGCCTTAAATACAATTTTATTGAGGCATCCATACGCTTAGGAAAGTACATTTGTCCTACAGATGAATTTGTATTGCTCTAAAATCCTAGTCAGTATGTAAGAATTAAAATTACCGTTGTAAGTATTGCTTTCTGTTGTAGCTATTATGCACATGCAAAAACAACAGTTGATGGACAGAATGCAGAACAATGTCATACATTCAACCCAGTACAGAGATCTGGGCCTAAATCCATCGTTTTTTTGCTCACCATGCCATTCCAGTTTGAACCTAGCCATATGCAAATCAGTCTTGACCCTGTGCCTCATGGGAACAGTCCAGCCCGAACTGCCAAGCCAGGTCCTCCCTGGACTGGAAACAAGCATCCTAGGACCGGTTTCGGGGTTTCACCCTCTTCAGCCAGGATAGCTTGATTCCAGTGGCATGGAGAGCACGGGACCCACGTCTGGGCATACCCGTCCCACTCGGGGTGACAAATGCAAAAACAACAGTTGATGGACAGAATGCAGAACAATGTCATACATTCAACCCAGTACAGAGATCTGGGCCTAAATCCATCGTTTTTTTGCTCACCATGCCATTCCAGTTTGAACCTAGCCATATGCAAATCAGTCTTGACCCTGTGCCTCATGGGAACAGTCCAGCCCGAACTGCCAAGCCAGGTCCTCCCTGGACTGGAAACAAGCATCCTAGGACCGGTTTCAGGGTTTCACCCTCTTCAGCCAGGATAGCTTGATTCCAGTGGCATGGAGAGCACGGGACCCACGTCTGGGCATACCCGTCCCACTCGGGGTGACAAATGCAAAAACAACAGTTGATGGACAGAATGCAGAACAATGTCATACATTCAACCCAGTACAGAGATCTGGGCATAAATCCATCGTTTTTTGCTCACCATGCCATTCCAGTTTGAACCTAGCCATATGCAAATCAGTCTTGACCCTGTGCCTCATGGGAACAGTCCAGCCCGAACTGCCAAGCCAGGTCCTCCCTGGACTGGAAACAAGCATCCTAGGACCGGTTTCGGGGTTTCACCCCTCTTCAGCCAGGATAGCTTGATTCCAGTGGCATGGAGAGCACGGGACCCACGTCTGGGCATACCCGTCCCACTCGGGGTGACAAATGCAAAAACAACAGTTGATGGACAGAATGCAGAACAATGTCATACATTCAACCCAGTACAGAGATCTGGGCCTAAATCCATCGTTTTTTGCTCACCATGCCATTCCAGTTTGAACTTAGCCATATGCAAATCAGTCTTGACCCTGTGCCTCATGGGAACAGTCCAGCCCGAACTGACAAGCCAGGTCCTCCCTGGACTGGAAACAAGCATCCTAGGACCGGTTTCGGGTTTCACCCCTCTTCAGCCAGGATAGCTTGATTCCAGTGGCATGGAGAGCACGGGACCCACGTCTGGGCATACCCGTCCCACTCGGGGTGACAAATGCAAAAACAACAGTTGATGGACAGAATGCAGAACAATGTCATACATTCAACCCAGTACAGAGATCTGGGCCTAAATCCATCGTTTTTTTGCTCACCATGCCATTCCAGTTTGAACCTAGCCATATGCAAATCAGTCTTGACCCTGTGCCTCATGGGAACAGTCCAGCCCGAACTGCCAAGCCAGGTCCTCCCTGGACTGGAAACAAGCATCCTAGGACCGGTTTCAGGGTTTCACCCCTCTTCAGCCAGGATAGCTTGATTCCAGTGGCATGGAGAGCACGGGACCCACGTCTGGGCATACCCGTCCCACTCGGGGTGACAAATGCAAAAACAACAGTTGATGGACAGAATGCAGAACAATGTCATACATTCAACCCAGTACAGAGATCTGGGCCTAAATCCATCGTTTTTATGCTCACCATGCCATTCCAGTTTGAACCTAGCCATATGCAAATCAGTCTTGACCCTGTGCCTCATGGGAACAGTCCAGCCCGAACTGCCAAGCCAGGTCCTCCCTGGACTGGAAACAAGCATCCTAGGACCGGTTTCGGGGTTTCACCCCTCTTCAGCCAGGATAGCTTGATTCCAGTGGCATGGAGAGCACGGGACCCACGTCTGGGCATACCCGTCCCACTCGGGGTGACAAATGCAAAAACAACAGTTGATGGACAGAATGCAGAACAATGTCATACATTCAACCCAGTACAGAGATCTGGGCCTAAATCCATCGTTTTTTGCTCACCATGCCATTCCAGTTTGAACCTTAGCCATATGCAAATCAGTCTTGACCCTGTGCCTCATGGGAACAGTCCAGCCCGAACTGCCAAGCCAGGTCCTCCCTGGACTGGAAACAAGCATCCTAGGACCGGTTTCGGGGTTTCACCCTCTTCAGCCAGGATAGCTTGATTCCAGTGGCATGGAGAGCACGGGACCCACGTCTGGGCATACCCGTCCCACTCGGGGTGACAAATGCAAAAACAACAGTTGATGGACAGAATGCAGAACAATGTCATACATTCAACCCAGTACAGAGATCTGGGCCTAAATCCATCGTTTTTTTGCTCACCATGCCATTCCAGTTTGAACCTAGCCATATGCAAATCATTCTTGACCCTGTGCCTCATTGGAACAGTCCAGCCCGAACTGCCAAGCCAGGTCCTCCCTGGACTGGAAACAAGCATCCTAGGACCGGTTTCGGGGTTTCACCCCTCTTCAGCCAGGATAGCTTGATTCCAGTGGCATGGAGAGCACGGGACCCACGTCTGGGCATACCCGTCCCACTCGGGGTGACAAATGCAAAAACAACAGTTGATGGAAAGAATGCAGAACAATGTCATACATTCAACCCAGTACAGAGATCTGGGCCTAAATCCATCGTTTTTTTGCTCACCATGCCATTCCAGTTTGAACCTAGCCATATGCAAATCAGTCTTGACCCTGTGCCTCATGGGAACAGTCCAGCCCGAACTGCCAAGCCAGGTCCTCCCTGGACTGGAAACAAGCATCCTAGGACCGGTTTCGGGGTTTCACCCCTCTTCAGCCAGGATAGCTTGATTCCAGTGGCATGGAGAGCACGGGACCCACGTCTGGGCATACCCGTCCCACTCGGGTGACAAATGCAAAAACAACAGTTGATGGACAGAATGCAGAACAATGTCATACATTCAACCCAGTACAGAGATCTGGGCCTAAATCCATCGTTTTTGCTCACCATGCCATTCCAGTTTGAACCTAGCCATATGCAAATCAGTCTTGACCCTGTGCCTCATGGGAACAGTCCAGCCCGAACTGCCAAGCCAGGTCCTCCCTGGACTGGAAACAAGCATCATAGGACCGGTTTCGGGGTTTCACCCCTCTTCAGCCAGGATAGCTTGATTCCAGTGGCATGGAGAGCACGGGACCCACGTCTGGGCATACCCGTCCCACTCGGGGTGACAAATGCAAAAACAACAGTTGATGGACAGAATGCAGAACAATGTCATACATTCAACCCAGTACAGAGATCTGGGCCTAAATCCATCGTTTTTTGCTCACCATGCCATTCTAGTTTGAACCTAGCCATATGCAAATCAGTCTTGACCCTGTGCCTCATGGGAACAGTCCAGCCCGAACTGCCAAGCCAGGTCCTCCCTGGACTGGAAACAAGCATCCTAGGACCGGTTTCGGGGTTTCACCCCTCTTCAGCCAGGATAGCTTGATTCCAGTGGCATGGAGAGCACGGGACCCACGTCTGGGCATACCCGTCCCACTGGGGTGACAAATGCAAAAACAACAGTTGATGGACAGAATGCAGAACAATGTCATACATTCAACCCAGTACAGAGATCTGGGCCTAAATCCATCGTTTTTTTGCTCACCATGCCATTCCAGTTTGAACCTAGCCATATGCAAATCAGTCTTGACCCTGTGCCTCATGGGAACAGTCCAGCCCCTTTAAGTGCATGTGCACAGCTCATGTAAGGATGCTCACAGTCTCCATGCAAGGATGTTTCATTGAGTTAGTAGGAGACCGGGACATCGAGATGGCTATGGCGAATCCCGCCTGCACGTAGCCACAGGTGACCACTGCCCCCGCGCTACCGTAATACTGGTTGATTGGCGGCTGATTTCCGACGCAAGTTCTACGAGTGGGAGCGGGAGTGTGAGCGTTCTGCTGCCGGAGCTTCATAGCTGTTTATTTCGTGCTACATCTTGGTGAAGAAAGGTTCGGGGAGGCTTTGTTGGCTTTTGTTGCTTTTGCGGCTTTTGCGGGCCCCTGCTGGGTCCTGGAGTTTTGCCATTGCGGCTGCTGCTATGCGGCTGCTTGCTGCCTCTCCTCCCTGCCTCGATCTCCAGCGGATTACTGGAGGAAGGCGGCTGTTTGATGAGAGGTTGGGAATATCAGGAGCACCAGACAGCTAAATATCAAGGCTTCGAAGTACAAGTAAGAAGGGGATGACTGGACTATAACGCTGCTTCTCTCTGCTCGCTTTTATTTTTTTTTGCATAACTGAGAGTGGAGAGTGTGGAGAGGACATTATAATTTTAGGATTGCGTTGGCAGTGGTAGCCCAGGTGAATATTAAGATTGTATTTTTGAGCCGTACTTAGGCTTTATTTTTCTTTTTTTTCGCAGTGGAGTACTGCAATCTTCTAGTCTCCTGTTTGCAAAGCCCAGTGGTCTCACTGTCTGTTGCGGTGGGTTATTGGGGCCTTCTCTAGCGGCCCGGATTTGTGCTGCCTTGCCTGGTTTTCCATTGGACTAGAGCTCCTTGGGATTTTCTTCCTTCAATAAAAGAAAACCTATATATATATATATATATATATATATATATATATATATATATATATATATATATAAGCTTACTTCAATTATAGCGGCCTGGATACACTCTCAGGATGGGGAAACACCTAAAGATTGCCAATGTAATGGTTCATGTTGACTCAAATGTAGCACTGAAGTCCAAAACCCGAATAGATCCAATGAAGACCGCTTCCGCTGACGCAAGAGCTGAACGCTCCCTGAAGGCTCGTCGGGGGTCAGTCCCTTTGAGCTCTGAGGATGATCAAGGGGCAAGGGGTCTGGAGGATCAAAATCAGGAGAGGCCCAAAAACATTAACCAGGAGGGGGCGTCTTCTGATGGAGGAGTTGAAGGACCGGATAGTGTTCAATCCGCCTTAGTCATGTCCGGTGCGAAATCGGTTGTGGACAATCCGACATTAGAGGATCTAGAAGCTACATTGGACCAAGAAAATGCACGGGAAAATTCATCAAGTGCACTTCAAAGTAAGACTTAGGAATACCCGCTCTTTTTCAAAACTAAAATGCCCTCCCTGCCTCTACAAAGCCCAACTCTAGAACACGAGCTCTGCGATACTTCATTAGGGAGTGCTCTGTTAGCCACCCAGAGTCCGGCTTCATCTTCGAGACCATTGGATATTCTTCCCTCATCCTCCGGGGCAAGCAACCAACTGGCAGCGGGGCAGCAAGATCGGCAAGGGCCGAAAGATCTTCTTGGAGACCAGCTAGTAGAGCCTGGGACTAGCTTCCAATACGATATTAAAACCATGCTAAATCTCATCCTCGACGAGATACGGGAGCTGAAAGTAACGCAAGTGAATTGAATAGCAGCGCTACATTTGCGCCTCTCTAAAATTGAAGAAGCAGTCAGCTCTTTTCCGGTAAGACTACAAGAAGCCGAATCCAGGATTTCTCTTCTGGAAGATCAGATGACCTCTATGCAGCAGCAGGCCATGCTAGATAAGAAACAGAAAATTTTGTTGGAAAGTAAACTAGAAGAGTTGGAAAACCATTCTAGACGATCTAACCTACGGCTGGTTGGGGTCCCCGAAGGCTGCGAAGGGACACAGATGCCTCAGTGGGTCGAGTCATTTATTAGAGATAATGTGCTACCCGAGTTCCCTGGTGATCTTACTATTACGCGAGCACATAGAGTTCCAGCTCAGCCTTTTCCGAATTCAAAGCTACCTAGAACTATCCTAGCCAACTTTGCGGACTACCGAGTGAAAGAACAGATACTGACTAGAGCCATTCAAAAGAAACAATTTTCTACTCGGGAAGTTCCAAGTTGCCGTATTTTTTCTGACATGTCTGCTGCAGCGGCTCGTCGTCGGAAAGAATTTGTTAAGCTTCTGTATCTGTTCAAGGCCCATGGAGCCCAGGCGGCCATAACCCAACAATCAAAGCTTCGAGTCCTGGTCAAAGGGAAATTCCACATGTTTGCAAATCTTGATGAAGCACAGGAATTATTGCAGAAAATCACTACAGAGAAGTAGAAAGTCAGAAAAGAATGAAGTGACTCTTGCTCTTCTCTTTTGATTTTGAATATAAAAGGATTTCTTTTTTTATATCAGGGGGGCAGGGTAGTAGTTCACATTAGGGTGCAATAACATGGCACCGAGCTTAAGGGGTTTCCAGGGAGGGGAGGCAGAGGGTATGGTGGGCTATTCCCCAACTGCCAGAGGTGGGGAGAGGCACGGGGGCTTGGTGAAGGGTAGGGTGGGGGATAGGCAAGAGGGAGGGAGAGGTAGGGAGGAAAGGGTAAGGGGAGTAAAAGTGGGGGAAAAAGTGCAGAATTTTAGAAGGAAGAGTAATTATGAGATTAAGTACGAGAATAGAATAGTTCATAGGAACATATTGAAGGGGTATAAAAATTGTATGTTTTTTTTACTGCATTTATGTTTGAAGAAATATGGATCTTAAAATAAGGATAATATCGATGAATGTCAATGGTGTGTCCAATAAGAAAAAATATGGTGGGCTGATTCGATGGCTAACCTCTTTTTCTCCTCAGGTTTTATATCTCCAGGAGACCCATTTAAAAACAAATTCACCTAAACTTTTTATTCCTAAATATTATTCAAAGTCTTTTTTTTGCCTCTGCTGGGCTAGCAGTTAGGGGAGTAGCTATTTATATTGGGCAAGGGATTAATTGTGAGATTGATCAAGTTACGAGTGACCCCAAAGGGAGGTGGATTTGGATCATTGCCAGGGTAGACGGAATACCTTTCAATTTTGTAAACTATTATGCCCCAATTGATGATGATCCTATAGCTCTCATAAAGATTAATGAGTTGGTTAGAGGCATAGAAGGACCTATAATATTAGGAGGTGATTTTAATTTCATTCAGGATATAAAAAGGGACATCTCTAATAAAGCAAAAAAGCAACTAAAGCCTAGGACAAAAAAAATATTAAACTTAATGAAACAGGATTATCAACTCATAGATCCATGGCACGAGGCACACCAAGGAGATACACAATTTACTTGCTACTCCCAACGATTCCAGACTGCTTCCCATATTGATTTCTTTCTTATTTCTCGCTATGTTATTTGTATAAGTGCTGAAATCAGGGCCAATTCATTCTCAGATCACTCACTAGTTATAATTGAGATCAAAGTAGAGGCTGAAAGGCGTGAGAGATCCAGGTGGCAAATGGATCGGCTCCTCCTTTCAAACCCTAAATGGGTAGAGGACATGAAAGTTTGGATTAAGACATTCTTCCAGGAGAATATGGGCAGAGCAGCTCTCTTCTCTGTCTGGGGGGCCTTTAAGGCAACATTGTGGGGCCAGATGTTGGCATTTACGGCAGCGCAATCTAAGATGCGGAGGCAACAAATAACTAAACTGCAATGCGCCGTTGATACTGCTTTAATACAGAGGAATAGCGGCAGGGGGAGGCGCTCGGAAGTGGAGGAACAATTAACTAAAGCTAAACAGGAACTAAGAGAATTTTTTATTTTGGAAGAAATAGCTAACTCCCGGATGTATCAGCAGCATGTATATGAGGAGAGTCAGATGGTGGGAAATTGCTTGCCTGGGCAAGTAGAGTTAAGCAGGAAGCTACATTAATTACAGAATTGGAAGAGACAGGGGTATTGACTTCTGACAAGGCAAAAATTGCAAAAATCTTTGAGGACCATTATTACAATTTATATACAACTAAATATACGGTGTCAAAGGAGGCGATAAATCAATATTTTGAGGGCATCAATCTCCCACAGCTTACAGCTGACCAGGCAGAGGAAGTAAGTTCAAAAATTACTTTAACTGAAATTAAGAGTTCTCTCGCCTCAATGCCAGGTGGAAAGGCCTCAGGAAATGATGGCCTACCAACTGAGTTTTATAAGGCATTTTCAGAAGAACTAGCACCGTTTCTGGTAGAGCTCTTTAAGAATAGGAGGGGAAGCTCCTTCTACTTTTAAGGAGTCCACCATAGTTAGTTTTGTAAAAAAGGACAAGAGCCCTAAAAATGTCAACTCGTATAGACCAATTAGTCTGCTGAATGTTGATTATAAGTTATTAATGAAAATTTGGGCAAATCGATTTTCTCCGATAGCACAGCAGATAATACACAAAGATCAGACAGGGTTTGTCTCAGGAAGATACATGTCATCTAATACTGGTTTTTTAGTTCAAGCGATTGATTTTTTTAACACTAACAAACTGCCTGTTTTAATCATGACGGTCGATACTGAAAAAGCTTTTG
Source organism: Calotriton arnoldi (assembly GCA_963921515.1). Taxonomy (NCBI): domain Eukaryota; kingdom Metazoa; phylum Chordata; class Amphibia; order Caudata; family Salamandridae; genus Calotriton; species Calotriton arnoldi. The sequence goes on along the minus strand of CAWUFW010019308.1, from coordinate 109,567 downwards.
ATCTAGTTAACTGGGATGCTCTCTTTGCTGTCCTTGCAAAGTTGGGATTTCCAATACAGATAACACAAATGTTGGGAAACCTATATCAAGGGGCTCAGGCCCAAGTCTTTATTAACTCGCAGTTAGCAGGAAGTGTGGACATAAGGCGAGGGACTCGCAAGGGATGTCCTTTATCCCCTGCTCTGTTTGCGTTCTTTATAGAACCACTCGCTGTCAAGATTAGGGATAATCTGCAGATAAAAGCACATCTGACAGGTATGTCTAAATTGAAATTGTTTGCAGACGACATTATTCTTTACCTTAGGCCAGAGGAACAGAATATCAGGACAACATTGACAGAATTTATCCGGTTTGAAGCTATTGGGGGATATAAAATTAATCATAATAAAACTGAAATCCTGTTACTTAATGCAAATAGTCAAATTCTTCCAAGTTTTTTGCAACGGCAAGCCCAATCTCTTGACCCCATTCGATATTTAGGGATCTACGTTACTAACAACTATGAGGAACTTTTTAAATAGAATTACTTAGCGATGATTATAAAGATTAGAAATGTATTAGATAGATGGACCCTTCTTCCACTTACATTAATCGGTAGGGTAGCCCTTATAAAAATGTCCACTTTACCACTATTAATATTTTTATTTTCAAATGTGCCGATTAAAATTAACATGTCATACTTTTAGCAGTTGGAAACTATATTTCGTCCATTTATTTGGAAGAAAAAGGCCTCACGAGTAAGACTTCCATTGCTTCAACTCAACATAAGGCAAGGGGGTTGGCACTTCTCCAGGTGCGAACCTATTATGAAGCTACTTTTGTAGATATATTGGCTCGAATACTAGATGGCAAGGAATCATTGGATAGTTTTTTTTGTGGATAAGATGGTGCAGGAAGCAGAATCTCAGACTTCAGTCTTTATCAAAACGGCAAAACTCCCAAAAAAGACTCGAAATAAGACATTACAGGAATTTGGGGATTCGCTCGAGACACAGCCTGCTGCGGGGACTCCAAGCCCCAGAAACCCTTGACACACGCGCCCGGAGGCGCTGACGCTGTTCCTGAGCGCCCAGGGGGCCTATTTCACCGCTCGCGGCACCCGCTTTGCGGGAGCCGCTTCGCTCGAGACACAGCCTGCTGCGGGGACTCCAAGCCCCAGAAACCCTTGACACACGCGCCCGGAGGCACTGACGCTGTTCCTGAGCGCCCAGGGGGCCTATTTCACCTCTCACGGGACGCGCGCGAGCTCGCCTGGGCGAAGCCCGGGCCAAGGGCGGGCCCGTCTGTGCCCGTCAGGGACCGATAGAGGCCGGGCTGGGCTAGCCCCCTAAGCCCTCATAGCGGACACATAGTTGGACTAAGGACTACCACTTGTAGAAGTAAGCCTGTAAGATCTTGTTTTTTAATCCCAAATGTGTTTTAATCGTAAACACTAATAATGCCAAAAAGGAAGATGAGTCATGCAGCCACTGCAGTAAATGTAGAGGCAAAGACAGCGGGTCAAACATCATTGCTGTCTTATCTCACCGGGGCTATGGGGGCCATCAAAGAGCAAATTAATACAGTGGAGGAGTCCCTATCAAAAGGAAGGCGGGGAACGGCAAGGGAGGAGGGTGGTCTTAGTTCTAATGACTTAACACCCTCAAGCGTGAACAACTTTGTACAGGGCCCCCGAAATGGTTCAATACAAGAGATCTCGGGTCACATAATTCAAAGCAACCTGAGTGACCTTGTGGAGGACATACAACCGCCCCTGAAGTGTAGCAAAAATCCCGGTAGCCCGGAGGGTACACCACTGCAGAAAACCGGAGGGCAAAGCCCGGGGAGGAGAAAAAAGAGTGCCCAAGGCAAGAAAAGGATTACTCTGGGTAAAATGTCCTCCCAAAAACAACCTGCACGCAAAAATACTGCTGGCTTAGGAAAACTTACCATGCATGATCAGATGGAGGGTCAAACACTGGCTTTGGAAAAAATCTCAAAAAGTATAGACGCATTGCATAGCTATATGGTTGGCGCATTGGAAAAATTGTCAGAGAGAGTGGCCAACCTGGAGGGGCACCTAATGGGAAAAACTTGCATAAACATCGAGGGTACATCGAAACATGCACAGATAAGGACGCATGCAAATGGGCCGACTAGTGCGACCCATATAGCTACAGAAAACCGAGTAACCAGGGCTACTACCACTGGACCCCCAATTCATGGAGCTAGTGTAGACATGATTGAGCAACACAATATTAACAGGATAAATAGGCCAATGGGGGAGAAGAATAGACCCAAAAATGGTTTAGGGACAGACCCCATGGAATTAAGGCGAACCCTGGAGCCCCAAGCATATTCTCGCCTTGATTTGCCACCGGCAGCAACACCATATGTGGTAATTCTGGCCAATGCCCCGGCACTGAAGACATTAGAATTGGAAATATGGATAGAACTTTGTAACAAGTCTCTCCATTGGCTGGGAAGGCATAGTGGCCTTACTGATGTGCTATTTAAAAATTTAAAAATGGCAAGGTGGGTTGCATGGGTGGGTAAAGAAAGAAAAGAGCTCCAGGGAGATTGTATAGTCCTGACGTTTAGTGACCCTAGGTTAGTGCATGCTATTTTAAATAGGATGGGAAATGTTTCCTTTATTTATGACGCAATTAATGTATTGCCATTAGGAACCTTTTATCCACCTGATCGGTGTCTATATAGGCCTGACGGAAAACAATTTGTTTCGGGCCCCTTTGACAGAAAATTCACAAGGGACTTGCATGTGGGACATATAGTAGGAGGGAATGTCCCACTTCGTAATCGCTTTGAACCACTAACAGGAATGGAAGACATAGATTGACCCATCCTAAACTCAGGGAGGGAGGTGGTTCAAAGGAAAACGGCCATGATCCCCCAAATGCTGAGATACGCAGACACTGAGGGACTTGATTCTAACATCCAGCGCAAGAAGGCAACAGATCAACCATTGCCCAAAGATAACAACAGGGAGGTTGGGGACAGATGTGTAGTCCCAGCTGAAACTCTAAGTAACACCGGTAAGGGTCCAATTGAACATATTACATTATGTACACAAAGGGTAAATGTAGGAGAATCGACTAAGCCAAATATCAGCAGTACGTGTAGAATATTAACTTGGAACATCGCAGGGTTATCGGCTAAAGTAAGAGACACTCAATGGATAACATGTATAGATGAATATACTATAATTTGCCTCCAAGAAACATGGGCAACTGAGGAGATGCATATAAATGGCTTTCAAACTTTTATTACCCCAGCGAGTACCAGTAAACACGGTCGCAATAAAGGAGGCCTTTGTATATATGTCTCCAACGCGGCAGCGGTTACTAATGTGAAAATCATAGATGGCAGCAAATTTTACCAGATCCTGACAATGAACCTAGGTGGGCAAAAGGAAGTAGTTTTAATACATTTTTATAACAACGTTCCTAAAACATTGATGACAAATGTCCTCCTTAACCTATGCAAATCCTTGCAAATCTTGAGGGAAAAATGTCGGGGGACATGTTCATTATCTGGGTGGGCAATTTTAACTGTCCCTTGTGTCAATACAGTGAACAGGATATCTGTGGCTTGGGGAAGGATAATGAAGATACACCCTCACACTTCTTACACACAAGCCTAGGAGATCTGTTAAATGACATAGCATTTCAATTTGATCTAGGCTATGCAAATGAATTGTGCTCACCTCCCATGCCGTTCCAACCGACCTTTAACGGGAGGGGATGCAACTCAATCATTGATTTTGCCCTAATTTCTAAGAGATATTCTTGCAATGCACTTACTTGTAAGACTCTCGACATCTTAATGAGTGACCATTATCCAATATGTCTAGATCTTTCCATAAGAGGGCTGGCGACAGAACTGATAGGAACTTATTATATAACTCTGACATCTATCTCGCCAGCACAAATGGGTACACCCTAAATTGGGCAAAAGTGGATCCTGTGGTATTCCTCCAAAGTCTGATCAATAACACCTCAGAGGAAATAGAGATATGCCTCTCACAGGATAGGGATGACAATGAAATATTTAATGCCTTCCTCAAGATATCAGCTGAGGCCCGGAAACTACTAACGTGAGAAAAACGACATGGCCAGCAATCCTCTCAGGGCTGGTTCGACAAAGAATTAAGCCTGGGCAAAGCACTACGCTACGCTCGCTTAGTTTGCGAAGTTTGCGCTACTTCGCACTACGCAAATTGCACGTAGCACAGTGCAAACACGCGTAGCGTAGCGTAGTGGTCATTTTTTGCTTGCTCGCGGTCCTCAACGTCAAGTTGGCGACCGCGAGCAAGCAAAATGACATCTTGGCGAGACTTTTTCCTTGTTCGCGATCAGCAACATCAAGTTGCCGATCGCGAGCATGGAAAATAAACCTCCCGGCGAGATTCTCAACGCGGGGAGGTCAGGTTTCTCATTGCGAGTGGTTGCGCATGCTCGCGACCGCTCGCGATGAGAAACTACCAGTCCGCGTTGAGAAAGCTGCCGCTCGAGTAAAAATCTACTCTAGCGGCAGTAAAAGACAGCTCACACTGTGCAAGATGCCGTTTTCAATGATTGCACAGTGCGGACAAGCATCCGGCACTGTGCAATCATTGCGAACAGTGCACTACGCAGGTCGCGTAGTGCTACGCGTAGCTCGCGTAGTGCGAACTGCACTTTGCGTAGCTTCGCGTAGCGCTACTTCGCGAACTACGCCCAAGGTTACAAAGAATGCACGAAGGCCCTTACCCATCTAAAAAATGCCCTGCATAACGAACCGAGGTGCAAGGATAGAATAAGGCAGGCAAGAACTTCGTATCGTTTAGCGTTAAAAAATCGCAGGGCACAATTAAAAAGGGAAGCATGGGAGGCTCTACATGAGGCCTGCATTAAGAAAGATAACACTGGTTTTTGGAGAGTGGTCAACGCTCCTGTCTTTAATAATAGAGAGACCGACACTATAGATATGGCCATAAGTGGAGACAAGTGGGTAGAATACTTTTCAGGTCTCTACACCGATGAGACCATAGATGATGATACGTCAGTGACATCAGTGCCGGGATCAGAATATTATACTGATCATGGACCATTCCCCATAGAGATTGATATTTCCCTTGAGGAGGTAACTAGAGCCATAACTGACAGTGCCTCAAGGAAAGCACCAGGGCCGGATGGCATTCCGGTGGACGCCTATAAATCTAATATAGGGTTATGGGCTCCACTTCTAACGAACGTATTAATTAGTTGTAACCGCCATAGGTTGATTCCCACATGGGATGATGCTATTGTGATACCCATATTTAAAAAGGGGAACAGAAATGAACCTAGTTGTTACCGCCCGATTTCTTTATTGGATGCTTTTATGAAAATAGCGGGAAGGGTCATTTTAAACAAGCTCCAGACATGGGCTGAAGAGACAGGAGTCCTATCAATTTTCCAATATGGCTTTCGCTCAGGCTTAGGCACCATTGAACAGGGACTTAACTTGTCATTGATTATAGATAAATACACAAAAGCAAAGAAGGGCAAACTTTTCCTCACGTTTGTGGACTTAAGCTCCGCCTTCGATTGTGTTAAATATGACAAATTGTGGAACACTCTTAAAAATCTAAAGGTTGATCCATCACTGTTGACGTTTATAAAGGAATTATATAGGGGGGCAGGTGTGAGGGTGCATCCTTGCCCCCCTGCTTTTCTCGCTCTACATAAATAGCCTAGGACAGTACTTGAGCGAGCATCAACATGATTATCCAACCATTAGGGATACCCCAGTCCCTATTTTATTATACGCGGATGACGCTGTTATAATGTCACGGACACAGCTGGGATTACAAAGGTCTGTCTCTAACTTTGTTGCCTATATGACAGACAGGGGCTTAAAGGTAAACATTGCTAAGACATTTACAATGAGTTGCGGGACTAAAACGAGAAAGACATGTGACATCTTTATTGATAATAAAAAGTTGAAAGCACAGATCGTTTTCTTATCTAGGAATAGCTTTTGACAGAAAGGGATCCTGGAAAGTGGCCATGAATGCTAGGAAGCTGACCCTCTCGAGAGCCATAGGAGCAGTTACTAACTTTTCAAAGAAACTAGGTGGAAGACCCGTCCCAGAGTTGCTGGCCATTTATAAGTCCAAATGTATTTCAACAGGGACCTATGGGGCTGGCATATGGGGTATTGAATGTATAGATCAAATTCAATGTTGCGAAAATACCTTCATGCGCTACTTGTTGGCGGTTCCCAGTTCTACTGCCACCTTTAGCTGCCACAGGGAACTTGGTCTCTCATATATTTCTGATATTATAAAGATTAATCCCCTTCTTTTATGACACAAGGTATGGGCATCTACGGAGACAGGTTTTAACAGAGATGTATTCATGGATTGCCTCAAACTGGATAGAGTGGCGAATATGCCATGGATTAGCTATATAAAAAGTATGGCGCACGACATAGGCCACCCGGAATACTTTGATAAACCTAGTAGTTTGGAAACTGTATCCAGAAAATCTCTAAAGGCACACTGCCTGAACCATCTAGAGAGCAAACGTTGGCTCATCGAGAGAGAGAAGAAAATGGTCATGGAAAATCACTTGATGACCACATGCATAGGTCTACAACCCTACCTGGCATTAGTACAGAGCAGCTTTTCCCGTATGCTTCTGGCCCGATTTCGTTGTGGGTCTTTCTTCAGATTGGTCACATTTCCTGAAATAAATGATTGGACAAAACATTCCCCTATGTCCATGTGACGATATTTCCACACAAACAACTATGCACTGCACTTTATTTTGTAAATACTATGTAGTCCCGAGGAAAAAGTTTTTAATCCCTATTCTTAGAAGATGGGACTTAAGACAATGTAGAACCACCTTTTTACGATTACAAATGTTGGAAAATGATTATACTATTATGGCCATCTCTTCTTTCTTAAAGGCTGTTATCAGGTTCCGGAATACTATGTGAAGCTATTGTGTAAAACAGTGAATTTGCATCTTTAGGTGTATATATATGTTTTTTATTATGTTCTCTTTTCAAATTATGTATTTCAATTATGAACATATGGATTGCATTGCTTATTTCCCTGTATTCTGTTACATAATTTTGGAAAAAATAATTTCTTCCTTTTTAACTGTTTTTTAACATTGTGCTTTTATGATTTTAATGAATCAAAAATCGAATAAAGCTCACCTGAACTGAACTCATATGAAGGCTCAAACAGCGGGATATGAGTTTTTGAAACTCGCGGAATGCAAAACGCTGGGCCTTCATATACAGAGTAGCCAGATAACATTTTGGGACAATAATGGGTTTAGGGAACTAGGCCACTTTATAGTAAGGGGGAGATGTTTAAAATGGCAGGAGATCCAGGCTAGGTGTGAAGCAAGTTGCAAGCCGTATTTTTTTGGGTTTTCTCAGATTACTCAATTTGTGAAAATATTTTGCTCTCTACTAAGCAATGCCCCGGCGCCCTTATTGACAGCTCTTTATAGAACTAAACTAAGGGGAGTTGGAAACTGGTACAGAGTTTTACGGAATCAAAGGGATAGCTCTCTAGTAACAGGTTTTTTAGATAAGATTTTCCAAGAAACACTGTGTACTTTTTCAGAACTAGAGTGGCAGGAGATCGCGATATACGGCAATAAAGTATTAAGAGCCGCAAATTTCAAAAGAATGGCATTTTTATCATGCTGGATGTCTTATTATACACCAAGAGTTTTACATAAGATGTATTCAGAAGTAGAGGACAAGTGCTTTCACTGCCAACAAATGGGTTTGGGGGGTTGGCTACATATTTTTTTCACCTGCCCTCTTTTAACCCAGTTCTGGGAGGAAGTGTTCTCCGCTTTCAACAAGGGCTTACAGAGAAAACTAAAGCCAGAGATAGCATTGTTTGGGTTTGTAAGGCAGAGCTCTAATGCCCCAATCTCCGAAGGGGGAAAATAATTTATAGCGATTTCCGCTTTAGTAGCACGGTCCTTGATCCTTCAGAATTGGAGGACAATTAAAGTTCCAACCTACCTAAATTGACATACAAAAATGTTATGTATTAAAACCTTCGAGGAAGCCTATGCAAAGAGGGCAGGGGCTACTAAGAAATTCTGGGGAATTTGGAAATTTATGGATGAAATAAGAAAGTAAAATATATAGCATTTTAGGCGTAGACAGGATGGTTAACTCTTGGTGGATAAGATATATCTATTATTTAATGAAGAAAGGATTTAAAATATTATCTAAAGAAGTTTTATCTGTAATAATGAAATTATTGGGTTAATTATGTAAAAGCTGCTATGCATTGCACTTTAGCTTTAGTATTTAGGATAAGTAGGAGATTCGTGCTGTCTTGAAAATGGTTTAATCATGTAAAAGCTGCTATGCACCGCACTTTAGTTTCGGAATTTAGGACATGAGGGAGATTTGTCTTTTAATAACTTGATTGTAAAAGCTGCTATGCACCGCACCTTACTATTTGTAGAGGGAGACTTGCGTTTTTTTTTTTTAGTAAGTCGAGCTTAAACACCTGTTCAAATTGCTTTGCACCGCACTTTATTATTTATTATCTGTATATGGGCTAGGTGCGGGAGTAGCACCTGTCTGAGATGAAGATGTGGGAAAGGTATTATTTCAGTAATTAGTTAAGAAGAAGCATTTAATTAATAATCATATGTACTGTGAATGATTTCCTGCTCTGCTATAATTCTGCTCAATAAAATATATATTTTTTAAAAGTTAGTTGGAGACTAGGAACATACTGGCAGGCTGCACTGTTGGTGGTGTGACATCAGCTTTTAGATATAATTTTGTATTCTCCACTTTTTTTATTTAAAGATGCAATTCAATCCATCTTATACAATGTCTATATATCTTAATAAATATATATTTCCCTGCTGTTTAGTGTCTGAGGGACAGATATTTTCAGAACTTCCTGCTGAGAGGAATGGTGATTGGAATGAATTGAGGCAAAGTTAAAAATAGTCAACCCTAGGATAAGTGTGACATTAGACATGTACCACTATTATACACAAGCTATAACACCTAATGAAGTATTTGCTAAATTTTGATTGGCTTGAGAGTGTTGGCTAACACCTATAATTTAAAGGGTTCAGTTGAATAAATGATTTGAGACAAATTAATGGTTAACACCAAATCAAGAAAATTCAAGAAATACTAAGGATTTTAGGGTGACCTATTTTGGATGAAGTTACCACTATATCTAAAGTGATAGGACAATCTGTATAATGATTTAAGTAGGTCAATGAGAATAGATCTGACAGGAAATTCATGAACATCCATGGTGTAGGAGGGAGAAATGTGTGAGTGTGAAGTAATGCATTTTTATAGAGGCATTACATGCGGCCTCATTCAAAGGATGTCCTGCTATTGGGAAATATTATAAGATTTGTGGTAGGAAAGGATATTTTTATCGAATAAAAGAATAGAGTAAAATAATGTTGAAAGAGAGAATGCATCTGATCAATCAGGAGAGTGAAGTAGACAAGGAACGCTCATAGATAAAAAAAATATGGTTTTGTTGGTAAGACATGCAAATAGTTTAACCAAAGAAGATGATCTGGGACTGTGTGTGGTATTCACATAATGCGAAAATACTTAAATGTCATGAGTCTGGCTCTTCATATACAATTATCACACAGGAATGGTTTGACAATGTGTTAAGTGGTATTGTAAAGAGCTTCAAGAAACTGACTGTAGGCCTTGTCTGTCAAAGGAAATGCCATCAACTTCATGGATCACTATGCTGACAATATGAGACTCTAAAGCAGGATTGTGTAGATCAAGGCTTATGATGACTTAAAAGGGCATGTGTGGTTGTGTGTGTGTTAGTAAGGACACATTGTAATGTTTGATCACAAGCCAGTAGTAAACATATTGTTGCCAGGAGAAGGGCATTATTCCACTGCCAGGATTTTTCCGCTTTTCAACAGACTGTTTTGATATAAATCTCACAACTGACAGCTTATGGTGACTTCCTGTTAACACACCCAGGTGGCATTGCAGAAGAGGAAATTGACATCATCTCAGCAGTACATTAGGTTGTAGATCAATCTTTTTAGGGAGTGTTCGAAAAAAATAATGGTTGTAAGCGGACAGCAAGGGTGAGATTTTATAATCTTTCAAAAAGTACCTGGTACGTGACTCCCCACCTATTATCTAGTCTTTACAACTAGGTGGCTGAAGAATTGGGTATGGAAGGCAATTTGGTCTTGAGGGTTGACAAATGCATGCCTCCAGCATGAGTGAGGCTTACATATTTAGAAAGTGGTCACCATAGTCACACGGAAATGTCAACATTAAAAAACCCTATTGAGAATGCATTTTTGTTGGCCCTGCTTGGACTATGATTCTGACATACAAATTCAACAATGAGAGATATTCACAGGTTCTGCCAAATTCTCAGATAGGTCATCTGTCGTTATGACTGCAATGCAGTGGTCTTTTAATACTTCGCACAAATTTGCTTTGGACATCTCTGGCTTCTTTAGCCTTACATCTCTCAAAATGAAATATCCTGTTCTATTAGTAATCTACCATTTCAAAGGGAGAGAGGTAATGTTTGCCAAGAAGTCAATTGAACAGTGTTTTCCTAAAATTAGTTCTAGAGGTCTGGAAATGCAGAGTTTCCTATTGTGTAGCAAACATTTTTAATGGGATTTATCTGATGCATCCTATTTACCAAATATGCAATTTCTTCCCAATTTCATGTATTCATAAAGTTGAGCTTAGAATGAAAGGAAGGATTTGAAATAAGAATGAACATTGTTGGAGGACCATCATTTCGACCCAAAGGTAGTCTAAATTCACTGTGGTAGATGAGGGCCATGCAATCAAATCAACATTCATTTTTTTGATGGCTTGAATTAACCAGACCTACTCCTCTACTGTGATACACCTTGCAGACACAGGTCTAAAAACATCTTGTGATGTGTTTGTTTGGCAGGTCAGAATGACTCTCTGTTACCCTCACCCCAGAACACAACAACAGAGAAAAGCTGTTGGAAACTCACCTTTTATGGACTTACATTTTGCTGCTGCTGTGGCCCTATGTACTGTGGCACTGCCACAATGTGTGTACTCTATCCTTAAAACTGAAGTTTTACATTGGCTGCTCTCAGTTGGTTTATTTAACATTCCATTCAGGACATAGTAAGTTGTCACCAAAATTGCATTTGACATGTATAACTTACAAGTCTTATAAAGCCTGCAGAGTGTGTTTACACCATCCACATGTATGACCAAAGTTTATAGCCCCTAGATGCACCAATGTGCTAGATACTGCAGAGTTAAAAGAAAAGGAGATCTTCTTTGTGGAGTAGGACAGCCTATTTTAATAGTATCGCGTAAGTCACCACTAACATGTGATGTGTAAGGATACATGCTGGTTGCCTGATATATAAAATATGGAAAAAGATAGTGTGAGAAAGTGATCCTTTTTGCCCTGATCCCCTCCATTTGTTTCTTGATACTGGTGGTAACTGACTCTGGCTGTGCCCTAGGCTCTGCTTACAACACCTAGGGCCAGTGCTCTGATTGTAAGTGAAATGGCAATTAGGTTTAATTACAATTGTTACTGACAGCCTAGCTGTAAGTCCCTAGTATAAAATAGGACATGTAGGTTTAGAGACCCAGTAGATCTAATGCACTTAATTGTGCACTACTGTGTTTCGTGCTGTCATTTTAAAGGCTGCACTGCTTTTCAGGCTTCCATTCCATTAAATGTATATGCAAAATCGACTTTGGACTTAAAGGTACTTCCAAAGTCCCAAACTACCTTCTTTTTACATTTAAGTCACCCCCTAAGGTCTCCCCTAGGTGCCCAGGGGTAGAGCGCCTTGTAACTATAAGCAGGGACATTATAAAACATGTTTTATAAGCCCTGGTGAGAGGAAAAACTGCAGATTTCGTTTCCCCCCATTGTAGAAAACTAGCTTCATAGGCTAACATTGGAATATTTTATTGAAGTATAAATATTGACAGGAGCGAGCTAGAAATGTTATTCAAAGACTTAAATTAATGGTCAGAATAAATCCAACAGCTTGCCATTGTTAGATTGTTAGATCTATTAAAGAAAATAGGTTATAGAACTTTCTTTTCTGTAAGCCAAAATCCAGTCTTCCAGCTGTCCTCTCCTGATTGGCTAGCCTCTGCAAGGCTGAGCCAAGTTGTCTTCATGAAGTGTGAATTGGTCTGCTAGAGAGACAAACCATTTCCTGTGGGTAGAGAACTCCAGCTGCAGAAGCAAACGGCAGGTTGGGGGTGGTGTAAAGACACTAGTCTTCAAAAGGAGAATTACACTTTAGGACTGCACAGACTCACCCCACATCCCACACCCTTGGCCACACAGGAGCCCCTATAATTAGATTAATGAAGGGGTAGAAAGGGGAGTGTTAGAAAATCTTAGCCACAACAGTGGGTTGCCTTATCCACATCTAACTCTTCAGGAGAAAATTACTTCATTTTGGATTTTGGAAGATTAAAGCCTTCTGGGACAAGAATATGCCACGCTTTGGAGGATGTGGTCATACCGTATGGTGGCACCCTGCATCCCATTGTCAGGGGTGCCCCCCTGCTTGACACCCAAGAACACCTAATAAATATGGAAGAGTTCCCAAACAGGTCAGAGCTACTGCCTGAAAAAAGGAGAAGCACTGCCCTGCTGTAACCCTGATCTGCACCCAAAGGATGTGCACTCTGAAGGACTGCACCTTCTGCACAATATGGTACTACAGCGCTAAGGACTATGCCTGGCTTCACAAGAATTGATTGGAAAGCTAAAGGTTAAGAGAGCCCACCTGCGCCATCTCCACCAAAAAGTGCCCATCCTGTAGTGCGCCCAGTGGATGTTTAAGGTTATAGCCACATTCACTGTGGGAACTGCAGTCCCAAACTTCCAAGGACCATCTTAGAGCTTCTAGACACTTGGATTTGTGTTTTGAATACTTTAAACCCACAAGAGGAAATTCAGGAAGAAGTTTGGAGATGTTTGGAGCAATTTTGGAAAAAGGCTCCGTAAAGTAACCGACCCGGCATCGAGAGTCAAGCCGGGGACGTCAAACCGCGACTTGGTCTGAATTTGAAGTTCATCCAGTGGAAAGCTCTGGTGCTTCAGACTTCCAGGATTTCATCAAGGTCTCATACAGAGTGAAGTCGATGACGTGGACATGGATCCGGCTTGAAGAAGAGCCTCACTCGACGTTGGCTCCGGCCTCCCGCTTAGTGTAGCCAACCAGTGCTCCATTGGGGTCAACCTCAAAACTTGACTTTTGACTTTGTTCAGATCAAGTGTGACCAGATGTGCCACATTGGTGCTATTGCTTTTTAAGCACTAAAATGTGGTTATTCTTTAAAAATGTATAGCTCACTCAATTGGCTTTTTACCATTTTAGTGTCTATTTGTTCATAACATTATAACCTATTTTTATAAATTGACGTTGGATTTTTATTGTGTATTGTGTCTTACTTATTTATTGTACTGGTGTTTTTAAATGCTTTACACACCTATTTCCTAAGTTAAGTCTGCCTGCTCATTGCCAGCTACCAAGGATTGAGCAAGGGAATCATTTCTTGAGACCTTGACTGAATCTTTTATTGTGTTTGTGGCCTTATTACTAGTGGTAGGCCCCTACTTCACTTTCCAACAGATAGAGGTTAGGAAAAAGTAAACATGGACATCATTTGGGAGCAGTCAGGGGTCGCACCTGGAATGTCTAGCTTGCTCCCTGCTACTCCTGGCACTTTCTTTGCGATTCCTTGTGATGCCCCATGTGAGGCTAGGGGTCGCAAAGGAAGTGTCAGGAGTAGCAGGGAGCAAGCTGTGACCCCTGACTACTCCCAAATGATGTCCATGAGAGTAAGTCCACAAAGTGAACAGTTGCAAAAGGCTGATTGTTATTGTGTAAACAAAGCTAGAATTTTCCATGAAAAGGCCGTCTTAGAAATAAAAGCCTTTTTTGTAACTTTGTCTGGGAAAATCTTAGAACTTTTTTTCAAAGTAATTTTCCACATGTTATTAACATGCTAAGTCAATCATGAAAGCAGATATTTGCAAGTTTTGTGGAAAAGTAACTTTGTTAAAATGTACAAGGGGAGTAATTTTAAAAATTGTAAAGATTTGTTTAATATTTTAAAAATATTTTATTCTATTAAGAAAAATTTGATATAATTTAAAGAAATTTAGGAGTGAGATTTTGGGTTTATAGAGGATAAGGGTGGGAAGTAATTAGAAAAATTGTAAAAATGTGTGTAATATTTTCAAAATATTTTTTTATTTCAGATAAATTAGATAGAATTTGAAGAAATTTAGGAGATGGATGTTGGGTTTATAGGGGATAAGGGTGGTGAGTAATTTAAAAAAGTTGAAAATGTGTGTAATATTTTTTCTTTTTTTATTAAAAATATGTTGATAGAAGTTTTCAAATTTAGGAGTGGGATGTTGGTTTGTAGGGGAAGAGGGTGAGGTGTATTTTTAAATGCAGATAATCTTTTAAATACTTTGAAATTATCTTTAAAATTGTTACAAATTTTAGCAGTGGTATGTACAGTTATATTGGAAATGGTGGTGAATTTGTTTGTTTTTGTTATTTATTTTAAAAATAATAAATTTAAAAATAGAAAAATAAATTAGTTGTGGGATGTATATTTATAGAGGGAAAGGGTGGGCTATAGCTACAATTTTCTGTTAAAACATATGTAATTCTTTTGGTAAAATATCTTATATTTATTTAAATTACTTGAGTTGTGGTATGCATTTTTTACAAATTATTATAGGGTAATTGGGTGGGTTAATTTATGTTAAGTGTTGGAAATATAATTAATAGTTTTACATTTTTTTCAAATTTGAAATTTATAAAAAAATGCCCCCAAAAACATTACTTTGTTTTTGTATGTTCATGTTGTGTTTATAGGGAAGAATAGTTGGGATTATTAATGAATTTAATTTTAGGGGGTCATTCTGATGGCGGTTTGACCGTATCTGACGGCACATCGGATGCGGGCCAACTACCATCTGCTGCTGCAGTGTGACTGACGCATTACAATGCATACGGTCAGAGGCAGCAGGCTCAAGGAGCCCATCGGACCATCAGAGGGCCAGTAATCCTTACAATAGAGGCAGTGCATTCTCAGGCACCTCCTTAGGGATTACAATGTCCCTTTCCACCTGCCCTTTCATGACGGTTCGCACACCATGAAAACGCAGATGGAAAGTGACTGGGGGTCGTTAGCGGGACCTCCTTCCCCCTGGCCCTCAACTATAGGGCCTGGGGGGCACGTACCCCCATCCATCCCTGCACCCTACACATCCCTGTACCATGTGGCAGGCACCATATGGGGCCTGCAACATGGAGCAGGGATGTTTTTAAAGTGTCCATTTTCAATTGCGGCTTGTGCTGCAGCCTGCAGACAAGCCAAAAGGGGAAATAATCACTGTGCGACCACCGTTAAGATGGTCACATTGTAATAAGGGAAGCGCGACCGCCGACTCCTTGTCGGGCGGTTCCGCTTCCGCTACGGTGCGGGTCCGACGAGAGATCAACCTGCATCATAATGATGCCCTTAATTTGGTAAATAATTTAAAAAATATATTTAGAAATAGGAAATTTGAAAGAATGTTAAAGAAATGTTTAGTGTTTTGGTGATTTTGAAAAAAGTTTGAAACATTTTATAATGTTTTTAAAATTGTTATATTTAGTTATATTTAGTTTCTTTTTATAAAAGATTATTGTTTTGGAGTTAGTGTTTTATTTGTATGTAAAAATCATTATTTCGTTTTTTTTAAATAATTGATATTATTTTATAATTTTAAGTATATGTGAAGTATTTTAAAATGTATACTTATATTTGAATACTTCATTGTAATTTATATATAAATAGATGTTTATATTTATGACATATTTAAAAAAAATTATTATTATTATTAATTTTAAGTCTTTTTGTAATGTGTACAATAAATGTATGGTAAAAAGTAAAAAATATTGAAGTAATGGAAATATTTTTATATTAAAGGATATGTGTTTTACAGGTGTTATTATTTTAGGTGAACTTATTCATATTTATAAATTTTCTGATAACTTTGGGCTTCATTATGATGGCAGTCAGACTTATGTTCGACCTGCATCATATCGGAGACGGGACCCCCTGACTTGCTGTCGGCCGTCCTGCCAATGGTATTACAATGCGACCACCTTCAAGGTGGTTGCAAAGTGTATCTTTTGTATCGCGGCGTGTGCTGCGGGGTGCAGCCCCCGCTGCAGTGCAAAAAATACACTTTAGGCTTGGCCCTGCACTGTGTGGCAGGCACCATGCGGTGCCTGCCACATGGTGCAGGGATATGTATAAACCCATAACTGAGGGCCAGTGGGGAAGGGGGGCCCGCTATAGGCCCCCAATGTCCCTTTCCGCCAGCCTAGTCATGACAGGTAAACTGGCATGAAACGGTGGGGAGGGACATCATAATCCCTATGGCAGTGCCTGGGAGGCACCGCCACCATTGCAGGGATTCAAGTTCCCTCGGATGGTCCGACGGGCTCCTGGAGACTGTCGGATCTATTGCGGTCGGTCTCTCCGACCGCCACCCATCCGACCGCCATCCGAATGTAGCAGGCGGAAAACATGGTTACGATGGCGGTGGGACCACCACCGATAGGCTGTCGATGGCGGTCCCACAGTCATCATAATCAGGCCCCTTGTTAGCATTTGTGATCTAGTGTGTTGTGTTTAGTTTAAGTGATGTAGTTTTTTATTTGTAACAGTTAAAGTTCCATGTTTATTGTGAAGCACTTTCCCTAAGTTAATTTAAATTGGAGTGGGAATAGTAAATTTTGTATGATAAGGGACCGATTACGAGTTTAACGGTGCAGCAGTGGGACCGCTGCACCGCCAAACCCGATTTAGAACCGCCCACCAAATAATGACTTATTTTGTCATTGGCAGGCGATTATTTTGCCGTTCCCATGGCGGTACCTATAAAATAGGCACCACCATGGGAACTTCAAAGGAAGTTCCAGCACGGCATGGATTCAAACGTTCATGCCGTGCTGGAACATCTGTGCATGCACACAGGGGGGCACATGTTGTGCCCCATGTGTGCATCCACAAGGCATCTCTGCCAATGTTTTCATGGAGGTCTTTCCTCAGTGGCAGAGATGAAAGTCATAATATGCTTGGCGGGTCCGCGGCGGTCCCGCCAAGCATAAAGATTCTTCTTAGTCTTGACTGCCCGCAACGGCCAGGTCACCGTGGTTACGTAGCAGAGTCGGCGGTCCTAGGCCGGCACGACCACTAGGGTCATAATGTGGTCCTCAGACCGCCAGACCCATAATTAGGCCCTAAGGGGGCCATGTGCCATCTGTGTTTGTCTCACCGACATCTCTAATTGCAGTCAGACCATCGCATTAGGATGCAGACGGTCGGACCGCATTGGCCCAGTGTCCGATCACATTCCCCACAATGGAGGCGGTGCCTCCTCAGGCACCACAATGGAGATTACGATCCACCTTCTGCCAGCCATTATACGTCGGTTCTTCAAATATGAGTGGAGGATTGTTGTAAATATATATTCGCTCCAGCTTCCACCACAGTGCTGAACTCTCAGCGGGTGCTTCCATACGTGAGGATGGAACTCACGGAATACATCACGCTCAGAAGGAATGTGGAGCCCTCACGGAGTATGTGATTTAGATCCTTTAATTCCTACAAACATGTTTTGGCGATAATGCCTTTTTCAATGCTCCTTAATCAAAGTAACACTTGCACGCCCAGTTCATTTCATTTAAAATGTCCCAGTTGTGTTCTTATTGGTGATCTTATCACAATACAGTGATGCCGGACTGTGCGCTATTCCTTGGGATGTTTTGTTGTTATCTTCGCCATGATTGTATGTTGTTATTTTAATGCATTTCAAATGACATCCTTTGTATTCCTTTATTCACTTGCTCAATTGTCAGGTAAGATACCTCCATTCACATTAGTTCCTTCATAGGCAGTCGGAATGCACATGGCATATCCATTCATCTAACATCCACACTGATTCAAAAGGCTTTGTCCAGCTGCTTCTCACGGCGTACCGATACTCCTCGCTTGCCGCAGTAAACAAAAGTCAGCCTGTCGGAGCCCGTTTGTATAACAGGGTATCCTTGAGTTTGAATAACTCTGCCTTCAGCGCAGGAATACTTTTGCTTAATGCGATGGTTCAGGCACTTACTTTAATATCTTTGCTCCAGCTTCCACCACAGTGCTGAACTCTCAGCGGGTGCTTCCATACGTGAGGATGGAACTCACGGAATACATCACACTGAGAAGGAATGTGGAGCATGAAGAGTACGACAGTGATTTCTCCCCTTCAGCTAGGTTTGAGGAATATCGCATCATGGATGCAATCTAATTACCTCAAACTGAACGGAGGAAAAACCGAGGTTCTTATATTCGGGAAAAATAGGGAACTTTGGGGTCCTCAACATTGGCCCTGCGAGATGGGTGCTCTTCCTATACCGGTCCGCCAAGTTCGAAATTTGGGTATAATTATTGATGATACACTTTGGGGCCGATTCCGATCTCGGTCGGAGGCGCACCCAATACTATTCGGTCGGGAAAAAGCCATGCGAAAGCCAGTTTCCCGACCGATCCGTACAGCACACCGAACGAGCAAGTACGATGCGCACAACAGCAAAAATTCCGGCCGAGCCGTACTCACCCAAACCAGGTCCTGTTCTCCGACCGAGGCGAATCCGGAAACGCCGAATCGAGTCGCACGGAAGGGAAAATGCAGCCCCGTCCGGCCGGACAAGTACGATGCGCTTTCCGTACGCGCCGAACCCGTCGCTACGCACGGCACGTCAAAGCATCCGGGAGAGGCGCACATAAGCTCCGAATCGCGCCACAACACGATCCACGGCTACGAGACGAACACAGCACAGACGAGGACGACGCGAAGCGACGAGGACGAAGCGAAGCGACGAGGACGAAGCCAAGCGACGAGGACGACGCGAAGCAACGAGAAGGACGAACGACACGAACCAACCATGAATCCCTTCGTCCCGATCATACCAATATTCTACATCTACTACCGGAACAGGCACGGACGCGTACGGCGCAGAAGGTAAGTCAGACACCAACCACAAAACACATACAACACGTACACGACACATCACACACATACACTGGGAATCTGAATATACTTACACCAGCAACAGCAGCACCATAGGGGCGGGATGCCCATCACCAATGCCACATATGCACACAGGGGCCTGAATGCGCGCCACCACCCCAACCCAGGGGGGCTGGATGCCTACCACTACTACCACCCTTAGCCAGGGGGCAGGATGCCTACCACTACTACCACCCTTAGCCAGGGGGCAGGATGCCCACCACTACTACCACCCTCACCCAGGGGGGCAGGATGCCCACCACTACTACCACCCTCACCCAGGGGGGCAGGATGCCCACCACTACTACCACCCTTAGCCAGGGGGCAGGATGCCTACCACTACTACCACCCTCACCCAGGGGGGCAGGATGCCCACCACTACTACCACCCTCACCCATGGGGGGCAGGATGCCTACCACTACTACCACCCTTAGCCAGGGGGCAGGATGCCCACCACTACTACCACCCTCACCCAGGGGGGCAGGATGCCCACCACTACTACCACCCTTAGCCAGGGGGCAGGATGCCTACCACTACTACCACCCTTAGCCAGGGGGCAGGATGCCTACCACTACTACCACCCTTAGCCAGGGGGCAGGATGCCTACCACTACTACCACCCTCACCCACGGGGGCAGGATGCCTACCACTACTACCACCCTCACCCAGGGGGGCAGGATGCCCACCACTACTACCACCCTTAGCCAGGGGGCAGGATGCCTACCACTACTACCACCCTCACCCACGGGGGCAGGATGCCTACCACTACTACCACCCTCACCCAGGGGGGCAGGATGCCCACCACTACTACCACCCTTAGCCAGGGGGCAGGATGCCCACCACTACTACCACCCTCACCCAGGGGGGCAGGATGCCCACCACTACTACCACCCTTAGCCAGGGGGCTGGATGCCTACCACTACTACCACCCTTAGCCAGGGGGCAGTATGCCTACCACTACTACCACCCTCACCCACGGGGGGCAGGATGCCTACCACTACTACCACCCTTAGCCAGGGGGCAGGATGCCTACCACTACTACCACCCTCACCCACGGGGGGCAGGATGCCTACCACTACTACCACCCTTAGCCAGGGTGGCAGGATGCCTACCACTACTACCACCCTTAGCCAGGGGGCAGGATGCCTACCACTACTACCACCCTTAGCCAGGGGGCAGGATGCCCACCACTACTACCACCCTCACCCAGGGGGGCAGGATGCCCACCACTACTACCACCCTTAGCCAGGGGGCTGGATGCCTACCACTACTACCACCCTTAGCCAGGGGGCAGGATGCCCACCACTACTACCACCCTCACCCAGGGGGGCAGGATGCCCACCACTACTACCACCCTTAGCCAGGGGGCTGGATGCCTACCACTACTACCACCCTTAGCCAGGGGGCAGTATGCCTACCACTACTACCACCCTCACCCACGGGGGGCAGGATGCCTACCACTACTACCACCCTTAGCCAGGGGTGCAGGATGCCTACCACTACTACCACCCTCACCCACGGGGGGGCAGGATGCCTACCACTACTACCACCCTTAGCCAGGGTGGCAGGATGCCTACCACTACTACCACCCTTAGCCAGGGGGCAGGATGCCTACCACTACTACCACCCTTAGCCAGGGGGCAGGATGCCCACCACTACTACCACCCTCACCCAGGGGGGCAGGATGCCCACCACTACTACCACCCTTAGCCAGGGGGCTGGATGCCTACCACTACTACCACCCTTAGCCAGGGTGGCAGGATGCCTACCACTACTACCACCCTTAGCCAGGGGGCAGGATGCCTACCACTACTACCACCCTTAGCCAGGGGGCAGGATGCCTACCACTACTACCACCCTTAGCCAGGGTGGCAGGATGCCTACCACTACTACCACCCTTAGCCAGGGGGCAGGATGCCTACCACTACTACCACCCTTAGCCAGGGGGCAGGATGCCCACCACTACTACCACCCTCACCCAGGGGGGCAGGATGCCCACCACTACTACCACCCTTAGCCAGGGGGCTGGATGCCTACCACTACTACCACCCTTAGCCAGGGGGCAGGATGCCTACCACTACTACCACCCTTAGCCAGGGGGCAGGATGCCTACCACTACTACCACCCTTAGCCAGGGGGCAGGATGCCCACCACTACTACCACCCTCACCCAGGGGGGCAGGATGCCCACCACTACTACCACCCTCACCCAGGGGGGCAGGATGCCCACCACTACTACCACCCTTAGCCAGGGGGCAGGATGCCTACCACTACTACCACCCTCACCCACGGGGGGCAGGATGCCTACCACTACTACCACCCTCACCCAGGGGGGCAGGATGCCCACCACTACTACCACCCTTAGCCAGGGGGCAGGATGCCTACCACTACTACCACCCTCACCCAGGGGGGCAGGATGCCCACCACTACTACCACCCTTAGCCAGGGGGCAGGATGCCTACCACTACTACCACCCTCACCCACGGGGGGCAGGATGCCTACCACTACTACCACCCTCACCCAGGGGGGCAGGATGCCCACCACTACTACCACCCTTAGCCAGGGGGCAGGATGCCCACCACTACTACCACCCTCACCCAGGGGTGGCAGGATGCCTACCACTACTACCACCCTCACCCAGGGGGGCAGGATGCCCACCACTACTACCACCCTTAGCCAGGGGGCAGGATGCCTACCACTACTACCACCCTCACCCACGGGGGCAGGATGCCTACCACTACTACCACCCTCACCCAGGGGGCAGGATGCCCACCACTACTACCACCCTTAGCCAGGGGGCAGGATGCCCACCACTACTACCACCCTCACCCAGGGGGGCAGGATGCCTACCACTACTACCACCCTCACCCAGGGGGGCAGGATGCCCACCACTACTACCACCCTTAGCCAGGGGGCAGGATGCCCACCACTACTACCACCCTCACCCAGGGGGGCAGGATGCCCACCACTACTACCACCCTTAGCCAGGGGGCTGGATGCCTACCACTACTACCACCCTTAGCCAGGGGGCAGGATGCCTACCACTACTACCACCCTCACCCAGGGGGCAGGATGCCCACCACTACTACCACCCTTAGCCAGGGGGCAGGAAGCCTACCACTACTACCACCCTTAGCCAGGGGGCTGGATGCCTACCACTACTACCACCCCCACTCATAGGATGGACAATGCATGACACAACAAGCACACCACAACCTAGGGAATGCAAGATTAAGACATCCCCCCACCACCATGACAAGCGTGTGAGCAGGCTGTGTCAAATGCCTACAACACCGAACATGACTTTGAACATACAATGTGACCCCCTAGCACATGTGCCACACATATATGTGTGTGGCACCCACAATGCAAGCAGCCCATGACCATTGTGGCAATGGGGCCTAAACCCCCATCATCACAGTGACCAAAAGGCAAGTGTGGGGTCCATAGCTGAAGCACATTTTGACCATTGTGGCAATGGGGTCTAAACCCCCATCATCACAGTGACCAAAAGGCAAGTGTGGGGTCCATAGCTGAAGCACATTTTGACCATTGTGGCAATGGGGTCTAAACCCCCATCATCACAGTGACCAAAAGGCAAGTGTGGGGTCCATAGCTGAAGCACATTTTGACCATTGTGGCAATGGGGTCTAAACCCCCATCATCACAGTGACCAAAAGGCAAGTGTGGGGTCCATAGCTGAAGCACATTTTGACCATTGTGGCAATGGGGTCTAAACCCCATCATCACAGTGACCAAAAGGTAAGTGTGGGGTCCATAGCTGAAGCACATTTTGACCATTGTGGCAATGGGGTCTACACCCTCATCATCACAGTGACCAAAAGGTAATTGTTGACAAAGAAAGAGCTGCAACTGCCAAACTGCATGGATCATTCCTGGTCACAGAACCAAAAACTCATCTGTGGCAAAGTAGTGTATGTGTCCCATTGCAACATAAATTGGGGGAGCCAAATACTGCAGTGCAAATGAAACATTCCTTTGGCCATGTGCAGACAAACAACACCCATGGGGGCTGAGACCGTCAACAGTCATCAATAACACAATGACAGAAGTGACCATCAGAATGCAGAACCACATATTTGCACCAATGGGCACACAAATGCAGATACCCTGTGGAGACAGCAGATGTGAGGTGAACAGATACCATACCATGGCAGCAATGGGACACACAAACCATGATCACTGTGCTGACCGATGACCTAGGAGTCCCAGGGACAGCAGGGGAAACACACCAAACAACATACAGCCAATGGCACACCCAAGATATGCCAATGCAGTGGTGCAGATGCACAAACACAAACAGGCAGACCAACACTGTCATCATACACAGCAGGTGAGGGGTGGGGGTGCCAGTGTCCCCAGGCAACAACACAACACATGAGGAGAGCTGAATACCAATCATACAGATGTGCATACACTGCCACACTAAGGTAACTCATGGATCCAAATCCCCTATGTGGGCAAGCAGGCATTGACAGGTGAGAGGGAGCACAAAACACACATGTCACACAGGCACGTAGGAACAACAACTGACACAGCAAGTCACAGACACACCACAGCACCACCCCCAGGGCCCCCACAATGTGGTGACCCTGGGCTGAATAAAAATACCACTGTGATGACAAAGCTAAATGTCGTTCACACTGTGAACCACAGTCAGGTGTCCTGAGCAACTAACTACCATCACACCTACACAAGCACAAATCAATCAGCATGGCCAGTAAGCCAAGGCCAACATGGAGGCAGGGGACTAGCCGGGCAACAACTCTCATCTGCACACACTCAAGACCACACCCCTCGACCTCCAACAATGTGCAGCAGTGAAGTACACATGCACTGGTGACATTGCACATGCACCCATGACTATTCCAGGGTGGTGGGTGGGAACCAAGGTGTAGAAACACATCACACATGGACACTCAACAAGACTCCTGAATGTCTGACACACTGCACACTACGCTGTACATGGACATGACGGCAATACCACACCGACCAATGGGATCCCAGCCACAGTCACACACCAATGAAGAAGCCAAGGTCACCCACAAAGAACACACATAGACAACAACCAAAATTGCAGCCCGGACCCTAAGGAGTGCCAGCAGTCACACACACAACGTGTCACAATCACTGAAAGATAACACAAACTGGAAATCACATGACAGGGGCAAACAACAAGTGCCAAAGGGAAACCTGACTGTGACCCATCTGCGTCAGCACACAAACTCTGCCCTGACAGCAAACACACCTATGGGTGACACCCTGATGACCAGTAATGTGCCATGTACCCACATCACAGAGAACACAGGGAGAAGACTTTGGGGGAACATAGCTCAAGTCAGCAAGCATCACAAACAGGTACAACACTAGGGATCACAGCATGCGCAGATGAATGAAAGTGAACACACAGACATGCACATACAACACACACCTTGGGCGCAGGCAATGTCACACGTGTACACACTGCCATGAGGGGACTCCACTCCTGTGTGAGGAAAGCTGTGCCATATGTTGCCTCAGTAGGGCCCCATCATGTCAGCTGAGCACTTGGTCACACAATCAACAATTAGCACCAAATGAGGGCTCCCATCACATCAGCCTGGTCATGGATGTGCCAACGGAATCATCAGCACAGATCCAACACACTTGTATAGCAATGTTGCACTGACTACACGGATGAGTCCCTCCCCATTGATGCCCAAACCTGCATGTCCACTGGAGATGGCAACACGGTCAGGGAAGTAGACAAATGCAACGATGGCAGGCACAACAGATGTGCAGGGGTGGAAGCCACAGATATGAAATTGCCAATGTAAGTAGGAAACCCATTGCCAAATACTGAACACATGACACCCTCAGATGCTGCTATTGATGACATGGATACACCACATGATAGGACACATTCCCCCTGGACCACATGGGTTCCTGCACAGTAACACTTCATAATCATGAGACCAGATATCACCATCACTGCAGCAAGGGCATGGTTAGCTGCACCAACAACATGTACATCTGAAGCATGAGCACTAGAGAAAAGAAAGTTGCTTTATTTAGCATATGTGTTGTTTGATAACGACGTCCAGAAGAAATTAGAGCAAAGGCCAATGGCCAGTCCATTGTCAAAGTTGAAACAGGGTGACACTGGCAGATGTCACCCTACGCATGCCTGCACAATACCAGGGACAATCCACTAGGAGGGGCAACCGGGGGGCAGGCCAGGCACCGCAGGGACAGGATCAGGGCTCACCAGGGGGAGTCAGGGAAGGGGTGGTGGGTGCTGGAGAGCCACTGACAACTGCAGTGGAGGTGTCTGACATGGTGTGTGCCGGCACAACTGGGGGCATGACACAGATGTCGTGGGTGCCGGCACAACTGCAGTGGACCCTGCAGATGGGGTGGACAGGTCCGCCACTGCAGTGCCCAAGTCAGACAGGGCGGTAGTGGACTCCACTGCAGTGCCTACCTCCAGGGGAGGAGAATGGGGAACAGGCAAGGTGGGTTGGACAGAGGGGGAGGACACCCTCACCACATCAGTGGCACAGACAAGCGCAGCGGGGGTGTGGTGCTGGGAGAGCAAGTGGCAGGGGGAGAAGGCCGGAGCATCTTGGGGATGGTATATCTGTGGGTGGGGGAACCTGGGGCAGGGTGTGGTGGGGGCACCTGTGCAGTGGGGGCCTGAGGGATGGAGGACGGAGACCTTGTGCCTGAGCTGCAGGGCGGTGGCGGGGTCTTGCTCTTAGCACTCCGGGGGACTTGCGGGTGGGGGCCTCAGTCCGTCTGCGCCTGGGGGAGGGTGTCCGGGGGCGAGGGGCACTCTGCTCCGTGTGGGTGGGCTTCCTCTTCCCCGGGATGCTGGAGCAGCTTCATCGGTGGGGAAGAGGCCGAGGTCACAGAGGAAGAGCTGCTGTGACTTTGGGGTTGCAGGTGAGGCAAGGGAGGGTGCTTTGGAGGGAGAGGGAACTGAGGACTGCGCAGTGCATGTGGATGCGTGTGTGTGTTCCAGGGCCCCATCCCCTGTGAGTCTGGCTTCAGTCCCCTGAATGTGCGTGCGTGTGCGTTTTGTCATTGGCGTGTGTGTCAGTGTGCTGGATGTGTGTGTGCTGGTGTGTGCCTGTGCCAGTGTGTGTGTGCCTGGGATGGGTAAGGTGCTGGGGAGTGTGGATGGAGCAGAGGCAGGAGGGGTGAGGGACCGTTTGAGGAGGGACACTGCTGCCGTCAGGGAGGAGTCCATGGACCTATTGCCCCTCTGTAGGTCAGACATGCCCGATGAGATGCCCTCCATGAACGACACCAGCTGAGTCAACAGCGCGGTGTGCGCATGGAGGACACTCAGCATGGCTGTCTGCCCTACATGGAGCTGGCGAAGGAGGTACACAGACTCCTCACTCAGGGCAGCAGGGGACACAGGGGCAGGGGGTGCGGTGCCTGGCCCAAAGGAGACACGCTCCCGGACATGGGAGCCTCCACGGACCTGGGGAATGGGAGCCGATGGGAGGGCGGTGGTGGTGCTGGTGGTGGCGGGGACAGCAACACTAGCTGGGGTGTGGTGGCTGCTGACACCCGCCTCCACAAGGGAGTCATCCTCCGAGTTGCTCTGGTCCTCAGCTGAGGTGGATGCTGCTGAGGACTCCTCGGTGTGGCTCCCTCGCCCTCCGTGCCACTGGGTCCCTCCGACCACTCCTCGGCTGCTGACCCAGTCTGGCTCTCCGGCTCCTCCTGGTCCGTGGAGCTGTCCCCTTCCGTGGCCGTGGATGTATCTGCAAACAATGGGGAAACAGACAGACATCAGTCACCTGCACATAACGCACACACCACTGTGAGCACAGCACATCACAGAGCAAGCCCTGGCATCATTAGTTGTACATTGCTAAAAGTGCACTAATTGAACAGGAGAAGTCAATTGTCAGTCTGATGCCAAGCATGGCACTCACATCCCACATGGCCTTGCACCCATCTGTCTGGTGTCTGTTGGATTGCAACACCCCAGTGTTGACACATGCACCAAGTACACAGTAGTTGGACAGTGCAGAGGACACGGTGTGGACACATCACAGCTCTTGCCACTGAGTCAGTACAGGTTTACGGATGTAAGGGATGCCCAGAGTCAAATAGGAAATGCATGTGATGCATACCAGCGACAGACACCATGATGCACCCATGTCCTGATAGCCAGCGCCACTATGGTGTGCATGTAGCACATGTCACTCCCCTGCAGGATCACCAATCAGTAGACACATGCCATGGCGGAGGCATGACTGCAAAGTCATACATCACTGTCTCAGTGATGTATGACTTTGCAGCCAGACAACAACACTCTGCACTGTGTCACAATAGTAGGTCATGGGGAATGCAAGTCCTGGAGCTGCACAAGTGCACATGTACATCCCCCCACAACACATCCTCTTAACCCTCATCTGTCCAGGTCATACCTATTGGACATATGGGAGACCTGTGACACTACCCTCTGAACCTGAGCCCCTCACACTCTGCTGTGCATGGGGAACAGCTGCCTGAACTTCACATTTACATGCCCCAGTCTGCATGGGCAGCTGATCAGACACCTATGTGTCACACAAGTATCGTCTCCTATGGTCACATCTCCAGTGGCATGCTGAGCCCCTACCAAGAAACTCCACAGCAGTCCTGGCGACTAATCCACAGCACACTGACACAGAGGCAGACACCTGAGGGGTCAAATCACTGTGCACAATGTGTCCTCTGATACACGGGAGTGGGAGTACAGAGTGTATTGTATGGCCTGGAGTAGGCATGACTGTCCAGCCCCACATGAATGAGGGATGAGCCCTGGACTGTAGGTAGCTGGCTAAGTATGTGTGACACACGTCATATACATACTCCTGGGGCCCAAACATTGTTCCCACCCGCAGCATGGGTGTGTGCCAGGTACCCCAGCCACATGTGGTGGATCAGCTCAGCAATTGGACCACAGATCAAAGTAACACGCTGAATACATGTCAGAATACAGGCATTGTGTAAGCAATGGACCCACCCATGATGCCCACCACAGAGTCAGGGAAACAGATGCTGTCTCCCACCTTGAGTCAAGCAAACTGCAAGGACACAGTCCTAAGTAACAGAATTCCCTGCATGTAAGGGCCACACCTGGGTATCAGATGAGGAGTGGGCAGTGCACAATAGAGGGACATGGCTCCTGGACAACATGACTGCTGTACTGTGGCAGTTCAACCTGGCCCGAGGAGGGCACATAGCATGTTAGACAGAGTACACAGTGCAGTCTTTGACTCACCCCTCCTTGCTGCTCTCTGGCCTTCAGCTGCCCATCCAGGTCTGGAAAGACCACCGCCAGGATCCTGAGCATGTGGGGGTCAGGGTCCGTGTTCCGCCCCTCCTGCGAGGAGGCGACAGCTTCAGCTGGACCCGTGCAATCCTACGGGTCCAGCCCCGAAGGTCCTGCCACCTCTTTTGGCAGTTGCGGATCCGGCGCTTGTAGACCCCCACGGACCGGACAGCCCGGACGATGTCCTTCCAGATCTCATGCTTCCGATGGGCAGAAGCCTGTCAGGATGACAAAGTGATAAGGCCATTACTACACATGCAACATATCCGTGCATGACACAGTTGCATATACATGTCGCAATCACAGGGGCACATGGTGTACCCAGGCAGTGCACGGCAGCCAGTTTTCCAGAAGTCACTACATGGTATCATTGCATGGGGAGTAAAACCCTGTTCAGAAGCACTGTCACTGCACCATACCTGTCCAGTGCAAGTCACTACACACTATGGGGGTGACAACTACTCAGTGAGCCTGCTAGCCAGTGGTGTGCTGACTCTCAGCCTTGCTAGTCAGACAAAATGCACATTCAGAAAGGCAGTGCACAGAACACTCACCTGCTCCCCTGGTGTCCCATACAGCTTGCTGTACTGTGGAAGTAGGGCTGTCCAGCAGGGCCTGGTTCTCTTCAAGGCTGAAGGCTGGGGCTCTCTCCACAGTACGTGCCATTGCAGGGTCCAGAGGGGCAGAGACAGCAGCAGTGCAGTGGCAGATGTCGTCCTGGAGCATGTAGTGCAGGCAAGTGGGCTCTCAGGGGAACATGCAGCAATATATATGTGCTGGAGAGGCAGATACTGTCCCTTGTGTCCAAAGTGATAGGTCCAAGTCGTTTGCATCTTCTGAATCTGGCCAATCCATGGAATAGCAGCACCAAAACACGCCCACAGCATCCTTCAAAATTTCAACTTCATGACATACATGATTTTGCAACATTGTTGTGGGTGACCAACTGATTTTCCAGCAACCGACTCGTTCGAATATTCGAAAACGCGTCCGTTGCCAGGCAAGCCCATTGTCAATGGGTGCGCACCGATCGGTCCATTGAGGTACAACGCGCACAGGGGTACAACGCGTACCCGCACACATTGAAAGCAATGGGCGGCCGGAGGCACCGATCGGTCCATTGCTGTTCAACGCGCACAGGGTACAACGCGTGCCCGCACACATTGAATGCAATGGGCCGGCCGGAGGCACCGATCGGTCCATTGCAGTACAACGCGCACAGGGGTACAACGCGTACCACGACACATTGAAAGCAATGGGCCGGCCGGAGGCACCGATCGGTCCATTGCTGTTCAACGCGCACAGGGGTACAACGCGTACCCGCACACATTGAATGCAATGGGCCGGCCGGAGGCACCGATCGGTCCATTGCAGTACAACGCGCACAGGGGTACAACGCGTACCCGCACACATTGAAAGCAATGGGCCGGCCGGAGGCACCGATCGGTCCATTGCTGTTCAACGCGCACAGAGGTACTAACGCGTACCCGCACACATTGAATGCAATGGGCCGGCCGGAGGCACCGATCGGTCCATTGCTGTTCAACGCGCACAGGGGTACAACGCGTACCCGCACACATTGAATGCAATGGGCCGGCCGGAGGCACCGATCGGTCCATTGCAGTACAATGCGCACAGGGGTACAACGCGTACCCGCACACATTGAATGCAATGGGCCGGCCGGAGGCACCGATCGGTCCATTGCAGTACAACGCGCACAGGGGTACAACGCGTACCCGCACACATTGAAAGCAATGGGCCGGCCGGAGACACCGATCGGTCCATTGCTGTTCAACGCATCACTGTACATGTGACTGGCATATGTCAGCATGCCTGTCTCAGATGGACATATGCCAGCCACAGATAGCTCCCAGGGAGTGAGGGGCACACCTACATCACGACAGCCTGTCCAAACCTTATCATAAGGCATGTAAGGCTGTATTTCCTATTGTGTGTATGTTGGTGTACATGTTGTCCTGTGGGTGTCACCTGTGGGCAGCCACCCCAGGCTGTGCACGTGTTAATGGGGACAGGATCCTGGGTGTTACGTGTACGTGACCACTGTGATGTGCAACTGTTCATATCTGTGCATGTGCCATGGTCACATTTCACAGTGGTGTTTGTGTATGTCATGTCACATACCCCGTGAGTCCCATGTGGGACGGTATGTTTGAGCCAGGGTGTCCCAGTGGCACAATAGTGATGGCCCTCCACAGTCTTTGTGCATGTAGTGTTTACAATGTCTCTGATTTCATGTGCACAATGGGAGACAGTCTCCACATCCACGTTGTGTGTGCATGGACTCTGATGTTGTGCGTGTGTGTCACAGACGTCCATGGCTCTCCTGCCATGGCAAGTGTGGCCACTACCTGTGGGGGTCATGTTTGTTTTGTTGTGGTGTACACATGATACTCCAGGTGATGCCAGTGTCCATGTGGCATTACAGGGTCCCTGGGAATGTGCCTGTCGTTGAGCTGTGGTGCCTGGGGCACATCTGTCCTCACATGTCACTGGGGGTGACTGTGACACAGCATCATGATATCCAATGGGCCAACCTGGGACAAATTGATGCCACCTGTAGGACCGTGTTGACAGATGTTGGCCATGTATGCACCATACATGTCGTTCCGGTACTGCACACTTCATGTAGTTGTGCCTCATGATGATGTATGTTGGGATCTTGAGTGTGTTCAATGCCGCATATGTGGGGTGACTGACGATCTTGCTTACTTCTCCTCTGCACTGCAGGGCTCCTGCTGTCCATCGGCCATTCCCAGACCTGGCAACGATGGTGGAACGGGACAGCATCCGACGGTACCGCTTCACCAGGCAGCTGATTGAGGATTTGGCAGTGCAGTTGTCCCCACATTTGCAGCTTGGCCGGCCGTATCCTACAGCGCTGACCCCCAAGGTGAAGGTGATGGCAGCCCTACACTTCTTTGCCACCGGTACCTTCCAACATACTGTGGCGTCTGCTGGTGGGATGTCACAGACCATGTTCAGCCGTGTGCTCCGCGATTTCTTGGCGGCAATGTTGCTCTTCCTGAACCGGTACATATATTTCCCTAGACTGCGACGACTCACTGACGTGAAGAGTGACTTTTATGCCCTGGGGAGGATGCCGCATGTCATTGGCTCCATTGATGGGACACATGTGGCTTTGGTACCACCACAGGCCCAGGAGCAGGCCTACAGGAACCGCAAGCACTACCACTCGGTCAATGCACTGGTGGTGTGTCTTGCAGACATGACCATCACACACGTGTGTGCCCGTTTCCCTGGTTCAGCACACGATGCCTTTGTGATGAGGAGTAGTCGCATCCCCAGGTTGATGGCACAGATGCAGAACCAGCGTGCCTGGCTTGTCGGTGTGTACTGACTTTGTGCCATTGTGTGTGATCTGATCTGTAGTATTCCGCCCACTTTTCCAAGTCAGCTGATGTGCACTTGTCTGTCCGTAGGTGACTCGGGATACCCCAACATGCCGTGGTTGCTGACACCCCTCAGGAACCCTGTGACACCTGCCCAGATGCGCTACAATGAGGCACATGGTCGGACCAGGAGAGTGATTGAGCGGACCTTTGGTCTCCTGAAGAGCCACTTCCGCTGCCTGGACAAGACCGGAGGGTCCCTCCCATATGCCCCTGCGAAAGTGTGCAAGATTATCATCGTCTGCTGCATGCTCCACAACCTGGCAGTGCGGAAGGAGTTGCCTCTCATCCAGGATGACGATGACCAACATCCGCCACCTGTGGAGGATCCTGGCCTGGACCACGATGCCAGTGACGATGATGATGATGATGGTGATGGTGATGTCCGCACACAGCTCATCACCAACTTCTTTAGCTGAATGTGAGTATCCTGAGGTGTCATGTGAATGATGTGAGTTGGCATGATGTGTGGGTGGTGCTCTGGTGCTGTTGGAGTGTGTCCATGGGCTACTTGACAGGATGTGTGTTGCGATGTGTGGTGACAGGTGGGCTGTACTCCCCAACAGTGTTGACATGCTAACTTGGTTCTGGGTGGGTATCTTGTAACATGTATTGTGCATGAGTTTTGCTGTTCTGTCCTGTACTGCATTGCTTTTGACTGTGTGTCATTTCTGTCCTTCACAGGGTACTTTCAGATTCGTTTGGTCAACTGTGTCCACCGACGACGTGATTGCACATCCAGGCTGGTAGCTGTTGTGTCCCTACAGGTGATGTGCGCCACACCCATGGACTTCCTTCTGTCTACAGTTGTTGACTGTGTGCCCGCTACCAGGTGGGGTTACCTTGCATCTGTAGTGGTTACGGCATGTTGCTACTGTGTAATAAACCTGTGCTTCACTTAGTGATGTGCGTTGTCTGTGGTCACACATTTGACTGCCATTTGCTTACTGCACCTGTGGGCTACTTGACTACAACTGGGAATGGGTGTGGTGTCTGTGCATTGCACCGTCTTCCCTGGCAACATCAGTGTAGGCAATGAGTCAGATGGCCTAGGTGTGTATGTGTTGTGTAGCCCTGGTGGTGTGTCTCCCTCATATGTGTCACGTTGCCTGTACTCACATGCCTGTGTTGTCCTTGCTGTTGCAGTTCGCATACACAGTGTAATTTTGCAGTTCATCATCCCCATAACAGCACCCACGTTGGAATCACGACAGAGGCAAGTATGGTGTATTAGTGTGTTTATTGTGATACATCTGTGATAATAGTGCATAGGATGGATTGTGCTGTACATGAATCTTGCAATCCCAAGTTCCTAGATGAATAGAAAGTCCAGGTAGACAGGATCCCCAGTATCGGGGCCACAGTTGTCTGACACATTGTTCCAACTTGTACTCCCCATGCAATGTGTGGGAGTAGTGTTGCCATCAACAGGGTGAACAGTCTGTGCACAAAGGCGAAAATCCAGAACAGGTTCAGGCTTCCTGGGAGTTGCGCTTGGCCATCAGCCTCTCACTTTCCCCTCCTCGGACGACCCCTCTTCTTGGGGGGCCCTCAAGTGCAGGCTGCTGCGGTGCAGGGGACTCTCCGCCAGAGTCCTCCTCCCTCCCTGTGGCAGTTGCAGTTTGTTCGGTACCAGATGTTGTTGGCACACAGGGAGGTGTGGACTGGTTGCTGTTCATCTGGCGGAGGCATTGTAAAATGTCCCTGTGCACCGCCGTCATCTCATGTAGTACATCCCACTTGGACTCCACGCGGGACATGTGGGAGTCCACACGTGACATGTGTGACTCCACGTGGGACATGTGGGAGTCCAAGCGGGCATGATGGGCAGCCTGCTGCTGTTTGATGTCTCTGAGGAGCCCCACTACCTGGCTGAGCTCTCCGGTGCTGGACTGGTACGCATCAGCTATGCGTACCAGTTGTGGGTCTTCATGCACACCAGCAACGTCTGCAAGCAGCGACATCTGTCTCCCACCCCTCCCACCACCCCTGCTGACATGTGCAGTGTGTGCAGTTGCACGCACAGATAACCCTGGTCCACCTTGGGGGTTGGTGGTGGTGGTGGTGTCCATGGCCCCAGGTTGGTCCAGGGTCACTGCGCTGGTGTTGTTCCTTATTCTGTCCATGTCGGCAGGGATGGTATTCGTGGTGACAGTCGTTGGAGGGGTGGGTGCAGGGGGTGCAGCTGGTGGACCTGCTGGTGCTGCAGCTGGTGGTCCTGCTGGTGCAGCATGTTGACTTGCACCAGATGTGCCAGGTTGTTCTTCATCGTCCGAGGAGGACAGAGGCTGTACGACGCCAGTGAGCTCGGCATCCTCTTGAGCCTGGGACTGGGACTCCTCAGCGTCTGCTGCTGTGTCCCTATCATCACCTGTTTTTGGGAGACACAAACAATGTATGTCATGTTTCTGCAGGCATCAGTGGTTGACACACCTGACAGTTGTGACTGTGCCTCGGGGTGCGGGCCTGTACATTGTATTGTCCTAAGTCGTCACAGTCAGGGGTTGATATTGGTGTGGCACATTGTCCTGCATTATTTGGGCATTTCTATGTATTCTCTGGGGTGTGAACATGGTCTGCATTGATTGTGTTTGGTTGACAGCCAGACCTCCTTCCCACCCACCCACCCACCCAGTCAGTTATCCCACCATGGAACGTGCTTGCATTGCAGGGAGTGGAAGTTGTCTCTCAGGATGTCAGTCAGTGGTGTCCTGCTGTTTGTTGGTGCACAGTTGGCAGCAGGGCCTTGTGCTCCCCACAGCAGTAGCCAGTGTCAGCCATCTTGTGAGTCCTTCTCCACTCCCTGTGATGTGAGCATGGTTCAGGGTGGTGTTGATGGGCCAGTTGTGAGGCTGAGCAATGTCTGTGACTACGACTCCCATCATGCTATTGCCTCCACCCCCTTCCCAGCATGCCCATGCTTCCTTCCTTTGACTCTGCTTCCCTGTGGGGTGGGCTGGCTGTGCTGACAGGATGGCTGGGAGTGTTGTCCTGGCAGTTGTTTGGCTAAGAGTCCCAAGAGTGTCCCTGTGCTTCACACAACATAACCCAGGGTGGTGGTGCTTTGTGGGATCTTGTGTTAGGATGGAGGGCATTGCATTCTACCAGGTGGGTACTGTGGAGTTTGTGTGGGGGGGTGTGAGGAGAGGTGCTTGTGACTATGGTCAGTGCTGCAAGTCCCCCTTCCCACCCAGCTAGCCGGATATCCCACCATGGAACGTGCTTGCATTGCAGGGAGTGTAAGTTGTCTCTCAGGATGTCAGTCAGTGGTGTCCTGCTGTTTGTTGGTGCACAGTTGCCAGCAGGGCCTTGTGCTCCCCACAGCAGTAGCCAGTGTCAGCCATCTTGTGAGTCCTTCTCCACTCCCTGTGATGTGAGCATGGTTCAGGGTGGTGTTGATGGGCCAGTTGTGAGGCTGAGCAATGTCTGTGACTACGACTCCCATCATGCTATTGCCTCCACCCCCTTCCCAGCATGCCCATGCTTCCTTCCTTTTGACTCTGCTTCCCTGTGGGGTGGGCTGGCTGTGCTGACAGGATGGCTGGGAGTGTTGTCCTGGCAGTTGTTTGGCTAAGAGTCCCAAGAGTGTCCCTGTGCTTCACACAACATAACCCAGGGTGGTGGTGCTTTGTGGGATCTTGTGTTAGGATGGAGGGCATTGCATTCTACCAGGTGGGTACTGTGGAGTTTGTGTTGGGGGGTGTGAGGGGAGGTGCTTGTGACTATGGTCAGTGCTGCAAGTCCCCCTTCCCACCCAGCTAGCCGGATATCCCACCATGGAACGTGCTTGCATTGCAGGGAGTGGAAGTTGTCTCTCAGGATGTCAGTCAGTGGTGTCCTGCTGTTTGTTGGTGCACAGTTGCCAGCAGGGCCTTGTGCTCCCCACAGCAGTAGCCAGTGTCAGCCATCTTGTGAGTCCTTCTCCACTCCCTGTGATGTGAGCATGGTTCAGGGTGGTGTTGATGGGCCAGTTGTGAGGCTGAGCAATGTCTGTGACTACGACTCCCATCATGCTATTGCCTCCACCCCCTTCCCAGCATGCCCATGCTTCCTTCCTTTTGACTCTGCTTCCCTGTGGGGTGGGCTGGCTGTGCTGACAGGATGGCTGGGAGTGTTGTCCTGGCAGTTGTTTGGCTAAGAGTCCCAAGAGTGTCCCTGTGCTTCACACAACATAACCCAGGGTGGTGGTGCTTTGTGGGATCTTGTGTTAGGATGGAGGGCATTGCATTCTACCAGGTGGGTACTGTGGAGTTTGTGTGGGGGGTGTGAGGAGAGGTGCTTGTGACTATGGTCAGTGCTGCAAGTCCCCCTTCCCACCCAGCTAGCCGGATATCCCACCATGGAACGTGCTTGCATTGCAGGGAGTGTAAGTTGTCTCTCAGGATGTCAGTCAGTGGTGTCCTGCTGTTTGTTGGTGCACAGTTGCCAGCAGGGCCTTGTGCTCCCCACAGCAGTAGCCAGTGTCAGCCATCTTGTGAGTCCTTCTCCACTCCCTGTGATGTGAGCATGGTTCAGGGTGGTGTTGATGGGCCAGTTGTGAGGCTGAGCAATGTCTGTGACTACGACTCCCATCATGCTATTGCCTCCACCCCCTTCCCAGCATGCCCATGCTTCCTTCCTTTTGACTCTGCTTCCCTGTGGGGTGGGCTGGCTGTGCTGACAGGATGGCTGGGAGTGTTGTCCTGGCAGTTGTTTGGCTAAGAGTCCCAAGAGTGTCCCTGTGCTTCACACAACATAACCCAGGGTGGTGGTGCTTTGTGGGATCTTGTGTTAGGATGGAGGGCATTGCATTCTACCAGGTGGGTACTGTGGAGTTTGTGTTGGGGGGTGTGAGGGGAGGTGCTGGTGACTATGGTCAGTGCTGCAAGTCCCCCTTCCCACCCAGCCAGCCAGATATCCCACCATGGAACGTGCTTGCATTGCAGGGAGTGTAAGTTGTCTCTCAGGATGTCAGTCAGTGGTGTCCTGCTGTTTGTTGGTGCACAGTTGGCAGCAGGGCCTTGTGCTCCCCACAGCAGTAGCCAGTGTCAGCCATCTTGTGAGTCCTTCTCCACTCCCTGTGATGTGAGCATGGTTCAGGGTGGTGTTGATGGGCCAGTTGTGAGGCTGAGCAATGTCTGTGACTACGACTCCCATCATGCTATTGCCTCCACCCCCTTCCCAGCATGCCCATGCTTCCTTCCTTTTGATTCTGCTTCCCTGTGGGGTGGGCTGGCTGTGCTGACAGGATGGCTGGGAGTGTTGTCCTGGCAGTTGTTTGGCTAAGAGTCCCAAGAGTGTCCCTGTGCTTCACACAACATAACCCAGGGTGGTGGTGCTTTGTGGGATCTTGTGTTAGGATGGAGGGCATTGCATTCTACCAGGTGGGTACTGTGGAGTTTGTGTGGGGGGGTGTGAGGAGAGGTGCTTGTGACTATGGTCAGTGCTGCAAGTCCCCCTTCCCACCCAGCTAGCCGGATATCCCACCATGGAACGTGCTTGCATTGCAGGGAGTGTAAGTTGTCTCTCAGGATGTCAGTCAGTGGTGTCCTGCTGTTTGTTGGTGCACAGTTGCCAGCAGGGCCTTGTGCTCCCCACAGCAGTAGCCAGTGTCAGCCATCTTGTGAGTCCTTCTCCACTCCCTGTGATGTGAGCATGGTTCAGGGTGGTGTTGATGGGCCAGTTGTGAGGCTGAGCAATGTCTGTGACTACGACTCCCATCATGCTATTGCCTCCACCCCCTTCCCAGCATGCCCATGCTTCCTTCCTTTTGACTCTGCTTTCCTGTGGGGTGGGCTGGCTGTGCTGACAGGATGGCTGGGAGTGTTGTCCTGGCAGTTGTTTGGCTAAGAGTCCCAAGAGTGTCCCTGTGCTTCACACAACATAACCCAGGGTGGTGGTGCTTTGTGGGATCTTGTGTTAGGATGGAGGGCATTGCATTCTACCAGGTGGGTACTGTGGAGTTTGTGTTGGGGGGGTGTGAGGGGAGGTGCTGGTGACTATGGTCAGTGCTGCAAGTCCCCCTTCCCACCCAGCCAGCCAGATATCCCACCATGGAACGTGCTTGCATTGCAGGGAGTGTAAGTTGTCTCTCAGGATGTCAGTCAGTGGTGTCCTGCTGTTTGTTGGTGCACAGTTGGCAGCAGGGCCTTGTGCTCCCCACAGCAGTAGCCAGTGTCAGCCATCTTGTGAGTCCTTCTCCACTCCCTGTGATGTGAGCATGGTTCAGGGTGGTGTTGATGGGCCAGTTGTGAGGCTGAGCAATGTCTGTGACTACGACTCCCATCATGCTATTGCCTCCACCCCCCTTCCCAGCATGCCCATGCTTCCTTCCTTTTGACTCTGCTTCCCTGTGGGGTGGGCTGGCTGTGCTGACAGGATGGCTGGGAGTGTTGTCCTGGCAGTTGTTTGGCTAAGAGTCCCAAGAGTGTCCCTGTGCTTCACACAACATAACCCAGGGTGGTGGTGCTTTGTGGGATCTTGTGTTAGGATGGAGGGCATTGCATTCTACCAGGTGGGTACTGTGGAGTTTGTGTGGGGGGGTGGGAGGGAGGTGCTTGTGACTATGGTCAGTGCTGCAAGTCCCCCTTCCCACCCAGCTAGCCGGATATCCCACCATGGAACGTGCTTGCATTGCAGGGAGTGTAAGTTGTCTCTCAGGATGTCAGTCAGTGGTGTCCTGCTGTTTGTTGGTGCACAGTTGCCAGCAGGGCCTTGTGCTCCCCACAGCAGTAGCCAGTGTCAGCCATCTTGTGAGTCCTTCTCCACTCCCTGTGATGTGAGCATGGTTCAGGGTGGTGTTGATGGGCCAGTTGTGAGGCTGAGCAATGTCTGTGACTACGACTCCCATCATGCTATTGCCTCCACCCCCTTCCCAGCATGCCCATGCTTCCTTCCTTTTGACTCTGCTTCCCTGTGGGGTGGGCTGGCTGTGCTGACAGGATGGCTGGGAGTGTTGTCCTGGCAGTTGTTTGGCTAAGAGTCCCAAGAGTGTCCCTGTGCTTCACACAACATAACCCAGGGTGGTGGTGCTTTGTGGGATCTTGTGTTAGGATGGAGGGCATTGCATTCTACCAGGTGGGTACTGTGGAGTTTGTGTGGGGGGGTGGGAGGGGAGGTGCTTGTGACTATGGTCAGTGCTGCAAGTCCCCCTTCCCACCCAGCTAGCCGGATATCCCACCATGGAACGTGCTTGCATTGCAGGGAGTGGAAGTTGTCTCTCAGGATGTCAGTCAGTGGTGTCCTGCTGTTTGTTGGTGCACAGTTGCCAGCAGGGCCTTGTGCTCCCCACAGCAGTAGCCAGTGTCAGCCATCTTGTGAGTCCTTCTCCACTCCCTGTGATGTGAGCATGGTTCAGGGTGGTGTTGATGGGCCAGTTGTGAGGCTGAGCAATGTCTGTGACTACGACTCCCATCATGCTATTGCCTCCACCCCCTTCCCAGCATTCCCATGCTTCCTTCCTTTTGACTCTGCTTCCCTGTGGGGTGGGCTGGCTGTGCTGACAGGATGGCTGGGAGTGTTGTCCTGGCAGTTGTTTGGCTAAGAGTCCCAAGAGTGTCCCTGTGCTTCACACAACATAACCCAGGGTGGTGGTGCTTTGTGGGATCTTGTGTTAGGATGGAGGGCATTGCATTCTACCAGGTGGGTACTGTGGAGTTTGTGTTGGGGGGGTGTGAGGGGAGGTGCTGGTGACTATGGTCAGTGCTGCAAGTCCCCCTTCCCACCCAGCCAGCCAGATATCCCACCATGGAACGTGCTTGCATTGCAGGGAGTGGAAGTTGTCTCTCAGGATGTCAGTCAGTGGTGTCCTGCTGTTTGTTGGTGCACAGTTGCCAGCAGGGCCTTGTGCTCCTCACAGCAGTAGCCAGTGTCAGCCATCTTGTGAGTCCTTCTCCACTCCCTGTGATGTGCGCATGGTTCATGGTGGTGTTGATGGGACAGTTGTGGGGGGCAATATGTGTGACTGCGACTCCCATGATGCTATTGGCTACACTGACTTGGCCAGCATACACAGAATTCCTTCCTTTGAGTGGTCTTCAATGTGTGTTGGTGTTGTTGTGGTGGCTACATGTGTGGATGTGTGTGTTAGTTCTATTTGTGCCACTGCCTAGCTGTAGTTGTGGTTGTGTTTGTACATGTGTTGGCACAGTTGGATGTGACTTTTTTGATGGCATGTGTTGTGTTTATCTGACTGACATACACATTTTGGGATGATTCTGTTCTAGTTGCTGTGTAATTGCTATGAGTGCATGGTTTGACTCTCCCCTTGACAGTGATGTGTGTGTTTTGTGGCAGTTTATTGTGTACATTTGTTGTGTACTCACCAGGCTCTGGGATGTTCTCTAGTCCATATACGCTCACTGGCGGAAGGATGGCCCGCACCTTCTCCTCCCAGGGCCTGAGGTATATTGGCTTGGCAGGAGGGCCACTGCCGGTGTGTTGGCTGTTGATGTAGTCTATCTTCAGCAGGTCCCGTACCCTCCTGCGCACGTCATACCACCTGTTCTGGATGTCCGTCTTTGTGCGCCGACATGGTGATTGGGCGTTCACCCTGTTGATGATCCTCTCCCACATCTTGGTTTTCTGCGACATGGGGGTCTGTTGGACCAGAGTGCCAAACAGCTGTGGCTCCACCCTGAGGATCTCGTCTACCATGACTTCCAATTCACTATCTAGGAACTTGGGATTCTTCTTGGGGGCATGGTGATGGGTGGTGATGGTGGGTGATGTGTGTGTTGGTGTGCAGGTGAGGGTGTGTGGGTGTGTGTTGTGCTGGGTGTATGTGAGGTAGGTATTTGTTGGTGTGCTGCTGGTGTGTGGCTTGTGTGAGGGATGAGCTGTGGGTGTGTGGTTGCTTTCTCTTGGGTGCTGGCAGTGGAATGGCATTTGCAAAGGCTCATGGTAGTGATTTGTGTCCTTTATATAGGTGGAGTTGTGGGTGTGTCTTTGTTCTCTGTCCCCACCCCCCCAGTATTTATTGGCTTGGTAATTGCTTGTTTGGCCTTTTTTTGGTTGATTTTTCCTTTGTGCTGTTTGTGTATGTTGGAAACGTTCTTGTGACCGAGTCGGACCCTGCATTGGTCTCGTACGGTGTTTTCCGTTTCGTTCACGCTGTGTTTGTGCAGTTTTCTATGCTGCGTACGCGTCGTTCGCGGTGTATTGTGTTGCTTCGGCTCGGTTTTGTATGCGTGTCGGTCGTACGGCTTGTCCTCCGTCCGACTCGGTCGTGTTTTTCGCGCCTTGCATCGTACTTTGCGGGTTGGAGTTGGCGGGTACGATTCGGTCGGATTTGTTCCGGGTGCGTGTCGGTCGGTTGGATTCGCGTGTTTTTCCGGCCGGATTGCTATTTTCCGAGCGGCTCGGTCGGTCGGCTTGGTTTCCTGACGTGTCGGTCGGATTTATCGCGGCTTGCATCGTACTTGGCGTGTCGGGCGCCACTGGTACGTGTCGGTCGGTAATTTTTCCGGCTCCGAGTCGGTCGGTGCTTTTTCCGGCCCGAATCGGAATCGACCTCTAAGTATGCACAACCAAGTCGTTAAAGTAGCCGCTACCTGCTTCACTATCCTGAAGTGGCTAAAAAAAGTTATCTGGATTCTACCAGAACCCACTCAGAAGACTGTTGTTCATGCCTTGATTACTTCAAGACTTGATTACGGCAATGTTCTGTACTTGGGATCTAACAAAGAGGTGACACGCAGGCTGCAACTGGTTCAAAACTCTGCAGCTAGGCTTTTATGCCAGATCCCCAGAACTTCTTCTGTTGCCGGCCATCTTCGTGACTTGCACTGGCTCAGGGTGGAGAACCGAGTTAAGTTCAAAGCCCTGAGCTACATGTTTAAAATCAAAAGTGGAGCAGCCCCCAAATACCTTCAATCACTGGTTCATCCCTATGTCCCTCTTCGTGATCTTCGCTCATCTACGCAGGGGAGGTTTTCTGTCCCAAAAATCAAACTAGCGAGGATGGGCGGTAGGTCTTTCTCACATCTTGGCCCCTCACTCTGGAATGCCATGCCCTTAGCTCTTCGTACCGAAACTAATTACATCCAATTCCGTAAATCCTTGAAGACATGGCTTTTTAATCATTAGCCTGCTGCCTTTGCTTTGACATCAGCCTCTGATTCTGCGTTTGCGCCGGGAAACCCTTTTGGGTAGCTGTTGCGCATTATAAGTTTAATTAATAAATAAATAAATAAATAAATAAATGTGATCCACCCAATGCCTCTGACTGCCAATCTTAATCCGGCTGTCAGACTGCTTCTGTGGATGTCGGTGGGCACGCCACCGATGGCTTGACGGTGGCAGGCCCACCGACATTCGGAATAAGGTCCATAGTGTTGTACTTTATTAGTTATGTGTATTTGAATATGTTATGTGTAGTAGTAGGTGTTCTTAAAATGTTTATTGTATGATATGGAAATGTATATGTTTGTGCGGGAGGGTTATATCTTTCTTTTTACAGGTGTTTTTGTTCCAGATTTATATCTTTGTGGAAGATGTTCAAAATGTGTCTCGCTGGCTTTTCTTTCGCCGTTCCCATGGTGGTGCACCGCAATGGGAACGCAAATGAAGTTCCAGAATGACATGGACTATGAAGTCTCTGCCGTGCCGGAACTTGGGGTGCATGCAAACAGGGGGGCACATGTTGTGTCCCCCTGAATGCATCCCCATGGCGGCGGGGGCCTTTTTTTCCCTTATGCTAGTCTTTTCAAGGCGGTGAGCCCCCCACAAAATGGCTGGCGGAGGGGCAACTCATAATATGATCGACGGACCATGGCGGTCCAGCTTGCATAATATATATGCCTCTGCATTTTTCCACCACCAGGGAATAGCAGTTTCCTAAAAGCTGCCTCACATTGCGGTGAGCGCAGGACTGCCACTGCTGTGCCACTGCGAGTATGGTGGTCAAAGACCACCGTACTTGCTTTCGGGCCCTTACTTTGTTTTGTTAATGTTTAATATATTTTTTCAAATTTGCTGTGTTCTGTCAAAAATCCTGCAGAATTTCATTCTTCTCCAGAAATAGTTTGTTGTTAATTATTTGGCATCTCCTATATATTGGTTAAATAATTGGTAAAAGGTTTTTATTGGTTTTTTTGTTTGTAGTTTTGTTGTATTGATTGGTATAGCATCTGTTTAATTGTTATGTCAGTTATGTCTTTATTTAGAAATTATTTAATCTTTGTTTAAAGGTGTATGTGGTATTAAATGTGTATCTATTAAAGTATATGTATTTATTTTATGTGGACAATAATGTTAAATAGTTAAATTATATTTGATATTTTTTATTGATATTTATTAATATTATTTATTTTGGGGTAAATAATGTAAAGTTTAAAAATTTGAAATAGTAATTTTTAAATCATTAAAAATGTTTAATTTTAAGAAAATATATGTATTTATATGCAGGATATATTTTTGTATTTGTATTTATTTTGTAATTATGAAATTTAGGCCCTGACTATGAGGCCGGTCAGACCAGCATCATGTCGGAATGGAAACCGACGACTACT
The DNA here is from genome assembly GCA_963921515.1 of Calotriton arnoldi. Classification (NCBI taxonomy): domain Eukaryota; kingdom Metazoa; phylum Chordata; class Amphibia; order Caudata; family Salamandridae; genus Calotriton; species Calotriton arnoldi. The sequence goes on along the minus strand of CAWUFW010019308.1, from coordinate 66,150 downwards.
AGTTGGTGGTTCTATCCGACGAATTAGGATGCGACTGCCCAGAACGCAGTCCGAAACATCCATTTCTCCACTGAGGCTAGTGCAGCGGCTGGAAAAGGGCCGCAGCACAACCTGCTTTGGAAAAATTGATGTTTTCAAACATCCATGCACCATGTGCCAGGCACCATGTGGTGACTGGCACATGGGGTATGGATGCTTGAGGGGCACTACAGGTGCCCTTCAGGCCTCATAGCGGAGGGTGTGGAGGGATGAGGGCCCTCCTAGGGGCCTCCAAAGTCCGTTTCTGACAGCCTTTCAATGGCGGTTGTACCGCCATTGAAAGGATGCCTGAGAGGGAAATCATAATCCCTATGGTAGTGCCTTAGCAGGCACCGCCCCAATATAGGGGATTACATTCCAACCGATGGCTCCTTGAGCCCGTAGGAATCGTCGCTCGGTCCCTCCCCATGCTGCCTCCGACTGCTGCATATTATTATGTGGCCATTGGACCACAGCACGAGATGTTGGTTGGACCACAACCGACAGGCCGTTGGTTGCAGTCCAACCGACATCTTAATGAGGGCCTTAATGTTTTGTATAAGTAAGTTTTATGTGTTATTGCATTATTTACGTTGCCAATACTGTGTTTATTTAATGATGACGATATTTTTGTTTACGATATTTGTGTATTCAACATTAGTAAAATCAATGCTTTTATAACAATAATATATATTTGTGTATTTTTTTACAAAGTATAGGTTGACTATATTTTTCTTGACGATATTAGTGTGATGATAATTTTGTAGGTTGATATTAGTAGTGACGATATTATGTCAGTGAACCAAATTTTTCCTATATGATTTCCAATTGTTTTCTTTTCATGTTACCAAGGTGTGCGTGCCTCTTAATCACTCATCTTTTATGAAGATATTTTAGAATAGTATCTTGGGTAAGTCAACAGTAGGTAGGCATTCATTTTGGCATAAAAATTGATTTAATGGACATTATTAGGTGTAAAGCCTAACCTGTGGAGTCTTTCCTATCCAGTTACTGAAACTGATTAATATTGTAGGGGGATTTTTGTCATACTTGCAGTAGTTCAGACAGGCTATATGCACAGAAACTTTTGCAAGAAAAGTTCAAATCGGTCCTTGTGGGGCCTTGGTCAAACCACTAAAGAATGCAAACGTAAACATAAAGGCCCAGTTAGCAGTCAATATGATTGAGGCAGATGTTAGAGCTTTAACAGAAAGTTAGAAGCAAATGATCTGGCCTAACGTGTGACCAACTGATAAGCCGGGAGAATAACTCCATGCTGATGACCTAGGTTCGTCGTGTAGTTTCTACCAATCTGTAGGATCTGCGCATTGTTTAGACAATATAAACTGAGGGCTTGGTGTCAAGACTGATTCCGGACACCCCCGCAGGATGTGTTGGCCTATAAACCAGCTAGCTCACAGTGCCACCGTAAGCCCCCCTAACCTACCAGGGAGTGACAAGTTTCTGGCAACCATTGAACATGACAAGCCTGAGCCCTCAGGGATCGTGGAAACAGTACAGAATCTTTCGCTCAGTCACTCGTGCTTACTTTCCCTCAGAGAAGTATACAGAATACACAGTGAGACATTTTCAATATATTTATTGAAACAATGTTATTCTTGTATAAAATACATGTGCTGCAATGATTAGGAGACAAAAGCAAATAGAGGAGATTATAAGCACCAAAAGAGTGAACGTTAGATTCATTTCTACCATGGTGCTCAAGCAATGAATATATGCAGGCATATATGCAATATGGTAATCTAATGTACTCCTGTGATGTGGACCCTACTCTGAGTGTCCCTAGAGTGTGTGTGGGTGTAGAGCCAAGAATCCCCCCAAGAGACGATCCAACCCCATTACCTGATAGGAGAAAGCGAAGGACCCCTAGTAATATTGTAGTACTACTAAAAGTGCTAGAAATTACAGTAGGCCCCATAGAATTTAGGAGTAAGCTAGGAGTACTACAATAGTAATTCACAGCAAAATCCTTATCAATCAGGCTGCTAGTTGTTACATGATAGATCTTTACAGATTCAGTATACCTGTCTGCTTAGTTAATGAGCTAGATAAGAAATTAGGGATAATTGCAAATCCAATGTGAATATAATATAAAATAATATAATAGGTCAGAAATGTACTGTTAGCATGAGCTCTTATGTGTTTTTAAATGTTCTTTTGTGATTTTATAGAGTGTACTTGGGTCCATATTTCCACATGACTAAGGGCTCCATTTTGATGTCGGGTGGAAGGCCATCCAACAGCTTGTCGGTGGCGTTCAGCCTGACATCTGAGGCATTGGTCCGACTGCAGTATTATGATATGGGCGGTCCGACTGATGTCTGCGCAGGGAATCCACTCCACCTTTGACAGGCTCAAGGAGCCCGTCGGGGGAGGGCAGATCGTAATCCCCAAAATGGAGGCGGTGCCTGCTCAAGTCAGCCGTGGGGATTTCGATGCACGTTTCCGACAGCCTTTCTATGCCGTCTGACCGCCATAGAAAGGCTGTCGGGAAGGGACTTTGGGCTCGGACTTTGCTATGAGGCTTGGGGGCACCTGTGGTGTCCCCCCAACCATCCATTCATCATGTGGCAGGCATTGCATAGTGCCTGCCACATGGTGCATGGATGTTTAAAAAGTGTATATTTCCTATTGCGGCTTGTGTTGTAGCCCGCAGCACATGCTGCAATAGGACATATACACTTTCCGACCCTTGTGAAGGTTGTCGCATCCTAATTTGGGAAGCAGGACTGCCAACTCCTTGTCCGGCGGTCCTGTTTCCGACACAATGCCGGTTGGACACTCGACCGACTGCCATCGTAATGGGGCCATATGTGTTTCTAGGCAATTCATGTAGGGTTCCCTCTCCAGTGTTAAATGGTTTCTTTTCAATCCAACGAGCCAGAATACGGAAAATGAAGGACTTTCAGATACACAAGTCCCAGATTTATCAACACTTAGCGCCAGTTGTGTGTCACAAATGTGATGTAAACAGAGCACAAGGTGTTGGGGTGGGATTTACTATCCAGCACAAACCAGGATTTACATTGGAAAGTTTCCCAAAGTAACACAAAGTGTACTATGCACTTCTTTGTGTTAAGGGGTGTTCCATGAGTGGTTCATGCCCATTCCCATTCAATCATCCATGGGTTTTGAAGCAAATCCATTTCTACTAACATTGGTAGACAGGGATATGCACCAAAACCATACACCTCAGGCTTTATGAGGATAAATGTTTTTATTTCTCCTTATTTTTCCAACTTTGTACGTGTGCTGCATTGTACAGGACACATACAAAGTAGGAAAAGTCTTAAATGATAATTTTTGTACTGGAAGTGTCCCTTTCCAGAATAAAATCTATGCTGTACAGAACGCACACACCCTTGCACTATGAAACAAGTGTGTGTGCATTAGCACATGGCAGCCAATACCATGCCAGCACTGAGGGAGAGAAAAAATGTGCCATATCTTAGTAGATATGGAACATTTTTCCTCTCCCTTTAACGCAAGGCAGCACAGCATCTTTTGCTGCTGCAGCACTTTATAAATCAAATATTGGTAAATTTGGTCTAGATCTTGATAATGGTTCAAACAAGTTCATCCAAAAGCTGTTTGAATGTGATGAAATATGTTCTCATTTAGGTACTCTTTGTTTTGCAATTTTAATGATTCAATTATCTGTGAAGCTAAAAAAATTGAAGGTTTTTTAGCAATGCATTTTAAATTTTATTTTTATACATGGATTAAGTTCATTACGTTTGATTATATGGATATTGCCTGAAATTAATCAAACATTTTAATCCCATATTATTTGTCTAATTTGAAGGAAGACTGTTCAGTCATTGTTTTGTTCTGTAATCCTGTTTTTTGGCATTTTGGCAGAGGTATATTTCACTTAACATTTCTCCAGCCAGAGAAATACGTCACTGAAATGTACACAGTGATTATGATTCATTCATTTGAAAACTTTATTTAGGTTGTCAGACCATAAAAGTACAAAAATGCTTAAATACGTTGTTGAGATTATTACATAAAAGTATTTTTAAATTGATAAATTGATTCGTAGAGACCTTATAGAGAGTTGGGTTAAAAATAATCAGGTAAAATCTATACTGATAAAAACTTCGCTACTATATGTTGGGAGTAGTGACAGCAAAAGCTGCTAGAGACCCGGTATCCATGGGAGCGGGCCCACTATGTCAATTAGTCTTTCCATAAGCATACACAGGGTCCCTACCTTTAGGGGGTCATTACGATGGCGGGCGGAAGCACAACCGCCGTGCTGGCGGATGCAAAAACCACCAGTTACCGCCGGCACGCAGCAGTCCACACGCCCGCCCAATTACGATGCGAAAAGTAGGCCAAACACCGCCGGCAAGCCAGCAACACCGTCCGCCATCAAAGTGCGTCCGTACACGTAGCGGCGCAGCACAATTGACACACACCGTCCGACGAAATCACGTCCCGTCCGGCGTATAAATTACGATGCCGCAAACAAACGGCTCCCACGGCTAAGAGACACCGTACGACAAACCGAAGCGGTAACACGGACGCCGAGCACGGACAACGAAGAAGCGGCTCCCCCGAGCGTGAATCCAGCACTGCAGGCCCTCCCCATGTTCTTGCTGATGCACCACCAAGGACGCAACGTACCGTGGAGACGCAGGTAGGCACACACACAACAAGTGCACGCAAACAGCGCACACAGTGCAAGGGCGGAAAAGCGGACAACCCCCACCCCCGCGTGTACACTACACATCCACCATTGCATCCACATATGACACACAGGCCAAATCGTAACATCGCGTAACACATGTGTACACACCACCTGGGACTAGGAACCAACGACCCCGTCACGGCCCCAAAGCGGCGATGACGCCGCCACACATGCGCACAACGCAGAGGCCAACCGCAGCGCCATGCATGCGTCGCACACAGACACAGGGACACAACCAAGCAGCACACACATCAGCCCCACCCCGAACGCACATGACACGTGACAGGCCTGCCACAGACATGTCCCCAACGCCCACTCACGGACAACACCCAACGCCACACAACCGACGCACACATGTCAGTGAAGTCACGCAACAGCAGGACACACCCCAGTGTAACAAACATGGCGTAGCACACAGCGGCGGCAACACCAACTAGGAGAAGCAGGGCCCCTTCGGGAAGAGGAACGCCAGTACCACACTGAAACACCCATACCACCCTGCACATATGAACAAGACATATAAAACGGAACACCAAAGAGCCCGGGGTCCGACAACAGGTGGCCCAAGAATAACATTCACACACAAGGCCCAACGCAGAGCGGAAAGGCAGCCTGCCGCCCACACAAGGGAGAGCAGACAGCACTGAATGACCTTCCATTCCAACTCCGAAACCACAGCCCTACGAAAGAAGCCGGTGAATACAGCCATTGTCCAAGAAAAGACCAACACAGGCATGCCGAGGAGACCGACCACAGGGCAGATAGCGCATATCACAGAAGAACACAACGGACGGGAAAGAAAAAGAAAACACTCCCCATGTCGGCCACATGCAAGTTAATTGGAAGGAGTCACACATCACTGACCTTGAACTGTCTGAGAAGCATGTGGGATGAGGGCCCATGTCCTTCGCACAAGCCAACAGAACACAAGTCCTGTCTCCCTACGACTACACAGAGCTCACAGCAACCTCGGAGCGTGCACATTGCAGACTGCACACACAGCCGGAGCACGCCACCACAACGCACCGCTGCGAAATGGCAACCGCAACACACCTACCCAACTACGCCAGACAGCTCAAGCTGTACAAAACCAACCTGATACATATATTGGGATGCAATCTCCTGTCCCTGCTGAACGTAAGTTACCGACTGACTTACCGCATCACATTGTTCAGCTGCGTCATGCCCGTCTTCTACTGTCGGAGGTGTCCCTACCAGCATCCCGTGGAGATGTGCCTCTCCAACCCGGCATGTCTAAAGGCGGACCTGCTACCACTACTCCTCCTCTGGACGCACACGACAGGGCCTGCTCTGCCTATGGGGGCATGGCGTATGTGGCCAACATCGCACCCGCACTGAAATGGGACCACTGTGCCTCCACACGACGGATCATCGAGAACAGCTACATCGAATGTCACCCAGCATGCCCCATCATGGTCCTCCAAGGGACAACTTACGAACAACACCTTGACAGCCACCATCCGCTACATTGGCTGGCAAACATGTACACCACCAATGACATGGAAGCTCTGCTGGACGGCATCGCATACCTGACAACCTGTAAATTCGTCGGACCACAACGCAGGTTCCCCGATTGACCTATGATGTCCAACCCCGCACCCATGCTTAGCTTCCGCACTGACTGGCCAGTCACCACCACAACAGCCATACCAAACGACCGGCAACTGTAACCACACCATCAACGACATCGCCATGACATCGGATATGACCGGGACATGCACACTGTTCCCCATCACATCCAGGAACACCGCATGCATCGTGGGAGGCAGTGGCATGGGGTCTGTGTATCGCACCCACATGGACGGAACTGCACGAACAACCAGGACACGACATGGATCCAGCGCCCATGGACACACACACCGCTCAGTGGACATGAATAGGTCGCCTGGAGTCTGTGGGTGCTGCACCCCTCCCACCCCCGCCCCGGGAATCCCATACCAGGACCTTTGCATGGACGACAAGTGCATACAACAACAACACGACCCCAGTGACTGTGACATGTCCAGTAACCACCACATTGCAACAACAAGTGGCACGCCGCTGCATGCACGCAAGCACATGCCCTGATGTCATCTCACATGCACGCGTGCATGAGGAACAACCGCAGCAAACCTGTCACATGGAACTGAGATGGACTGTGCCCATGATGCCAAGCGGTCTGGTAGGCTACATGTATACCGTCTGTGTCAAAGTCCGCAGCTCCGCAGCTATACGTAAATGTACATTAGCACAGCCTTGGCCAAGCAGATGTAACTCTGAAGCCCACATCCCACATGCAACAGCCAATCACATGTAACCCCACACCCTATCCCATTTGCAATCATGCTCAGTATATCCTCAACATGTATTCCGCTGCCAGTAGTGTCCACTATACTGCATCACAGAGGACAGAAGACTCAATATAATGTTTGAAACCAAAACTGTCTCCGCTGACTCATTTCACAAGTACGAATGAGAGAGGATGAGAGTATGTGAAGTACACGGCAGTCGTGACATGACCATGTAGTCCACTGGTATTGGATGTCAACGCAAATGAGTAGCACAACTGTGGAAGACACACATGTGTCGTGTGAAGTCGTATGGACGCAGTGCTCAGGTGGGTGGGTGTGACGGGTAGATGCGCACATGCCAAGTTGGAGCACGCCGTGTTGGGAGGGGTCATGAACAGTACACCACCGCTTCCCTGGGCATTGTGAGAGGACACCTGTCGGGGGAGTGAACACGTGTGTGCACAGCAGCCGGGCACACGTACAAAGCGGTACCAGGCGCACCTCAGCCCACCCTCTGTGGACAAGCTGGATCCTGTTATGCGCCCGCCATGCCCCTTGACAAGGCACACACAGCCCCAGTCGACCAGGTGTAACCCCAACATAGTCAATCCGCACAGGCGATACAGGGCACGGGATGGCAGTGGAGCATGGTGTGTGAGAGGTCTCCTCGCGCTCCTCCTGGTCATATCACGCAGGCAATAGAACCTCAACGTCTAGCATGGCACAAGTCAGATGGAAGTGTAGGGGGACGCACCACAGCACGAGCAGCACTGACGTCACGGGAGGTGGCTCGCACCATCCCATCCATTGCCCATCATACCAACCACGCCACATGCCATTGCGACTAAGTGCAAGCGCGTGCGCCACCACCCCGAGCCCTCCCCAGAGAGGCCAAAGAGTGAATGTGTGGGCCATCAGTCACAGACGGACGCGGCCTGGCCGCAAGGGCAGCCACAGCCACTGGGTGTCGCAGGTGGCGGATCCGGAAGGCGAAGACTGTGATGCATAGTCCATGCAGGCCGGGTCTCCATTTGGGGCACCACGCAGGTGGACGGCGTCCCGTAACACATCATACCCTGAGACAGCCCACTCGTGCAACTGGACCCACACATACACTCCTTGCCCTCTCTGGTGCGAGCTTGGGGCTGCCTGTGCAAGCGCTAGCCTCGCAGGTGCACATGCATATTGGGGGAGCGAGGGGAGGACATGAGGGCTGGGGCGAAGATGACTGTATCACTGTCAGTGAGTACAAGGGATGACCCAGATGTGGAAAGGAAGAGACGTGTCCCGTGTGTACTGCAACTAGTCGCCAATCCAACTACCCCCATGTCCGGAATGTAAGCCCGCACCTAGGCCCGCCCATCCGCCACATCGAATATACCACCAGCACGACAACCTTCCCATTCGAAACACTGACTGGGGGTGGCGACCAGTGAACAATCATGTGTAGCCTACCCACGCGTACATGTGGGCCCTCCATGATCCATGTCACCTGCGGCAAAGTCATGACATGCGCAATGAGGGAAGTGAGGAGAGCTGTCCGCCCCACGCACAGAAGGTGCATCAGCTCCACAGACCCAGCAGCGAGTCCAGCAGGGGTCACATGTGCAGGGGCAGCTGTGCCTGGTGTGAAGGCACATGCATATAGACAGCACATCGACCAATGTGTAGTCTGCCCACATCTACAGTCCATCATCATGCGGACATAGGAATTGAACACAGGGCAACACATCTTAGTGGGTGCACCCACCGTGACCAACAATGCGCAATCATCGACGTACCCGCCCTGTGCATGGCCCCCACCCAACGGAGGCACATCCAGTGCCACCATCCCACACACACAAGCCTTCCACGGAACATGCTGTGTCCAATGGTCAGTACAGAGTCAGCGCCCATCTGGTGGATCCTGAACAGGAGACACATGCACACACATGCCAGCTCCCACTATGTACGTCTGCCACCTGGCACGTGCAATGTAACCTCTCACCTGTGACGTGTGACTGCAAGCACACAGCCGTCTTGGCATGGGGCTGTCAATGTGGACACCTGTCAATGTTTCGGGAGGTGTGATCCGTACAGTGCTGTACATAGGGTGCAGTGCTGACACCTACTACTGTCTCATATCCCCTCGTGCCACAGGTCCCACTTGTTTTGGCCGCTCAGCCTGTGCCCACATCGTCGTCGGCCGTGTGCCATACTCATCCAGCCTCGGAAGCAGTTCCATGCTCAGCAGACATTCATGTTGCCGTGGCGTTGCCGCTTGACGAATATGCAGTCAGTCCCCATCAGCACGCCCGCAAGTCATTGGGGCCTAGATCCCCATGTGCATGCACATGGCAGTGGTTTGTATCACTAGCCATTGCCATTGTTGGGAGACCTGTGTAAGTGTATTGTGGCCGTGCCGTCCCAGCTTGACAGCTGGGCTGTGGCTCATGTGCTTGCTCAGTCATGTCAGTGATGTGTATGCGAAATTGCTATGTGTTGTGTTGCTTTGACATGTGTCCACTGCCATTTTCCCTAGGCGGAGACCGAACATTGACCGCCCATACCAATTGCTGGCGGACATGGACGATACAGAGGTCATTAGGAAGTTTCGGCTGGACAGGCCAACCCTGCATCGACTGTGTGCCATGTTGGAACCCCATCTCCGTCCCCGCAGGGTGTATCCGACAGCTGTCACCCCCACGGCCAAGGTGATGGCCGCCATGCATTTCTTCGCCACTGGGTCATTCCAGCACACAGTGGGCAGTGGAGGAGGGATGTCCCAGCCCATGTTCAGCAAGGTGCTGAGGGATGTACTGGCAGCCATGATGCTGTACCGAAACAGGTACATCCGCTTCCCCAGGGCTCGTGAATTGGCGGCAGTGAAGGGTGCATTCTATGCCCTTGGCAGAATCCCACACGTCGTTGGAGCCATTGACTGCACACATGTTGGCCTTGTTCCACCACAGGCCACTGAGCACCTGTACCGCAACAGGAAGCACACGCACTCCCTGAATGTGCAAGTGGTGTGCCTTGCGGACATGGTGATCACCCACGTGTGTGCAAAGTTCCCAGGCTCGGCCCATGACGCACACATAATGCGCAACAGCATCTTGCCACGACTGATGTCCAATCTGCAACAGGATCGTGGCTGTATTGTCGGTGAGTATGTGGAGTGGTGTAGCGTGCTGGTTGTGCGATGCTGTCCCCTGTCCAGTTGGAATAGCAACGGTTCTCTGTGTCCCTCACACCCAGGTGACTCTGCGTACCCGAATGGGGCATGGCTGCTCAGTCCATTGAGGAATCCTCGCACCCCAGCAGACGATCGCTACAATGAGGCACATGGGAGGACCAGACGTGTGGTCGAGCGTACCTTTGGCCTCCTCAAGTCCAGGTTCAGGTGCCTGGACCGCACCGGGGGTGCGCTGGCGTACTCCCCACAGAAGGTGTGCCAGATAGTGGTGGCGTGCTGCATGCTGCACAATCTGGCCATTCGGAAGCAGATCCCCTCATCGTGGATGACGGAGATCAACCAGGGCCCCAGCCCGCAGACCAGGACAGCTCGAGTGAGGAGGACAGCGGAGAGGAGGAAGCTGGTAATGTGCGGCAGCAGCTCATCGCCCGCTACTTCACTTGACGGTGAGTGTCCATGTACGACGGCTGATGTGGCTGTATCTGTGCAGGTGTGTGTGTGCTGTGTCAGGGTGGCCGCTTGTTCACTGCGTGCTGTGTGTCAACGCTCCATGGCCAGGGGTAGAATGCCACTGTTGGTGGCTGTGGCATTGTGCCCTATTGCTCTGTGCGATGTGTGTACATTGCTTGTAGTTGTTGACATGTACTGTGTGATGGGTGTGTGACACACTCATTGAATGTGCTCCTGTTCTGTCTCCCACCCCTAGGTCCCTACAGGCCCTCCGGTTCCATTGCCATGCCACGCATCAGGTGCCTTTCCGCCCAAGGTGGCCGTTGTATTCCGTACAAATAAAACACAGGGCACAAACAGCAGTTTGTGTAAGAGGTGCATTTATTTCAAACTGTGACATGTGATTGTGTGTAAGGTGATGACAAAAGTGGTGCGTGCAGTGACAATGAGCTGTCGGTCATGGCTGCGTGATGTTCAGGGTGTACCCACTGGTTCTATGTCCATGGTCCAACAGACACATGCCATCCAGATGGCTGTGTGGAGTGGGATCGTAGTCCAAGTCAATGCAGTGGGTGGTCAAGGAAGGCTGGCTGGCTGCCTCACTTGCGTCTGGAGCGTGCGAAGTCCTCCCGTGAGATCTGTTTCCACTTCGGACGGCCCCTTCCACGCTTATGCAGGGGGTGCCTGCTTGCGACCTGCTGGTGGTTGAGGTGTGCTCACTGGCTGTGGACGCAGGGGAACTGGACACAGCTGCACGACCCTGCGCCCCGGCAGGTGGTGGCGGTGGTGGAGCTGCTGTCCCTGGCTGTGACCTCACCACCAGCTGGCCCATGAGGTCCACGAGTTGGCCCATACGGGCGTCCATGGACCTCAGCACCCCCAGCACCTCCCGCGTGTCTGAAGCAGACCTGGCCCATTGTCCTTGGGCCTCTTCATAGGCCCCAAGGACTCTGGCCATTTGAGGCAGGGCATGGCTCCCAGGGGAGACTTGCGTTTCCCTGACCCTGCTCCTCCTACCGGTACTGCTGCCACCGGCCTGCCCACTAGCCACATTGCTCACCACGGTCCTCGCTGTGGCTCCCAGGGTGGATCCAGTCGGCCGGGCCACCACCTGCGCTGGGGCTGGTGCCAGCGAAGACGTGGTGGTGGTGGCGGCGGTGGTGGTCGGTGCGGCGATGGTGGCGGTTGCGGCAGTGGTAGTGGCCGCAATGACCGTGGGTGTGGCCGCAATGACCGTGGGTGTGGCCGCAATGTCCGTGGGTGTGGCCGCAACGACAGTGGCAGCAGGGGGCTGGGAATGTTCAGCAGCCCAGGATGATGGGTTGGTGGGTAGGAGGGGTCCTGGGGAGCGGCTGGGCCCTGCCACACCAGATGGGCCTGCTTGGTGGTCCGTGTCCGAAGAGGAGGACAGATCCTCCACATCCGTGTGTCCTCGTTGGGGGCTTGTAGGCTGGCTGTGCTGGCTGCTGTCTCCATCCCCAGCATCCAGCAGTTCGTCACCTGTGGAGAGAATGAGATTTGTTATTGTGTTGCACCTGGCGAAGTATGGATTTGTCGTCTGACATTAACAGTTCGTGCAATCTCGTACATGGGTTTCCCGGAGGCGTGTGTGTGGCTGTACCATTTGTAGTTGTGTGTGCTTGGCAATGGGACTGTGTGCTGTGCACATGTGGCATGGGACGGATTGGCCATGCCGATGGGTGTGTTGCTGTGCCCCTACTTATTGTGACTCTGGTGTATGCGGGCTCCTGGCCCATCCTGGGTCTGGTTTGTACTTTGCTTTTGGTGTTCAAATGGGACGCTTAGGAACGCATATGGCAACATGGGGGCCATGCCCCAGATTCGCATTTGGGAGGGAATATGCTTTTGGGGTACATGCTGTGAGCCATGGGTGCCGAACGTGACATGTGTTGTGGCAGCATGACAGTGCATGGTCTGAGGTGTGTGCATGTCTGACATGGCCTGCATATTTGCTGTCTGTTGTGATTACTGGACATGGCATTGGACGCATCGTTATGAGTGAGTGATGGTTGTGTGCCAGCCAACGTATTGCAGTTGTCCCATCTCCTTGGTGTGCGTGCTGCCCTGTGCCATGTGCATCACTGCAGTGCTCGGGGGTGTGGCCCATGTTGTGTGTTGTTGCTCACAGTGTGGCGTGCGCTTCATTGACTTCTGGCACATGGTTGGTCATGGGCATGTATCTTAGCGTGACTGCTGTATGTGTGGCAGCTGTGCGGATGACATGCCTTTCATGAGACTGGGGCTGACGGATGGGATGGATGGTATGTTGTATGTGCATGGTGTGTCTGTGTGTTTGATGGGTTCAGTGGTGTTCGTGTGCATTTATGTTGTTCCGCTCTGTTGCGTCTAGTGTTGTTTGTCTTACATAGGCGTAGTTGTGGGGTGTGTGGTTGACAGGCAGTAGGGGCTACATGAACAGGACTTCAATGGTGTTTCGGTTGTGTGTGATGGGTTGCACAGTGGCTGCCGTGTGGTACTATATTCAGTGTGGCTTGTGCATGCAGACGTGGCTCCTTGGGTGTTGCTGTGTCTGTGATGGGTCATGTGAGGTGTGAGTCTGTGGTTCATGTCCGTGTGCACATTGTTCACTTGTTCGTGACGGTGGGCGGTGCTGCGTGTTCGTCTGCTACGTGACATGTCCCATGTGTTGGTCGTGTTACGGTCCTCATGCCTCCAGTAATCCAGCCCTGTCCAGTTTCCCACCTGCAGGTTGTTCGGGCGTGCACTGTACTGGATGCCACATGGTTCTAAGCGGGGGTGCTCCATGTTGCAGGTCTGTGGGGGTGGGGGGTGTTGTGGGTCGTGGTGGTGGCTGGACACCCACTGACACCGATTGTTGTGGACCGTGATGTCTACCTTTCGGCTGTCGGTGTGCACTGCGGTGGCTGACACGTGGCTGTGGGGTGTGGGGGATGCTCCTCCTTGCTGTGCTGTGGGACTAGGGGCCTGGTGTGTGTTGTACTTGGGCTGTCCACCCTCCCACCCACTGCATTTTGTGTTCCTGCCACTTACCTGTTACTTGTCGGTTAGTGCAGCTATGGCGGACACATGGGTGTGGTGGGTGCTCGTTGTGGCGCTTCTGGCATACTCGGGACCTGTTGGTGGTTACGTGGCTGGCTGAGTGTACACATGTCCCCACGTATCTTACAGTTGTTCGGTTTGGGCTGTGTGTGGTGGTGTCTGTTGCATGTGTGTGTGATGTGTTGTGTATTGTGTGCTGGACATGGGGGTGTTTGTCCCTGGGAGCTGTGGCATGGTGGTAGTGCATGTGAGTACATAGCGGTGTGCTGGTATACATTAGTTTGTACTTACCAGCCTCCACTCCTCTGCTAATCCGGCGAGGATCTCCGGATGTATGATGACTCGCACCTTCTCCTCCCACGCTTTGAAGGTCTTAAAGAGCGCGGGATTCCCTCCGCCAGTGACGGCTGCCAGCTCTCTGTTCTTGCTCTCCTTCTTCTTGACCAGGCTCTTGACGTCATTCCACCGTTTGTTGATTTCAACTCTGTTCCTGGGCAGGGTCCCGACTGCATTGACCTGGTCTACGATCCGGTTCCACATTCTCTTTCTGGTGGCTAGTGGTGTGTGCTGGACCAGGTTCCCATAGATTTGTGGGTGCACCTTGATGATCTCGTCGACCATGACCGTCAGCTCAATGGGCGTGAACTTGGGCATTCTTTGTGGTGCCATGGTGTTTGTGGTGCTGGTGCGGTGTGTGTTGTGTAATGTGCAGGGGGTTTGTGGTGCCGGTGTTTGGTGGTGGTGGTGGTGGTGGTGGTTGTGATGTGTGCGTTTCTGTGGTGTGCTGCTGTCCTTGCTATGTTACTGTGTCCTCTCCTCTCCTCTCTAGTTTGCAATGTTGCAAGGGGTTGTGGTCTGTGGGAGTGCTGCTTTTGTACTTACCTATGTGGGTGTGTCCTCATGGTCTGTTGTTTTCAGGTGTGTTGTGTCTGGGGTTCTGGCCTTTGTAGTTTTTGTTTGTCCAGGGGGTGTTTTCGGGATGTGTACTGTGCTTGTGTATTTGTGCGTGCCTTGCTGTGTGGACTTGTTGGCCATGTTGTGTGCGATTGGTTTTGTCAGCGGATGGTTTCTGTGCAGGGACGTGGGCGCCATGGCTTCTGCCGTGTAGATTCTCATCGGCGTTGTTTGCGCTGGCGGGCGGTATATTTGTAGTTTTCCCGCGCTCATGGCGGTGCGATCGTAATCTCACGTGCGGTGTGTCGGCCGTGAGGGCGGGCGGTTTTGTGTTGTCGTGCGTGTTTCCGTCCGTGGCGGGCGGTTTGACTCCGACTCGGATGATGGCGGGCGGTATCTTGTGTGATTTTTCCGCCGATGGCGGTTTTCGGTTTGTGTAATCGTAATGGCGTGGTCGGTGTTCAGACGGTGTGTGCGGGCGGATTTTTGCCGCTTCTATGCCTGGCGGATTTTTTTACGCCGGGTATCGTAATGGGCCCCTTAGTTCTTGGGAGACCTAATAGGGAGCATCATTTTAAAGCTAACTATTGGGGTTGGAAATAGGTCCTTTGTGACTTTCTCCTGATTCCCCACATTTGACCTAGGAATTTTGCAAGTGCGCAGGCAAACAATGGTCTTGTATCAGATTGAAGGATGCACAAGGCTGCACCGTGCTCTCTTGTCCCCAAATGTTTGCAAATGGGTGTTAGCCACCTACCTCTTGGGCGGGAGTACACTTGGCAGGCAAAGAGAACATGTGAAGTTGATTCTATAGGAGCAGGGCAGCTTGAGCAACACTTGGATTATATTGTGTTGCAAGACCATGCACATGTGAAGGAATTTAGGGGGAGTGTAGCATGTCTAAACTGAATATATATCTTCCTGTCAGTTGGTGACTGGATAAGATCGAGGTAGCCTTCCAGGGATCTGGTCGTTTTAAAATCAACAAATTCTGCTGTTAACCTGCCCATCCTGATGTTGCTAGTTTCCTTCTGGGCTACCCAATCCTAGTACATAGCTTTCATTTGTTTCTTAGAAGGCAGCTCTAAAGGGTTAATGCTCTCCCACTGGCCCTTTACCCCAAAGTTGTTGAGTTGGCATTTACTGTTTTAGATCCAGCCTACCTTGTTGAATACATCTAGGGAACTGACTTCATCAAGTGCTGTAGCATAAGAGAACAGTTCAAGGGTTGTTTTTAGTCTCTGCCAAAAATGCACTCGGTGTAATTTAGCTAGATCAGAATAGATTTACAACCCATGTCCAATTTGAAGGGATAAAGTGGTGTACTCAGGGGGAGTGACACTAAGTTCCTTAGGAACTTGTTATCCAACGCAGATAGGTCAACCAATCTTTCGAAGCCCCATAGCTTGGCCCCGTATAGGGCACAACTCACTGCCTTTGCTTTGTATATCTCGAGGGCCGGTGCAACAGGTTTGGTATATGAGGAGGCATGCTCCTTCTTTAAGGCCCCAACTATTTGATTACATTTTAAGTTTGCCTTGGTTAGGCGCGGCTTCCAGGACATATGTTTGGATAGTTTAATACTCAGAAAATCGAAGCTACCTACCCTCTCGAGTAAAACATTATCTAGGGTTGGTCACCCTTTGTATGATTTATGGGGGTTCAGCATTATATACTTTGTTTTAGAAGTGTTAATTTCCAGACCTCTTGTGTCGCAAAAAACCTTAAATTGGTTTAGCAGCATCTGAAGGCCCCCATGTGTTTTAGAGACTAAAAGGGTGTCATCTGCAAATAATAGTGTTACAATTTTCCCCCTCCCTAACATTGGTGTATCTGCTGGGATCATGGATGAGTGCTTGACTACTTGGTTTATGTAAAGTGAAAATAAGGTGGGGGCCAGAACACAGCCTAGACAAACACCCCTATTTATTTTATTAGTGTCGGTAACTTGGCCTTGATCAACCCATTGCACTCTGGCATAGTTGTCCTCATGTAGACAAATGACAATTGACAGAATTTTCATTGCCATCCCCATGTCTTTTCATACCTGCCAAAGACTGTTACAAGGGACAAGGTTGAAAGCGGACTTCAGGTCAATGAATGCGACATAGAGACTCCCCTTGCCGAAGGTCACCATCTTCCAGTATAGAAGGATGAACCAAAAAACCTGGTCAATAGTTCCTGTTTTCTGCCGGAACACCACTTGGTAATGGGACAGTATGTTGTTGTCAGTCATCCAATCCTGGATCCTTGTCAGGAGAGTGTGACAGAATACCTTCTGTATGCAGTCAATGAGGCTTATGGGCCTATAGTTAACCGGGATGTTCCGCTCTCCTTTCTTAAAGATGGGAATCACTTCCGCTCCCTTCTATGATTCAGGGATTAGGGGCACCCCCTGCAATGGCGTTGGAAAGTGCCAATATGTAGTTAGACCAGTTGTCTTTATCATGACGGAATAAATCACATGGAATTCTGTCAGGGCCTGGGGCTTTTGACGGGACAATTGCCTCAACTGAGGTCGCAATTTCACTCCTATTAAAGAGGACCACAGATTTAACTAGGGATGGGTCAAGGGAGGGTGCCAACATGGTGGGACAGTTGGAGTTGCTACATAAAGCACTAAAGTGTTCATGGCAGATGCTGGCTGGGATGTTACTAACTAACGGTGATTGACTCTCCAAGCTCGCCCTCGCAACTAGGGCCCGAAATCTTTTGAGATCTTTGAGGGAGCATGCTTCCCCAATTTGTCTCCATTTTTCCTCATCCCACTCCCTTTTCGCTCTAGTAATAGCTGTTTTATAGGACCTTCTTGACTCTCGCACAGCGACAATATTCTTTCCCTTAACTGCTGCTGCGAGTTGACGCCTCAAAAGTCTACACTCTTGTGTGTACCAAGATTGCTGCTTTGGTCCCCCCTGTCAGCTTGTAGTGCAAGACAAGTGAACAACAATATGTAAGGCTAACTGTTCAAAGTACTGGGTGTGTTTATCAATGATCCCCCCTGCCTCCCAAGCCCTCTTGTTTGGCTTGAATCTCTGCCAGGTGGGCTATTAAGTCCTGTTTGATGGATGCAAGTTTACCATCGTCTCCCAAAATCCTCTGCCACTTAAGATGACGTTTATCATTGGTAGGATGTAACTCTTTAGATATAAGTTGGTTCTTGGGAGCACTTGAAGGATTGCCCCAGGGGGATACCATACTCAGGATTGGAGGGTTATGATCGCTGTCAGTGCTATTGGCTACAGACATATCTATTAGGGTTGACCACAGCCTTAAATCAACTAAAATATAATCAATACGGCTCACTCCTGTCGGCCCAGTGAAGGTGTTCTCACCTCCTTTATCTGATTTTGTCGTCCTGTTGGTGGCTCTCAGCCTATGCTCCAGAACCAGTGTATTTAATTGAATGACTGGTTGAGACCATTTCTTAATTGGAGGTAAGTCAAGGGGAGGGACAGGCCCAGTTTATCTTCCTCTTTAACTTCATAGATATCATACGTGTCTGGGGGCTCGAAGGTCACATTAAAGTCACCCACCAGGATTCATGGAGGTGAAGCCCCCCTGTTATCAAGGAGCTCGTCTAGTGATTGCAAGGTGGCTGACCTCCCCCCTCCTCTATTGCCCCTAATGTAAACATTATAAATATCAAGGATAAAGCCTGTGTCACCCTTCAGTTGGATTGCTAAAATGTCTGGGCTGTTGGTACGTAGCTCTAGAATTCTACAACAAAGCGCAATGCTAACCCAAATCAGAAGATGGATGCCCTTGTTTAGAAGCAATGGCTGGGCAGTGAAACGTTGCATAACCTGGCATATGAGTTGGTGTCAGGCTCCAAGTTTCTTGGAAAATGCAAATGTCGTGTGGATTGATAATATCTACCCATTGGGCACAATTTCCTTCTAACCCCCACCATTATCCATGAGACCAATTTAGGCAAATGGAGTCTTATTAGGGATTGAGAACTAGGGGGAGGAAGGTCAACCGGCATGGCATCTTTGGAGGACATTGAGTTGGAGGAGGTGGTTACTAAAGTTTGGGTGTGAACCTCTATTCCTGGCCTCAGCATTTTAGGTGAACTCATTAGTCTTTTGTCAACCCTAGAGGTTTCTGGTGAAATTGGTTTGATTAGCAATGGAAGACTTTTGTTTGGGGGAGACTTAGAGACACATGTTTCTATGTCTGCAGGAACTGGTCGAGGCTGTAGTCAATCATTTTCCACCAAGGATGACACTTGGTCAGACTGGGTGAAAAGATGATTAGAAATGCACAATGGTGCATTGTAGCTCATCTGTCATTTAAATTGAATGTTGGAGGTTGCAGGGGGCATGACCTAGTGTCGAGGGCTATTAGGTTGTGTATAAGCCTGCCGTCCATCACGGTTAATTCTATTGAGTCTGTAGGGCTATTGGGTATAGTACATCTCCTAGCTATCAAAATGTTGTTCCTAATCACGGAGCTACACCCTCTTACGTGTCTAATCCAATGAATTGATTTATTTTTAAGAGATTCCTCATCCTCACGTCTCACCTGATTGCTGTATTTAGGTACATTAATCATAAATATTTTATGGTGTGACTCGCTTCCAAGATAGTTTACTGGCAGGTCCCTACCTAAGACTTCTCCAGAAAGTGAAAAGTACTAGCATGCAATGGTGTAGCTGGGGTGGCCAGTAGTCCTCGGTGTGGCTTAGTTACAGCCAAGGTGCGTGCAACAACTCCACAGCCCTCTCTGTGTGGAGTGGGATGGTGGCATTTATGGGGGAGGGGTTTATGGTTGTCCAGTGAACTCCTGGGCTCAATGACCAGCAGTGTTGCTAGATCACTAGTTCACCCTACCCTCTCAAGCAGCCAATTCATCAGTCCTGGGAGCACTCCTATTGTGGTCTGGAGGGCTTTGATTTCCAAAAATAGATCAAGAATGGTGTTAGTGACCTTAGTGTTAGACAGCGTTGGCTCACTTGGGAATGAAGAGGCTCCCCCTTACCCTCTTGCTCCTCTAAATCAATAGTTGCTTCTGGCAAGGTTAATAGAGGTAAAAATCTGTTACTACATGTAAGCTCAGGGGGGTGTTGTTCAGAGGACGGGTTGCTAAGTACATTTTGCAATCCTTTGGTGGCTAGTACTGATAGCTCAGGTGTTTGGCTGTGTGCATTCGCTTTCCTAAACATATCTGGAAAGCGCCTAGTTGCTAAGGGGCTCCCGCACACTATGGAAACTTTTCAATTGGAGGCAGGGTTGGGTGTTGCTGGATCCAAAAGTTCCTCGCACTTTACCAGCAAATCATCGATGAGATCAAGTACACAATTCCCCCCTGCATGCCTCAGGATTTTCTTTGACTTTTTAGGAACCTTGTGGGCCACCCCTGTCCCCCCTCCACAGCTTTCCTTTTCCCCATGCCTCCCCTGGTGATTTTACGACTTTGTGATGGGTGATGGAAGAAGGAAACGCACTTGAGCGCTCAAGTGTCCTTCCACCAGTTCGACGATATGTGCTTGGTGCCTCCAGTGCACCTAGTACCTTGTTCAGTAGTCCTCATGAGGCTGGCCCAGCCCAGTCTCTTCTGGGCTCTGATGGGCGAGGGGTGAGAGGCTGCGCTTTAAGTGCAATGGCCACATCTCCCCAATGACGCCAGTGGCAGCAGCGAGTGACAGGTGAACTCTGGAACTGGAGGTCCCACCAAGGTGATGCAGGTGGTGCAGGGCAAAAAGAAACAGCTGTTGGCCCCCTCAACTCGAAGGCGTCCTGAAAAGCATCCTGCGCCATGGGGTGAGAGGCTGCACTTTAAGCGCGATGGCCACGCCTCCTCCATGATGCCAGTGGCAGCAGTGAGTGACAGGTGTACCCAGGGACTGGAGGTCCCACCAGGGTGATGCAGGAGGTGCAGGGCAAAAAGAAACAGCTGTTGGCCCCTTCAACTCGAAGGCGTTCTGAAAAGCATGATTACGATTGATTTAACCCATATCTCTTGAGTGGGGGGGGTGTATGTCTGATTCATTCAGCATTCCGTCCATCATTTGTTGCTGCAGCACTTTTGCCCTAAGTGATTACTCTGCATGTTGGCCTCTAAGTCACTGAAAGAAAGGTGTTGGCTTTCAACAATAAATATATATACGTGCTTTGATTCTTTGGTTAATAATGAAAGAGATATAAATAAAGGATTTGCATACAACTTTTCCTACTACAACCTCAATAATCTTCTCACTGAAACTGCAAATATTTGTACCCCAGGGGAGTTTGCACATCACCAAGGCCAGCACTGTATCTTCCCCCCCTGCCTCCTTGATCTACAACCAGCACCTACTTGTCCTCCAATTCAGTTGGTGAAAATTCAAATCAAAAACACACGTCCATATTTAAACTAGCTTAGGGGGACAAACACATGACCTTCTAGTAAAAGGGGCATTTTCATATCATAAAGAACCTTCCTAATGCCCCCTTGCGAGAAACCCCAATTACATCATCTTTAGGAGCAGTAAATGCTGCTAATTTTAAACTCTGACCCCCTTTGTCCCGTTTGGCATTCTACTTTACCTGCTCCCTACACCACCAAATCTTTGGGGGGGAATTTAGCAGACGCCACCATTCAGGTCCTGGGAATCAAAATTACATTCTGTTCACATAATTCTTGAATGAGCTCGTATACACGTGAATCGCCATCTAATTGTTTCCAAGTCCCTACTAGTCACCTGCAGAGTCCCCTAAGTTGCGCCTCTGACATTTTCATGAACTCTGCCTAATGATTTGTCTTGCGCACTGACTTCACATCTAATACCCCAGCGTAATCCACTGTAAGTCTATCTGTTCTATGTATTGCATGCTTGTTGTGGACCAAAGCTTTCAGTTTAAGAACAATAGTTTTTTTTACAGATCAGTTGCAACTATAGTTTTGCAGTTTCAAAGGGTTGTAAGGAATAGGTGTAGCAAAAAGCCAATTTCAAAATACACATTTTAACAGCAACAGAAAGAAAAACGCCTATGCTAGCCCTGTCAAGCTATAAACCTTACCTTACAAATCTAAAAATGGGCACTGGGTGATTGCCTCCTTAAGGAGGCTTTCCAGGGGTATTTTTCATTTACACAGAGCAGTCCTTAATATTGATCCTACTGGAAACAGACTGTGCTGAAAGGTTTGTTTAAACAGTCACAGCATTTACTCGTCCTCCAGAGGTATTACTTTTGCGTTGTTAAAATAATAATTGACATCTCTAAAACAAAATTGCAAACTGCTTTAAATTAAATATCTTTAACAAAATATCCTTTAAGGTTCACATGAAGGGTATTTGAGAGCCATAATGATGGCACAATTTCCATACATATGGGAGATGTGTGTAATTAGGTATTTTATATTTTTTATGTTTCATGTATTTAGTCATTTATTTAGTTAACTTGCTATTTGAAAGGGTGCAAAAAAGGAAGACTTTGTATGCAGGCTTTATAGTTCATCACCAGCCATGAAAGAAGCTTTATGCTGCTTTCCTTACACTTTGATGTAGGGCCAAGCATTTCAATAGGAAAAAGATTGCTTCGTGGACGACGTCACGGCTCGCAGAATACATGTTCATGAACCTGAGGCATCCTCATTATGTTCAAACGGATTAAAAGTCATTTTTTGTTTATACTTGATGGCAGTTTTATACATTGATGAACTAATGGAAATGGTAAAGTAGACAAGTTAATATATCACTTATGGCTTTAGGTCTCAGTTTTCTACATCTAATCACTTTTTGATTAGGCTTATGAGAAATGTCTGTTTTTAGAGAAAGTACAACTGCTTTGAGCATCCAGCTCTTGGTTGATTATGAATCTTTGCTTTATACAAAATTGCTGGAAACTGGAAGGGTGGGCATCATTTAATAAGTTTGTTGCCAGTGCCTAACAATCTAGAGTTCCACATGTCCTTATAGGCAGAACATTATTATCGTTCATTGAGAGTATCCTAATGTGCAGAAATTATGACTTTAGACCATGTGAATCCACCCCACCTTCAGTTAACATGTTCCTGCTTATAGTTATTAGATTCTGCAGAGTGCAGGATGCTACAAATACTTTGACTATTCAGTTGTTTGCACAGTACAGTCCCAGATTACATTGTTTCCTCATGCATACATACAAGCCCTTAACATTGAACCAACATACCTGAACAACTGCCTTCACTTTCACCAACCCACCAGACACCAGCACTCAGTCTTACTCTCACTCTCAATCCCAGTATCCACAAAAGATGAAAGGCGGATCTAGCATTCTTCTAATTTGCACCCAAAACCTGGAATGTCCTCCCGCTACAACTCAGGGCATCTTCCTCACTTCTTGAACTACGCAAGAAGCTGAAGACATGCTTGTCAACTAATTCTCCGAAGCTTGCTTCCTACACCCTTTGTCCCATGCCTATACGCCTGCTCCATTGCCTGGATACCCTAACAGGTGGTAAACTGCCCTATATAAATCTACATAACATAACATAACATAACATAACATCACATAACACAACACAGCACAACACCATTAGAATTTGTTTCTTTCTATTGATTAAAACTTTCTATTCATTGAGAACCTGTGCAAATTCCGTGGGGGCTTAAAATGCATATAAATCCCCAAAATAAGGGTGTCCAGGGCCATCAATCGAATAGCAGACTGCAATCTAACCTCGCAGCATTGGCCAAGGGGATAAATATTAGCTCTAGTATTAAATAGATTGCAAGTATTAATGTGATGAAGTACATTAACATATTTATTGTTATGCATTAAATTCAGAAAAGGGTTAATACTGCTGACATGTAATCCAGTGTTTTCTGGGCCCACTTGCTTACCACTGGTCATCCGATAGAGCTTTTTTCCCAACTGAGAGGTGATGGGAGTTAGTATTAACATCAATCAAATTCAATTAACAGTGCAACCCATGTGGCTATGCAATGAGGACCAGGAATTGGTAGCTTGTTTTAAGAAGATTTATTACAAATAATCAAGTTCAAATACAATTTGCAGCACCCTGCTATAAATACACAGAATAACAACTGGAATTCCCAGACACCTGAAGAAATTAAGTTGAATTAGTATTAAACAAACAGGCAATTCTGTAATTGCAATGCAGAACAGCGGCATCAAAACCTGTTGCTCAGAGAATAATCTAAAGTTATCTCTCCTATACATTTCTAATCAAGAGGTTCAAAATCCAGAAGATGGTTTGGGAAATGAACCCTACTAAATCAGGTAAGTTCCATAAAGGAAGTCAGGTCAAGACAAAAAGAAATCAAGTAGGCAAGCTTTGCCTTCTCAGAAACTCGATCAAGAGTCTTCTATGGGTCAGCCATAAGTGCTAGCCTAAGCCACACATTAGAAAGAATCAGGGAAGAATTGAGGTATAAAACCTCTCAAGGTCCATTTAGAATATATTAGAGACTCAAGGAAGGTGTCTGATAGAAATATGCTGGGGCAAAAGGTAGGAAGGGATCTGCAAAGCATCTTAGCAGAAGTCCAAGGGGAACGCTATATTATAACGGGCAAAGTCCATTAGGTAACTCCCACCATCAGGGGTCCATTGTACTTGTAAAATCCCAAAGTTGCAGACTACAACATTACTAGTTTGTCACACACTGGACATGGGAACGACATCTCTCCCTCAGACACATGTAGATGGTAACAGCTGTAAGACAGTTCATTCAGTTAGCATCTCTTTCTCCATGTACCTTTGTCAAGGTCATTTTCACTGGCTCTTTCCCCCTAACTCCAGTACAGTAATGTATATTTTCCACAACTAACAATACATGTGAATGCCTGCAAGGAATGTTGAGTTAGCAGAAAAATCAAATCAACTTTATGCAGCATGGTGAATTACAAGCCTACTCATGACAAGTTAAACATTAATTTCAATGGTGCACATTTAATTTGATTGTGCACATTTAAACACAAATAAGTATATGTTCTTATGCTTTAGGTTTCATACTACATGTAATATTCAGCAAATCTTTAAAATAGGCAGCTGTAAGTATGACTGAGAACTAAAATTTAAATCAAATATATGGAACAGTAATGCACACATTACATAAATCTTTTATAGTTTCCAGTATAATTACATTCTACATATATGAAGATGGTTTGAATCACAGTTTCAATTCCATAAATGTTATTCACGTGCAGTAGCAAACACATTAGAAAAGTCACATTTCATCGCAATGGTGAGTACATTATCTACTAAACAAGGATGGTTCTTTATTAATCACACTTAATTATGGTAAAACATTTATATGAGTAAGTTCTCTGATCCCACAGTGAAGGCACTCTTTAATAATGCCAAGTGCAACACTTACATTAGTTCATTAAACCATACAAGAATCGTATGCTTGTTGCAGTTTCATCCTGTGTGTTTCTTAAGTGCCTGTAACTTAAAAAGGGAGGCCAACCTTTGTGCTGCATCACATGTTTATACCAAAATTTATTCTGGCATATTTTGTAAATATTTCAGAGACAGTAAACATTTTTTGAATTATGCTTCTTAAAAAAAGTCCACCACTAAACATGAACATTTAATTAATACATCTATAAGCAGGAATATATTGATTAAATAGAATGTGGGTGCATTGGTTCACTGTCATGATTTGCACTAACAATCACCTGGGTCAAAATTTAAAGATTACTTACATGAGTAATTTACTTGAAATGGAGTGGCCCGCACAAGAGTAGATTAACAAAGGTGTTAGTTTCAGTGTTAATTCAGCAAGATTATGAGGAATCCAGGTGTGAGAGATAGTTTGTGGCTCATGTCATGATGAAACAAAGCACAATACCCAGCTGCTAAAATTTGCAGTATCATGCCGAACTTCTCACGGCCAATGTTTGGATTGCATCCTGTCTATCATGGATATCAAATACCATCTGTTTGCATTCCTTAAAGCATCTCAAAATGTGTCAGAAGCAAAACCAAGTGTTTCAGTAAATATGATATTGGAGACTGAATAGCTTCTAGTCTAAAAGCTGCTAATGAAATATTTGTCATGACTTTCTCTTCATTTTAGGTCTCTGCTTTAGGTATCCTTAGTACCAAGCCATAGGCAGGGTTCGTTAATTTATCAGGATCAGAACGCGTGCCTTTAATGGTGGACAAAGAAAATACTCCAAAAATTACAACTGCCATCATTATGTACACTTTCCCAATTTCTGTACCTTAATTCAATAATCCGCTGGATTGAACAGCAGAATTTGAGTTAGTGCTCTTAGCACTGACATCCCAATCCTCCCCACATGCATCTACTTCTCAAGCTGAATTAATACATGGACAAAGAATAAAGATTATAAATCAGTGACTGAGACCAAACCATTTTCTGTTGGAGAAAACCTTGCTGGAGGTTTATTATTATTAAGCAAGGTAATGTGTTACCTTAATGTGATCCAAGAGCAGTCAGGTATGATAAGACCTATGATGGTTGCCCATATGATTAGCCAAAACACTAGACCTACACTGCATCTGTTTTTTTAAATTTTTTTTAACACTTTGTTTATTGGCATTTTGGGTTCAACAACACAACAGGTACAGTACATGATAGACATTACATTTACATTGCGTGGAAACGGCAGTACAGTGCAAGAAATGAGTCTGAATATACAGGACACATTACATGATATCCGGCATAGGCATGGAGGGTATACAGAATTTCACAGCCATTTTACTAGAGGCCAACCCCGCTAATATGTGGCCTTACGGCCTCAGCATGTCAGCTAGTCTACGCCAGTGCGGCGCTATCTTCTGTGTCACTTGCAGCCACTCTTAGCAGGTAGTTGGTGAGAGGTTCTCAAATATCACAGGGCCGTGAGCGGGGAGGGAGAGCTCAGCGTATATATTGTTTTGCTCCTGACAATAAGTGAGGTCTGCTAGCCAGTCCTTGAATTTGGGCACCCTGCCCCTCCCCCATCTGCATGCGATTTTACGCTTGGAAACGAGGAGGCCCACCGCCAGAAAGCGTTTAATATGGTCTTTGTACCCGGGGAGGTATCCTAGGAGACCCATTTCTGGTGTGAGATCAAGCTGCCCTCCAACCATGTCTCCCAAGGCCACCCCCACCTCAGCCCAGTATTGCGCTATGGACCTGCATTCCCATGCAACTTGTAGAAACCCCGCTCCCTCCTGCCTACAGCGGTCGCATTTGTCGCTATCTCGCAATTGAACTTTGTGCATTTTTACAGGAGTGTAGTACATCCTGTGGAGGAATTTAAAATGTATGATCCTAAATCTGCTGTGGGCAGTAATACGTTCAGTTTGCTGACAGCAATATGCCCGGGCCTCCTCTGTGATTGGATAACCTAATTCTGCTTCCCACCCCTGTTTTGCTGTCAGGGTGTTGTGCGTCCCCGTCCCTATGGTGGCTTTATATATATGGAACACAGCATGTGGTGCCCCTGCATGTAGCGTTTGGTGCAGTGGGAGCAGTGTGGGGGGTTCCCCTGGGAAAGCAGGAGTTGCGGCCTTTACGTCCTGTTGCAAGCAGATGTATAGGAATCGGTCCATAGTGGTGGGGGGAGGGTCGCCAAAAAACTCTGCTGCGCCTTTGAATTGCCCTCGTTGATACATATCTCCCCAGGTATTGATGCCAAATTTGAGGAGCATACGTTTGCAGATGCCTTCTTGTGTAACTGGCAAATTATGCTGATCTCGTAGGGGAAGCAACGGGGAGTATAGCATGGGAGTTTGGGACCGTTTGGCTATAGCACGCCACTTGTTATTAGTGCAGGCTACTGTGGACCGTTTTCCCCAAGCTGTTTTATCATCGGCGCCCAGGAACCCTGTGAGGGGTATGGGTGTCATAAGCCCCTGCTCTACCGCCAAGTGCGTCATGAAGGGCGGAGGCTCGAGCTAGTACGCGGCATAGTGTGCCTGGGCGCTGAGATAGTAAAGTTCAGGATCGGGCGCTTCAAACCCACCCTGAGCGAATGGCAGTGTGAGGGTGCTCCATTTGATCCGAGGCTGTTTCCCGCCCCATGCCAGGTGGATGTGCTGACTCTTCAGTCTTGTAAAGAAGGGACGGCCAGGGATGAAGGGGATGTTCGTGAACAAATATCAAAATTTGGGCATGATGACCATTTTCATTAAGGCTACCCGGCCGGCGAGGGAAAGCGGAAGAGCTATCCATCTGGTGATCAAGTCTTCCACCTTATTGAGGACCACTCCATAGTTCGCTCTCAAGAGGTCTTCTTTGTCTTTGATTATGCTGATGCCCAGGTAACGGACCTCGTCATCGCACCACTGTAGCGGGTAGTCCATTGGGAAAGGGGTGGTACACCTAGTGAGTTGCATGACCTGAGTCTTGCCCCAGTTTATGGTGATGCCCGAGAAGGCCCCAAATTTTATTATTTCACGGATCATGGCATTTAACCCTTCCGCAGGATCTCGCACATAGAGCGTAATGTCATCCGCATATAGCAATATTAAGACGGGCCTCGTGGGGTAATCTAGCGCGTACTGCTTATGGAGCTGTCTCAGCATGGCAGCCAACGGCTCCATTGCTATCGCTAATAGCAGGGGTGAGAGGGGTCACCCCTGTCGCATACCTCTGGAGATGATAAAGGCAGGGGAGCGTTCTCCGTTCAGGAGCAACATGGCACGGGGACAGTGATATAGCAGTTTAATCCACATGAGGAACCCAGGTGGAAATCCCATATGCGTTAAGACTGTAAATAGGTATCCCCATTCCAGGGAGTCGAATGCTTTGGTGGCGTCAAGGAAGACCGCCACCGCCTGTTCTTCCTGTTCGATACCATGCATGATGGAGAATAGAGTCCGCAAATTGTGCGAAGTTGACCGACCAGGTATGAAACCTGCTTGATCTGGCCTGATTAGGTTGCCCATCAAGAGCGTGAGTCTGTTGGCCAACATTTTGGCTAATATCTTAACATCGCAAGTAATTAGGGACAGAGGCCTATACGAGTCCGTGAAGTCAGGGGGTTTCCCGGGTTTCAATAGCGAGACCAGCAGTGCTTACCGCATTGTAGGCGGGAGCGTCCCTGTTTGGGCCGCGTCTTCATATACCGCTTTCAGAAAGGGGGCCAGCTTATCTGTGTAGGTCTTATAAAATTCAAAACCGAGGCCGTCGGGTCCCGGCGCCTTCCCGTTCCCCATTTGCATGATAGCCCCTCGTATTTCGTCTTCCTCAATATCGGCCGCTAAGAATTCTCGCTGCCTGTTACTTAGCCAAGCCAGTTCTATCTGTTGCAAATACTGCAAAGTCTCATCTTGGCGTGTCGCACAGGTCGAGTACAGCGTTTGGTAGTACGTGGTGAAAACCCCCATTATGGCCGGGGTATCCCGGTGTGTCGCACCCTCCCCATCTCGGATGACCAACACATGGTTCGCCGTTTTTGGTGGCCGGATGGTCTCTGCTAGCGCTTTGCCGGGGTGCTCCCCCTCGCCATACTTGCGCGCCGTGTGGTATTTGCTGCAAAAAAGGCACTCCCTTTCCACTTTGGCTTGGTACTCTGTAAGGAGTTTGCGTATCTTGGCCAGAGCGGGGCCCTCGCGTGCCGCATGAGTGTTTGATTCCTGCTGTTTAATCTGGCGTTCCAGGCTGGCTATAGTTGTGCGAATATCTTTGAGGATGCCCCCGGCTTTGGCTATACAGTGTCCCCTAACAGTAACCTTCAGCGCCTTCCACACAGTGGCCAAGGAGGGTACTGAATCAATATTGAGCTGCAGGAATTCTTCTAGTATTTCCCCCAGTTCCGTCCTAAATACCGTATCAAGTAGTGCCGTGGGCTGTAGGCGCCACATCCTGGGTTGTGGCGACGAACCCGGAGGGTTCATCAGCAGAAGCACTGGGGAGTGGTCTGAGTAGGTGCACGCTAAGTGACGAGTGGAGAGGGCACGCATCGCTATATCTTATGATGCGAGCCACAGGTCCAGCCTGGACCAGTTATTATGTACTGCCGAGTGGAACGTTCCCTCACGCCGCGTGGGGTGGTGGTGGCGCCAGACGTCTACCAGCAGGTTGTCTGCTATTATTTGCTGGAGTAGGCGTTGCGCTTTGGAGTAGTGGTGCGGCAGCGGGTGGGAGCGGTCCTGTGGGGTATGCAGCGTTAAGTTAAAGTCTCCCCCCCAGATAAGATGAGTCGAGCCTATGCTCACTATGCGTGCCCACAAAGTGATGAAATAGTCTTCGTCATCCACATTGGGCCCATAGCTACACACTAATGTGATTGAGGCCGACGCCAGCCTGCCCCAAGCCATGCAGAACCTGCCCTGTGGGTCGAGTGCAGAGCCCTCCTCGATATAGGGCACCGTTTTTTTATTAGGATTGCCGTGCCTCTTGAGGAGGCGGAGTACGAGGAAAAGTGTCTATGGGAGGCCCACCTAGAGGCGATCTGAGGCTGTTGTGTGGGAAGAGTGTGTGTTTCCTGCAGCATAACGATGCTGACTTGATGCCTATCCAAATAGACCAATATGTGCTGTTTTTTTCTGGGGTCGCCCAGCCCCCTAACGTTCCAAGTTAGGAGTCCCATGTGCGCTGTGGTTTTAGCTCTTTGTCCCTCACCCACCATTACCTAGTGTCCCACACACATATATGCATTGTGGATGTGTACCTGTGACTGAGTGTGTACTGTACCCACACAGCCTGTTAACCATAACAAGCTTAGGAATGCCTACCCTGTAACCCCAACGGTCCCCCCACAACAGCGACCCCAACTTGCCGTGCATGGTCCCCTCCCTCCTAACCCCTCCCAATGTAACTAAAAAAAAACGTGTAATCTGTGTCACAGCTTCCCTGTGTTGACAGTGCGCAGACCATGTTATGGGGCTGCAGAGCATCAGCGACATAAGGATATATTTGTACAGTAACATGCAGGTGCTGACATAATGCAGAACGGATAGAGTTTGGGTCTCAGGGTTGCTAGCAAGCCATAACTGCAGTGTCCCCACAACATAACAACAAAGGCAACAGCCTAACAATACAGTCCCCACTAATGGAGGAAAGGGGAACACCCTTGGAGGCGTGTGTCCCAGGGGGCGTGGCGGCGCCTCCTGCACCTTCGTGTCATGCAGGAGGGGGCCCTGGAATGCAAGTTCGGTATCCTGCAGGGTTCTCACTGTCTATATTCAATCTGGTGACAGGTCTAGAGGCCATACAGGGACAACATGTAACGTTACCTGCTGCTTGGAGCAAATGTCTGTGCTGGTAGTGCCCACACTCAAACCTGCGAGTATAGGTCAGCAAGCCCACGTCCGGTGCCCTCAGTCCTCTTCATGATGCGCTGGGCCATCCCTGCCACCTGATGGGGAGTGCTCCGCTCTCTTGGCAGCTAGCACTGTCTTTTTGAAGAAGTCCGCCGCCTGTTGTGGTGTGTTGCATATGTAGTGTTTACCATCGTAGGTGAGCCGCAGATGTGCGGGGTAGAGCATAGCATACTCCACTCCTTCTTGCTGTAACTTCTTTTTCATTGGAACGTATTTCTTCCGAGCTTCTTGGACGTTGAGGGTGAAGTCGGGATACAATGATATGTCCTTCATCTCCCTCGCTTTACGCAGAGCTGTGTTGCGGTCGCGATAGTTAAGTAGTCTCGCGACTATGGGCCGGGGCGGCATTCCTGGTGGGGGCTTCGGTGCCAGTGTTCGATGCGCCCGCTCCACAATTAGCATTCGTGAGAAGGCCTCCTGGCCAAAGCATGTGGTGAGCAGTCTCTCTACATAGTCTTCCAGACTTCCTGTGTTGGTCGTCTCTGGGATGCCGGTAATGCGGATAATGTTCCACCTCGAGCGGGCTTTGATGTCCTCATTTTTGGCCGCGATCACCTTTAGCAACTTATCAATGTCCATGAGTTGCCCCGCCGCCTGAGCGTGGTCGTCTTCAAGAGTTGAGATTCGCGTTTCAGCCTCTTTTATTCTGCTGTCTTGTTTTTCAATCTTTTGGGTAATCTGGTCCATTCTGGCGCACATGGAATCCATTTTCCACTCAATGGAGGCAAAGCTAGCTTTCATTGTGAGGAGCAGCGTCTTCATGTCAACCTCGTCCGTGCCCTGGCTCGCGTGACCAGTGACATCCTGCTCCGTTTTGGGTGGCTGCCCTTTGGGCATTCTGCGGGTGTCGAACGTGAGCTTAGGTTGTTTGCCATCCGGCTTCCCCATTGCCGTGCTGGTCCAGGCAGGTGACAGGAGCACTGGTGGTCACTTAGCTGTTCATCGTGCTGCTCGTCCCAGCAGGTGCGGGGTAACGCAGCCGCTCCCGGACCGCATAAGGCGGCAGCAGTTGCCCAGGATTGGAGTAGCCCGGGTCTCGCCTCCGCGCAGCCGCGCGTCGCAACGGAGGGGCTGGCGCCTCTTCTCCTGTGGCGCCCGATCTTCAGGAAGTTGCAGGCCTGCGTCCCGATCTGGAGGACGGGTCCCACTTGCGGTAGAGGTGGTGGGTCGGGGGCCCGGGAGCACGCCTGCTCTCCCCCCATCCGTGGGTTGGGGTAACTGAATGCCCAGACTGGGACAGCTTGTCTGCAGTGAAGAGGGTTTGTGTGGTTGAGGCCTAGTGTACCCTTCACCTTCAGTGCAGCGCGCGGCCTGTATGGGCGCTGGCAGCCTCAATTGGCGCGATTTCTTTGGTGCTGTGGTCACCTCGCCTGGGGGGTTGCAGGGTCGGCATGGTATTGGAGCGGCAGGGCCACGATGGCCCCTCTCTAGCGCATTCTCGCGTGCTCTTTGGGCGACGATGGGTTCGTGGCGTAATTGGCTCCGTTATGGAATGGGTGGATTTTCACCCCAGCCGGGACTCAACTGAGTGAAAAGCCACGTGGGGTAGGCCCGAGTCCCCGGCCTTGCGTAGCAGTCACTTGCACAGCGGTGACCTCCAGGCGGCACGCGGGCAGTATGTGCGATTACAGCCGTAGAGCACAGCGGACTGTCATTATTAGCGGGTGCAGCCCCAAGGTGCGTAAGTGCCCAGTGCCCCAGTCGCCCCGCCCGGGGGGCAGCAGGATCGGTGCTGGGGTAGCGCTGTAGGGCCCAGGCATGCCCTCTCCGGTGGGTGCACGCTATCTCCGCAGCTGGCAATGAACTTGCGCTGTACCTGGTTATGTGTGGTGCTGACAATCCTTACCCCAGTCAGGGCTCAGTGAATCGGCAGAGTGCGCGGGGTAGGCCCCGATCCCCGGCCTTGTGTGGCCGTCTCCCGCTCTGAGATGGTCCCTGGGCAGCGTGCAGGTCAGATGCTCGGGTGCGGCCCCAAATTGCTCAGTTTCTGCAGTGCCTCTGCTGTCCCGCCTGGGCCACCACCGGCGTGGCTCAGGATGGATGCCGGCGAGTGTCAGTTGGTCCCCGCCGGTGCAGCCCCCCAGGCTCCGCAGGCAGAGGTCCGCCCTTGTCTCCCGCGGCCCGTCCAGTGGCACCACGTCTCACAGGCCGCAGATTTATCCGGCGCTTAGCAGGACCGTTACAGCCGCAGGCTCACAGCAAACGGCTAGCGCCGCCTCCGTTAGTCCTCCGCTGCAGTTTGAGGCAAGGTTTGATGAAAGTACCCCGCAGGATCAGGATGGATGGTGAATATGTTCTCCAGGGCTGACGGAGCCTCACTACAGTGCACCCATCTTGTCAGCCCGCCCCCTAGCATCTTGCATCTGGTTCTTTACTCTTTGGAGTTTTCCTACCTATGGTCCTTGTGCTCTAGGAATCATAACTCATGCTCTAATGGGATATGAGGGGAACGGGTATGGAATTGGGCAAGATAATGTGGCGTTAAGCCCTGCCCAAGGGGAGTTACATTCTGCATGATGCGGGTATCCATATTTCCATGCAACTATATCAGCCCACAAAACTTTAAGATTATGAGAGGATACATACCGTAAAAGCAGGCACTAAGATAATGTGTATTCTCCTGCTCAAAAACAGGTTTTAATTAAAATAGAGAGCTCTCCAATATTTTATATAAGTTGAAATTCTAGATGTTTTGATATTTAAGTCACAGTCTGTGAAATCACAGTTTGTGAAATCTTGCCTTTGAAAATTAACCCTCTACCTGGAAAGAAATCACCCAGTGAAAAGCCAAGGTATTTTGAGCTTCTAAAGACTTCCTAGCATCATGCAGGGCTTTGGAACAAATTAGTTTAAGTGAATAAAAAAATCTATGGCATTAGTGCATTTAGCAGTTGCGCTTAATATACAGATGTTTGGTGCTGTGCCTTCTATTTTTACCTTTTGTATCATCCTTTCTTCTCCTCAACAAATACAATAGGAATATATGTGTCAGCTTCTCATTTATAAGAAACACTCCAATAGGGCCTTTGGCAGCACTTTCATAAATACATTTTGTGGTGACGTATAAGAAATAAGTTAGTTTTATTTACCTCATCAGAAACACGTGGCATGATTTTACCTTAACCTTTGGACATTGGGTGGATGACAATAAAATATGACCAGCTCATCAAAATAAATAAATGATTTAGCATAGTTAAAGTGACACTCATTATTGCTAAGGTTATACTAATCTGAACAGAAGTGAAAAAAGCACAGACATTGCAGACTGAAAAAATATACCAATTCAAATAGGGCTGAGAAATCGCTTGGAGAAATTGTGAAAGATATGAAACATGTTAGCACCATTGTTGGCAATAACCAGAAACAACTTGAACAAATGAGCACAAAATACACTAAAACAAGATGACAAAGCAGAGCCTCTGGCTAGTCTACCTGGTTGATAACAGAGGAGTGTATTTGTTGAGATAAGTGTTTGCAGGGTCCACCTGATAACGGTGTATGTCCTTCCCAAAGAGATCAAAAAGACTGTAAAGAGAAGAGAGAAGGAAGTTGAATCAACTGAGAATCTTGCAAAGGCCTTGTGAAAAGCATTGAGAAGAACAGAAGACCACTGGTCATGACCCGCAACCCACTGGAATCATACCTTGAATGACTTAGATGGCGTCATAGGAGGCTAAGTAAGTCCAAGTTTTGGTTCCAATACTCAAATTCAGAGGAAAATGTAGCTGCAAAGCATGCAGTCCTGATATTCATACCACCCAAAGAAACAAATGCAGGCCAGGAGCAGAGGTTTCACAAGAGTTGAACAGAAAAATGAGCTAATAGAGCAATAAAATCGTATTCACTCATCACAATTTCAGATTTTTGCAATTTGGACTGAACTTTTGACTTGCACTTTGTGAGGTATAGCACCAGAACTGGAAAGGGAGGACAATCATGATAATAAAAATTATCAAGCAGGTTCCTTTCCTTTTTGTCAAACACCTTGGCTTTCCATGTTCCTTTCTGAGAATCCAGACAATTTGAATTGAATTGAACTGAAGAGAACTAATGGTAAAGGTAAGTACATACATATTACAGTAAATCATGTTAGAGGACTAGACCATTTTTGTCGTCTGTGTCAAAGAATGTTCCTCAAATTAGTATATATACATCAAGCAAAGTAACTCTACACAGGGTTGACAATTTTGTAAGGTTAGGCATCCATTTATCGAAGTGCCCTTATCCAGGTAAGACACCTTACAGAAATCGAATCTATAAAACTGAAGAGAGGAGGGTGGGCAATGCTTTCTTTTCGCCAGATAATGGTGTTGCCATGTTATGTCATAAAACACTTCATATTCATTTAATCTCACAGGAATTTGATTCTGAGGGGAGTTGGCTACTCACTTTTTTATTAATAACGCCCTAGTCTCTATCTTTAATCTTTCCAGACCTAGCAGCCCAGACAGTCAACTTTGGTCTGATATCACTCAAGAACTTCTTCAATGCTCTGATGAACATTTTATTTTTAAAAGGGAATTGTAATCAGGTTGTTGACCCTTTAATGACAGAGTTTCTTTGTCTGCTTATGTACCTAATAAATCTGAGAAATTGTTTACACAAGCACTTTCCCAATGCGCATTGACAGATGCTTGGAGACTTTCCAATCTTACATTATGTGAAAACACTTACTAGTCACCTTTACACCACACTCAATAAAGGATAGATTATATATTTATTTCACAGTTCCTATCATAAAATGTACATTCTGCTGACATAGGCTCTATTCTAATTTGTGATCACGCCCCCGTTTCTGTTTATTTGAATATTTTACCCAACCATGTTAAGTCTAATAGGTGAGAATTCAATAATGCATTACTTCTAGACACATCTTTCACTTCTGATTTTTCATCTTTCTCTGATGAATTCCTTTATTTTTATTGATTTTACTCATAGCATACACTGTTTACAACAAGATATGACATTACTGTTGTGTGGGCGAAACCAGTCCAAATGTCCCGTGTGGTAATCAACACAGACAAACACTGAAAGGGCAAACAGTATCCCATTAGAACCTAAGCAACAGGACAATGCAACTGAGTAAAAGGAAAAAACAAGAATCAACGATCTAATCAACTTTGCTTGTCCCTCCAAGGCCGTCACCCCCCCAGAAACCCAATTTCAAGGAGTACAAAAAAAACAATCAATAACACTCAATTTACATGCCACAGCCCCTGTGGGGCAACAATGTTACATTTCATGGTGGGGCCTTGTCAGACTGTTCGGGGGTGAGTATCGCCTTCAGTCTAGTCAAATAATCAGCCCACTATTCCAGGAGGTTGCATCTCCCATCCTGGGCTCTGGCATCGGCTCGGACCAAGAACTCTGCTTCAGCCCAACGAATCACATCCTTCTGCCATGTGGTAATCAAAGGGGCAGACAGTGCCTTCCAGGTCATGGCAATTTGCCTTTGTTCCAATGAAAGGGCCAGATCCTGAAACCCCCTTAATTGTTTTGTTCATTTTGTCACTACCCTGGAATGAAGAAGGCAGAGCGTAGGGTCACAAGGTAAAATGGAAGCAGTGATTTCTGAGATACCGGAAGTTACAGTTTGCCAGAAGCCCACTATTACAGGGCAGAGCCACACCATATGAAGGAAATCTGCATCAGCCTGATGACATCTGGGACAAGTCACACTGACACCAACATAAATGTTGATGA
Source organism: Calotriton arnoldi (assembly GCA_963921515.1). Lineage (NCBI taxonomy): Eukaryota > Metazoa > Chordata > Amphibia > Caudata > Salamandridae > Calotriton > Calotriton arnoldi. Next base: position 29,648 of record CAWUFW010019308.1, on the reverse strand, counting down.
TTCTGTCTGGCGAAAGGTACGTGTGGTGTGTAAAATTAAATAGTGTAAACCTAAATCGGGCATTCCATGTTCCGTGTAACTCTTCTAACAGACCCCAAGCACCGCCGCCATGTGGCATCTTGCAGCTCCACTGAGAATTTCTCCTCCCATCAACCAAGAGCCGGGAACCCAATGCCTGCAACATCTCCCCCTAAGTTTCAGTAAATATGTGATATAGCCTATCCCAATCCAGTTGATGCCACCATAAGCTACCTGTGCCGGGTTCCTGTCTAAATTCCATAATTTCCCCACTACCTCCACAATGCGGAGTATAGTAGGAACTGGCATGGGTCTACAAAAGTACAAAGTCTGTCCTCTACAACTATAACACCCCCAAATCTTAAACCGGGCTGCGGTCCAGATATCCACCTAATAGACCTCCTGCAGCCACCTGCACTGTGGAGGTACCCAAAGTGGGAGACTGGGTGCATACGGTGTTGTTAGTTTACTATGGTGTATATATTCTTCCAACACCATGCCACCACTTTTAGCAAGGCACTAGGAATAATACAGTAAGGGGGGAACCCAAAAGCCATCCCAGTAATGGGATGTAAGAATATCAAGGTGTCATCCACATACTTTGAAACTATATTGTGGTGGTATCCAACGTGTTACCCCATGTTCGTGGCTGCTCTCGTAGCATACAGGCTAGCGGCTCCATGGCCATAGCAAACAGCAGGGGAGACAAGGGGCAACCCTGCCTGGTGCCATGTTCAATAGCGAAGCTATCTGAAATGACACTGCCTGTACGTACTCTGGCAACAGGGCGTTCATAAAGGATCCGTACCCATCTGCAGAACTTGAGACCCAGCCCAAGTTCCACTAGGACCACTTGTAAATAAGTACACCCCAGGGTGTCAAATGCCTTTTCGATATTTAATGAGGCCACCCACCTCTGTGTGTCACTGTGTGGACCATGGGGGTCAATCTTTTTGCCAGGGCTTACTCGGCACTTTCAAATCAAGGTTAAGTAGTGAGACGGGCAGTAGGAATCCACCTCAAGAGGGTCTCACCCGGGTTTCGGAAGTAATATTATTAAGGCTTCCTGCATGCTATCTGATAAGCCACCTGGCCTGTAGGTGCTTGGTGTAGCGCCATGTAATTGGCGTGAAATTCCTTATTAATGGCTAACTGGGAATTCACTACAGTCCCCGAGGTCATGCAAATCGCATCAATGATGATATGTGGATGGTCAGAACATAGCAGCCAGGCTAGTAAACTACTGCCCTTATCTTCTAGGTCATGTTGAAATTTAGTGTACTCTTTATATTTAAAAATAGAGAATCATCTGGAGGCTTCCCTAGAGCAGGACCGAATGTCCTCTAATTTGTGATCGCCATCCGGATCCGTTACCCAGTCCCGCTCTGCAGTCCGCAGCCGCCGCCTTTCTCTCATGAATTCTTTGAATTTAATCATACAGGACTAACTTGATTTTCACTTTATTTGGGATGCCTTGAAGGCCTCAGCCCATGATTTTAATATCAGATTTGTTTCTAAAAAGAAAAAAACTCTCTCTTAAATAAAATACTGAAATCTTTCATCAAATCATACAATTAGAACACTTCTATTACACCTCTAAATCTAAAGACTGCCTACAAGTACTCATCACTGCCAAAGGTCAGTTTAATAAATCCTCCACTGATTTCACATCTTCCTTTCCTTAAAATCTAGAGCCAAGTATTATGGTGGCCAAAACAATCAGACAATTATCTTCAAATTGAAAAGAATAAGAACACAATTGACCTTATCAAAGATTCCCACTCCAAACTATTACATAAAAATTCAGAAATCTTAGAACAATTTGTACAATTTTAAAAAAAATGATATACTCCTGGGCATACTCCCTCTGACTCTCACATCACTAATTATCTTTCTAACTCACACAAATCTTTTGACACAACACTAGATCTCTCAGATCTAGAATAAGATGTTAAATTGCCTGAACTTTGTACTGCTTTATCTTCCCTTCAATCAGACAAAGCTCCAGGACCCGATTGTCTCACTGCTGAATTTTTCATACATTTCAACAAATTGTTCTTTCCTCAATTATCTCTTCTTATCACATCCTTCCGCCAAACAGGTAAATCATCTGGCTCCTTTTCAGGTGCCCTTATTTGTCTAATTTCAAAGGAAGGCAAAGATTTACATCGATGCAAAAATTACATTCACTTGATCCTTTAGCAGCTATTACTCTAGGTGTCAAAAGGCCTTTGATCGCATAAACTTGTCTTTTATTTTTTACACTTTTGATATGGTTTGGCTTTGGGGCAAAAATAATTTCCCTCATTTCTCTTCTCTATACCTCTCTGCATGCAGTTATTTTTGCTAATGGGCACACTTCTCCTATTTCTCTTTGGGGAGAGGTGTGCGTCAAGGCTGCCCTCTTTCACATTTTCTCTTTCATCTGGCACTCGGACCCTTCCTCTCCAGAATTAGACCCAATTCGGCCTTATACAGTTTTTCATGGAATGACCAACAAATTAAAACAGCAGTCCATGCAGATGATGTTTTTTTATTTATATCCCAACCTCACATTTCACTCCCAGCTTTTCTGCAGGAGATCTCTTTTTCTCTCGTCTCAGACTATAAATTAAATCATGATAAATGCAATATATTACCCCTAAACAAATTCACCTACAGACATCATTTCTCTGTAACAAATTTTTCCTGAAACACTTCCAAACTTAAAAATTTAGGGTTATGGTTCTCTCACTTGCTTAAAACATCTATTTCCTTAAATCTAGAGGATCACAGACTTAAAATAACTACCTGGTCACCCGTTGGCACCCCTTGAATCTTAACTCCTATTTCTCTTTGGGGAGAGGTGTGCGTCAAGGCTGCCCTCTTTCACATTTTCTCTTTAATTTGGCACTCGGACCCTTCCTCTCCAGAACTAGACCCAATTCGGCCTTACACAGTTTTTCATGGAATGACCAACAAATTAAAACAGCAGTCCATGCAGATGATGTTTTTTTATTTATATCTCAACCTCACATTTCACTCCCAGCTTTTCTGCAGGAGATCTCTTTTTCTCTCGTCTCAGACTATAAATTAAATCAAGATAAATGCAAAATCTTACCCCTAAACAAATTCACCTACAGACATCATTTCTCTGTAACTAATTTTTCCTGAAACACTTCCAAACTTAAATATTTAGGGTTATGGTTCTCTCACTTGCTTAAAACTTCTCTTTCCTTAAATCTAGAGGAACACAAACTTAAAATAACTACCTGGTCACCCGTTGGCACCCCTTGAATATTACCTGGTAGGGTCACCTGGACACCATTAAAATGATGTTAGTACCCATTGTTCTCTATACTATTTCTAACATTCCCCTTTCTATTACTTTAAAAGTTTTAAAGAAAATAAATTCCATGCTCTCTTCTTTTTATGGAATGGGAAGAAATCTTGTGTAACTCTAACAAAATTAAAATATCCTAAATCAGATGGTGGTGTTAATTTCCCTGATTTCCAAAAATATAATTTAGCCTTTATACTGAAGCAATCTGTTCACTGGATCTTCGAGTCCAGTGATTACTCTCCTTTATGGGTACAACTGGCGAAATATTTTCTCTTTCCTGTTTCTCTCTGTAAATATTTGGCATTCTCTAAAAACGTCAGAATCTATACTAACCTTTTCTTAAACATCTTTGCATCTTATTAAAACCTTTTTATTTTGTTTTTACCATATTGACGTTTCCTCTTTCCTTTATTCTCCCACATGGTGTAACTCCTCCATACTGTACAAGAATAGATGCATTTATTGGAAAGCTTGGAGGAAATGTGGTTTAGTCTGAGTCAATCAGCTCTTTAATATTGGCTCTTTACTTGCTTTTTCTCAGGCTCAAGGCTTTTTCATTTTCCATAATCCTTTCAACATAAATTTCACCTCTTGCAATCTATTATATTAGATGCTCTTACCAAATTTAAATCTTCACAGTTAAAACCCCCATGCCCTCTTCCACTCTGGGTACTCTTTTACACACTAATCCTAAAGCTTCTGCCCTATAAAGTCTTTTATACCAACCTGCCTCCAATAGAACTAAATCAGATATTGAACTGGTTTGGAAGAATGATCTGGGGACTAATTGGACTGCTTCATTTTGGAGACATATTTGGACGAAAATACGGTCATCTTCTTGTGCTGCCAATACTACTCAAACATTATTTTATACATAAAATGGCTTCTATTTTCTCCTGTTACTCTACACTGCGTATACTCTGACCACCCTTATAGCTATTGTTCATGTCATTCACAACAGGTAGTTAGTTTTGCAGCACATGCTTTAGACTTGTCCTCTTGTACACACTTTCTGGACACAAATATGCAATCAAATAAATGCTATTTTTAATTCCTCAGAACCCTTTTCATTTACTAACATCTTTCTAGATAGCTTATTTACTGATTGGCAACATCGGACCTTACATAACACTCATTGGCCTTCATTTAGCAGTCGCATATCAACAACTGACAAAAATTTCCTAGCTTGATGGGATGTGGTTTGATATAACAATAAACTTGACAGCGCCAACATCCTCCCTATTTCACTTGCTATTACACGTTCTATTTTATGAAGTCCCATTACAAATTTCATAGATGGCCATGCTAAATCCTCTCTTCATCATCATCCTATGTGGGATGAAGTTTCTAAACCTCCTTGTTGTTCACTTTTTTCTTCCACAGCTAATGTATTCATTTTCGTGACCTTTTATTGTTTCAACTCATTATAAACATGTATTCCATGGTTGTTATATTTTTCTCACATTGAACCTTGCATACTTTTATCATGACAATGCCCTTTTCTTCCCTTTCCCCTCTCCCTACTCACTTTTATTTATAGCCTTTGAAATAATTTAATCCATTATCATATCTGTATTTGTTTTAATCTAATACATTTCTTCTAAACTAAAAAACAAAAACCATCCATTTGTCGACTTCAAGCTTCTTCATGCTCTACAAGCTGCCCAGAAGTATGATGTAGGTATGTGTAATTTGAATTTGAATCTACAGCCCAAGAATCCTTCTCAACTCCAGCAAACAGAAATATTTTTCAAAAATATTATTCAATATCCCTGCCACTAATGAAATTGAACTAATATATGTGTCTCATTCAATTTAATTCATTTTAATCATTTAAATGCCTTTGACATATCAATGTTTCCTTTCTGCGTACTTCAAAATCATCAAATGTTTTTCAAATTCATTATTTAGTGTATAGGTGGTTTGCCTACAGATGTCATGTACCTTAAGAGTTAGAAAAAGAATGAAGTAAACAGAAAATAGATTCATTTATGTTGATTACAATGAATACTTTATCAGATGGCATTGCTTTGGGGAACTGAGGCAATTCAGATAAGCAGGGCTGGAATGCTGAAGCAAGTTAAATAATTGATGTCCCCCAAGGGCTTGGGTGTGCGGAGTCGGAAAAACTTGAGGGTCCAAGCAGGTGAATGTTGATGTATTTTAAATTGGACAGCAATGATTTTTAGGATGTGCATGATGTTTCTCATGAAGATATTCTTTATAATGTTAAAGGGAGTTGATTTGGGATAATTTGCATGCTAATGCAGGAGACATTGGTGAGGTTCTATATGGTATTAAAGAGATTTCTTGTACAGGAGGATAATGTATTTTGCTGACCAAGGAATAGTGATGCTGGCTTTCTGGATCAGAAATCAACCCTCACAAGATGCAATTGGGGACAAATCAATGCTGTTCATAGGTTTAGAGAATGGGGTGAGACCAGATTTCAGCCACCAGGCAAATCAATGTTTCCTTATGAATACTTTATAGAATCCTATTCCATTCATGTAGTGAGAATTATGCTTTTGACTCTTCCTTCCAAACCATTGTGTGTGTTTCAAGTGAATAATTTAAGTATTGAAATACCTATAATAAGCAGAATCTTTGAGATTTAGACTACTCTAAAAGGATTTTAATCATGCTATATTTATGAAACAAGCTCAATTAAATGCTGCCAAAAGCAATTTACTCCAAATGTTTTGAGTTTTGCAGACATATTAATTTTCTGAACATTAAAATGGATAATGTGTAAATAACTCAGAGAACTATTAAATTCTAATCATTCCTGGTCTCACCTAGGATTGTTAAAGTAATTATGTGTGATTTAGCTTGAGTAATGCATTACAGTAATCTAGAGTATCTTAAATTGATTATCCCTTAAGTATTTCCTTTGTTCTTTTCTCTTAATGTCTGTTTACAATTTAACATTGCAGAAGATGTCCAATTTTCAATTAATTATCTGTAAGGAAAAAAGAGAAGGTGGGGTAGAGTCCATCATTTCTCCATCGACTTCAACCCAAATAGAATACTTTTCTCACTGTGACCTTAGTACTGTGCTTGCCTATTGATGTATAAAGCTTTTGTCATAACACTTCATGGTTGGAGGATCTATTCCTGACTTTAAATACATTTCTAAAACACAGTCTTAGGAATACTATATGGTCTCTAGATATAACCACAAGAACACTGGGCCACATTTACTAAACCTTGACGCAATGCAGGGCAACAAGCAAAGTTGCTGAACTGCATTGTGTTAAAGAGAGAGAGAAGAAATGCTCCATATTTACAAAGATATGGAGCAATTCAGATTTTTCCTTATGCTGCTACACTTTGTGCAGCATAGTACCAATGCATTGACCCTTGCACCATGGTGCAAAGGGGGCCGGTGTTACAGTCAGAATTGTCCCATCCTGCACATAAACAACCCTTAGAGGCATTTTCCTTTTTTCTATGAGGAAGTAACAAGGAGAAATACAAATATTTCTTCTCATTGCACCTCACTGGGGAAGACATAGCATTTTGACGCATTTATAAGTTTAGAAGTATTTGTAAATCTGGGAAAGTGCCAAAATTGATGGGTGGATGCATGGGAACGACCATGCTCTACCCATATATGCCTCCCAGCTCGTAATGCAGCCAAGCTAGTGCCTTGCATTTCATTTCTTTACAAATCCACACAAATCAGATCTTGCATGGCTTTGTAAATATTGATGAAGCCTTCGTGTTGTCCTTGTGTTGCCTTGCATGATATAAGGACAATGCAAAGGTTTTTTTTTTTTTTTAATTACGGAGTTTTACATAGCGCGAACTTGACCTGAAGGTATCGGAGCGCTTTACATGAGCACCAGCTGCGTTACATGAGGACACATCCATTTTTGTTAGGCAAGGGGAGTTTAAGTGATTTGCCCAGAATCACAAGATGTTGTGTGTAGAAAGTAGCTCAAGGAAGGGGAAATATACCCCCATAAGAACTACTTATATCAGAGTCAATCCTCTGATATACATGCTGAGATATAAATAGCAGTATTGACTGAAAGTACTAGAACCTAGAAGAAGTATCATTTTAAAGGTGTTACATCAACCAATCAGAACCATTGGTATCTAGTCCCATGTATTCATAATTGAGATAATCTCTATCAACAATAGTTCGTAATTAGGAATTAGCATCGTTTCAATCTTAGACAAGACAGAAACTACAAAGTATAGGGCAGGTTCAACAAATCTGTCATCCAGTATGGCTCAGTTTTTGGTTAGTTAAAATCTAAGGGGCCGATTATGATGGCGGGCGGATCGCCGGCCTGGCGGGTGCTGTTTTACCATATTACGATGGGCAGACATAGCCCAAATCCCTACCGCCGCAGTGTTTTTAGTTCCGCCAGTAGTTTGGTTCCGCGACGAGGGCGGACGAAGCCAATAGCGGGAGACCGCCGTGCGGAATGACGTGTAGACCGCCGTCCGAATCACAATGCCTCAAATAGGCAATCGGACCGCAACGGAGAAACCACCCATTGAAACACGGCAGAAGCAATACTGCGGAGGAAAACGGGAATCACAGATAACTCCACGCGTTCGCTACCGCTATGGATCCTGCTCTACAAGCCCTACCGCTGCTGTTCCTGATCCGCGATCAACAAAGACGACGCCGCCGTTGACAACACTGCAGGTACGTCAATGACACACATCCGCATACAACACCAACACACACCAACTGACCTGTAAATGGCCTCCTGTCCACAATAGAAATTCTGTTGGTCACAGGACCATATCCACCAGTGTCTTCATAAGGTGCTGCAAATCGTCAAACCACACCTCCGCATCGGGGTCATCCATCAACAACGTCATCACCGCATTATCCCGGTCACGTCACCGCAGCGGTGAAGACGCGAGAAAAGTTCTGCACAATCTAGTAGGCAGGTCCAGCGGCATGCATGGGCAGTCTCAGGGACGTGAAAGGATTATGTTGGCCCTGGGCCAAATGTATATTGTGTGCCTCTGTTGGTAGCAGCTGTCATTACCTGATACCATCACAGCTCCTACCATCCCACCCTGTTCAATATCAAAATGTGTGCCCATCTGATATTCAGGGATAGTGATGTATGTGAACAAGTTCATAGGTGTATTGTGGCAAAACAACACCTGCATAGTAATGCCAAATAGGTACTTGTGGTGTTAAACCCCCTTACTGCTAGTGCCAAGATGAGTATTAGGGGGCAAAACAACACCTGCTTAGTAATGCCAAATAGGTGCTTGTGGTGTTAAACCCCCTTCCTGCCACTGCCAAGATGAGTATTAGGGGGCAAACCCCACCTGCATAGTAATGCCAAAAAGGTGCTTGTGGTGTTAAACCCCCTTCCTGCCACTGCCAAGATGAGTATTAGGGGGCAAACCCCACCTGCATAGTAATGCCAAAAAGGTGCTTGTGGTGTTAAACCCCTTCCTGCCACTGCCAAGATGAGTATTAGGGGCAAACCCCACCTGCATAGTAATGCCAAAAGGTGCTTGTGGTGTTAAACCCCCTTCCTGCCACTGACAAGATGAGTATTAGGGGGCAAACCCCACCCGCATAGTAATGCCAAAAAGGTGCTTGTGGTGTTAAACCCCCTTCATGCTAGTGCCAAGATGAGTATTAGCGGGCAAACCCCACCTGGAACATACACATGTGTAGTTGGCATGTTCAGGGCCACATACACCTCAACACCACTGACAAGGACAGGCCAAGCACACTGTGTGACCACTCAACTGCACACATCCAAATATACCCATGTGAGTATGAAGACAGGCCTTCACAAGATTACCACACACACACTGCTGTTCACACATCCAAACACATCACACAGACATCACCAACCTTGGACACCCCGCAAGTTAGACTGTGTGTAGAATTCACCTCTGTTGTGGTATAGCCCCCTAACATGACATGTGTACAATTATACTAAAATCAACAGCGAATGATGATTGCAAGAGTACATCAACACCAACAAACATCATTGCACCCCCAAACCTCAGAGTCAAGCAGACCAAAAGTGTGTGTTACGTTTGCCAAACAATGACAAAGTGAATGAAGTAAATGGCAATGTGGAAGTGCCATGCAGAGCATGTGGCACATTTATCCATACCCACACATTAAAATGTTTAATTAAGCAAGGGCAGTAACAAACTATACGACAGGAGTAACAGTGTTTATTGCAAAATATCCTGATAGGCACAACAATTCAAACAAATAAAAGGCCATTGGCCAGTCCACAGTTCAAACAATGCACATGTGTGCATGAAAAAGTTTACAGTGAATGTGTAACACCGTACACTGCCATGTGAATGACCAAAGCACCGGGGATATCAAAGCTCAGTCCAGGCACCGCTGTGGGAGAGATGGGTATGGGAGGGGGTCTTTGCCTCAGACTTGCCTGTCAGTTAGACTGGGAGGTGGCTGATTGTCGTGGCCAGTGACGGAACTGGACCTGGGAGAGAGAGGATCATCAGAGCCAGAGGCAGTAGTGGCTGTGGCAGGCGTAGGGCTGCTTGGACCGGGTGGCATGGTGGCACGTGGAGGCGGAGAGATGCTGCCGTGAGACACATAGGCAGTAGTGGCTGTGGCAGGTGTAGGGCTGCTCGGACCGGGTGGCATGGTGGCACGTGGAGGCGGAGAGATGCTGCCGTGAGACACAGTGGGTGAGGGTGAATGTTGAGGGCTGCCTCTACACTTCTTGGGTATCCGATATTGCAGAACTGTTTTGGGAGTAGTGGGAAGTGTGGCTGGCATAACAGAGTCCCTCTCCACCAAAGGTGTAACAGGTGCAGGTGGCCCTCCTTGTGGGGATTTGCTGGATATGGACTTAGCCTTGGTTTTTGCTTGCCTTTTGCCCTCCAGCCCCTGTAGTCCTGGTGAACCCCTCACATTGCTCTCCAGACCACGCTTCACAGGGGTGTGGGTGGGAGTAGAGGTCCTGGGTGAAGTAGTCTTAGGGAGCTTTTTGAGCTTTTCCTTTTGAGGCACCAGCACCACAGCAGGCATGCCAACTGTTTGTCTGTCAGTTGGAGCAGTTGTGTGGATGGGAGGCTCTTGTGATGGGTGTAATCGTGTGAACCGTGAGCTAGAGGCCTTCTTCTTTGCCTGATGCCCCTGAGAGTCATGTGAAGGGCTTTTTTCTTTGCGTCCCTGTGTGCCTGTGTTTATTTTTGGGGATGGTGTCTGTGGTCTGGCACGCTTGGAGCACTGCTGTCGTGTGCTGCGTGTCGACGACTTGGGGCCTGAGGGCTCAGTTGTGTGGTCACTCTCCTCCGGGGTTGCCACTGGCAGGGTGGTTGTTGAAGGCATTGGGGCTGGACTTGGATGCTGTGATAGCTGAATGGCTGCCGTCACGGTGGAGGACAAACCCAGGACAGTCCTGTGTAGCCCACCCACGTCCGAATGAATGCCCTCCATAAATGCCAGAACCTGTCCCAACTTCTTATCCTGATCCTGGAAAGCATTTAGGAGAGCTGTCTGACCCACACACAGCTGGCGCAAGAGTTCTACCGCCTCAACACTGAGGGCAGCAGGGGAGACAGGGGCAGGGGCAGCAGTGCCTGGGGTGAAGGCGACTCTACCCTTAACAGCCCTGCGGGCACGGACAGCACTAGTGGTAGTAGCCGGGATGGTGGGCACTGGCCGATGTGTGGTGGAGGAAGAGGCAGCATTGTCACTCCCTGTGACCACCATTGTCGCTGACTCCCCACTGGAGTCAGATGATGTTGAGGTTGGGCTTTCTGCGCGCGAGTCCTCAAGGACACTCCTGTCCCCCTCCGAGGCGCTGGTCACCTCAGTGTCAGGGATCTCATGGCTATCATGCATGCCACATGCTTCAGCACTGGTGTCCGTCTCATGGCCTTCCGTGCACTCGGTAGATGCTGCAATGGACAGAGACATAGGTTCAGTACAGTGCCATACACACAAACATCAAATGCAAGCACAGCACTAAACTAGATAATGACAACCCCAAGTTTCACAACACCCTGTGTAGTCTGCATGTGCAACAATCATGCTAAACACAGAAGATGCATGGAAATATGCATTGTTTACATCAATGAGCCATGTGAGGTTCACACAGGCAAATAGCAGGTCCCTGCCTCCTTGTAATCGAACATAAACATCTCTGCAAGCATACTCACGTGCCTGTATGTGAGAGAGGCATACATCTCAGCATGTTGCCTCTGTCACATATGGAGTCACTGTAAGGGGACAACACAGATACAGATTCAAATTTGTACTTAGAATGTCCATGAGCTACTGATGTCTAACAAGTTGAGCAATTCATCACGCAGACTGTTGCACGTTGGTGTCAGATGTGTAGTTCACACCATTTACAAGTCCTGCAGTGCACACATCATTAAATGCACACTGACATGATGCACACTGCTGTACACTGCCTGGTGATGTCCATGACACCCAGAATGCAGAAGATGTCATAAGGCCACATCTCATCATGCAATGTCAAGGGCCATTGTATGAAACACATGATAAAGTCCATCTAGGGAAAATACATGACACCTGCACTCAACACATAGGCCACTGAGAAGTATTTCATCAAAATTGACACATCAGCAAGATCAGCAATGGCTCCCGGTCGCCATTCATGCAGTCACTCACACCCAAAGTCAGCCTACGCAGAATACTCACCACTACCTCCCTGCTGATGGTCCCTCAAACGTTCATACAGCTCTGGCTGTGTCACAGACAAGATGCAGGACATTAGTGGAGTCATGGTTCGGCGCGCCAACCTGCCACTTCGAGGGAGCAGCCCCACCGTCATCTCTGCCATGGTCTTGCTCAGACGGGAGATGTCGTCCCACCTCTTGTGGCAGTGTGTGTGCCGTCTGTTGGATACACCCAGAGCCTGCACCTTCCGTGCAATGTTCTTCCATGTTGCCTTACGCTGGTGGACCTTCAGCTGCAGGCATGGGAGACAAGAAAAGGAAGTATCAGATACCCTGTGTCATTCACACTGTGTGTCAGTACAGGAGAACATAAATGCATGGCACACAATTCGCTACATCTTCATCATGCATGTATGATGCGGCACACAGTACATGGCCATCTCATACACATGCACAATGGCAGCACAGACAGCTATGTGCAGAAGGCCCTCATCTGTGATGCAGTATGTGAGTGAGCATGACATGCAATACAGTGCTAATGAACTGTAGTGGCAGACTCACTGTGTCCACCACTACACACCCCTCAATGCCATTGGCCTGTGAATGGCTCAATGCATTTTTCAGGAAACATATTGGGACATAATCTGAATTATCATTCCCTTCTCACAATGTTAAGTCCTCTATTGTGCAATTCTCAGGACTATGATGGCTCAGTGAGTATTAGGTGTGTGGACTAAACACATGTTTGACTCAGTTCAGTTAGGCATGGCTCAGAGTAACATTGGACAGTGTCTGTGCAGGCCAGAGGAACTCACACTGCGGTTCAACATGGTCCCTCAGATAAATCACATGGATGTACAGCATGAGAGGGTGAAAAGTGCCAACACATGTGAGACTGAACACATGTTCAAATCAATGTAAGGATGACATCTACTACTTACATTGATGTGAAGTGTCATAGTTGCATTAACATCAAATGGGTTCCACTCATGCATTGGACTATTGTGCATGATGCTCACATCAACATAGTGCACTTAAGAAATATACAACACACATAAGTCATTGGTCCATTCCAATATACATTTCAACAGTCACATATGAGGTTGTGAAGAGTGAGTGGACAGTTACATCACATGGCACAGTAAAAATTAGTCCCGCCTTGTACTGTTTCAAAACACCATCGTATCTGTGTGGTTGTTTAAACAATGCATGTCTCCCCTTACCTTCAATCAACGTATGTATGTGTGGAAATAAGCCTACAGACACCATTGACATGAAGTTAGCATGCATGGCAGTGTAACACACATTTACATCACCTAGTCTCAGACCAACATGTTTATTAAGTTTGTGCAAGAATGGCTATAGGAGTGTCCATTTTCTACACATAATCAAATGCAATTTCCACAGAACATGTATGGAGCATGCCATGGTAACTATTAGGATGCCTGTACATCGACTTGCACTCACAGGCACATACTACTGCACAGCAACATCATGGTATCATTTTGATCACTCTCACACTTGGAATCAGGAACACTTACCAGTACATCTGGCACACCAAAAAGCCTCCCATACTGTGCAAGGACCTCGTCCACCAGAAGCTCCAGCTCCTCTGTAGTGACGGGACGGGCCCTGACATTCTCTGTTCTCGCCATCACTGGGTCCAGGATACTGAAAAATATGCAGTTGTAGAGGAATGGCAGTCAGCAGTGTCTGAATGCATGTGAAATGTGTGGCTCTCCCACAGAGATTTATAGGCCCCTGGGGTGGTATCAGTGGCAGTCAGCTGCTGCAATTGGTCCACCTGGCTGGCATCTTTCAAGTGTGGCCAATGAGCGGACCCGCGGTGGCGGTGCACGCCTACCGCGGTTTTCAAAGTAGCATTTCACTACCGCGATCGTGGTTCCCATTGTCTGCAATGGCATTGGTGGTGTCACACCGCGGAGGCCAGGCGGTCGCTTCCGCTATGCTGCATCTTTCAAGTGTAGCCAATGAGCGGACCCGCGGTGGTGGTGCACGCCTACCGCACATATGGACTACGCACATTATGCACTAGCAATGGCAATAGTCAAATTTAACAATTGAACACTATGCCTCCATAGTGTTTTACTGCACTTGTTTTGTACAATGAATGCTAGTGTAACATTCAACTCACTGATGCCTACACATGCCATGTCTGTGGAAAATGTGACATGCATTGCCATGCACTTACTCACGTCACCTATGATATGTGTGTGGGTGTACATCTATTGGTTGTATAATGTTGTCTCAGGTTTGAAATCAACTCAATGTGTGAGATGGCTAATCAAACAACAGTAATGATTGCCTGACCACATAATGGTGGTATTTTACTGTGCCCATAGCTGATTTAAGTAGGATATGTGATCAGCTTACACACACTGTGCACATTGTGATGATAACTAGTGGTCTGTGCAACTTAAGCAAGAAGGTGTGGCAGGTAAAGCAGCTACATATGAGTCAGCAGTGTTGCTGTCTCATACATCTGCTGTGTCACCTACTCCTAGGTCTGGGGACACCAGATGTATTGGTGTACCATTCACAACCTCTGATTATGTTTTTGGGGTAGTCAGTATGAACAACATGACCACTTGTAAAAACACATGTGGTGAAGGTGTCTCTGCATCTGAGTCGTGGATTAAGCAATTGTTGGAGTACATTCATTGTTTCTGCTGCGTGAGTCAAGATGTGAGAAGTCGGACACATCTCATTGTGTAATTTGAATAACATTAGTCCTCTTCCATTTCATGTAGGCGACGACTAAATGTGCACCGGCCTTTCACAGTCCAGGCGGACATGGAGGATGTAGACATCATCCGGAAATTTCGTCTGGATCGCGTTACACTGCAAGAGCTGTGTGCTCAGTTGGAGCCCCATCTGAGGCCTCAACGAACATATCCAACTGCCCTATCCCCAACAGTGAAGATCATGGCAGCGCTAATTTTTTTTGCTACGGGCTCTTTCCAATACACGGTGGCCAGCGCCGGTGGGATGTCGCAAGCCACATTCAGCATGGTGCTCTGGGATGTGGTGTCCACAATGATGCTATACAAGGACCAATACATACGATTCCCAAATACAGCAGAATTGCCTGCTGTGAAGGCTGGTTTTTATGCCCTTGGCCACATTCCTCATGTAGTTGGTTCCATTGACGGCACACACATTGCCCTTGTCCCACCACAGGCACGTGAGCAGGTGTATAGGAACAGGAAGCACTACCATTCCATAAATGTGCAGGTGGTATGCCAAGCTGATATGATCATCAGCCATGTTTGTGCGTGATTTGCTGGCTCCGCCCATGACTCCTACATCATGCAGAACAGCATTGTACCCCGGCTGATGGAAAATCTACATCCAGAGCATGCATGGCTTGTAGGTGAGTACACTGAGTCAAGTAGTGTGCTGTGTGTGACATGCTGTTCTCGTCAACTGTTTGTATCACAACATTTCTCTGTGTATGTCACACCTAGGTGACTCAGCGTATCCCAACAGGCCGTGGTTGCTGAGCCCACTGCGGAATCCAAGTACCCCGGGTGAAGTCAGCTACAACGAGGCACATGGTAGGACACAACGTGTGGTGGAGCGCACTTTTGGCCTCCTGAAGTCCCGATTCTGGTGCCTGGACAAGAGCGAAGGTGCACTGTTGTATTCCCCACAAAAGGTGTGCCGGATAGTTGTAGCATGCTGCATGCTACACAACCTTGCCTTGCGCAAAGCCGTTCCGCTGATCCTGGATGACGATGAGCAGCAGATGCCCCCTCCTGCACACCCACACACTACCAGTGCAGACGATAGTGGTGAAGAGGAAGGTGTTGACCTGCGTCAACCGCTCATTGCCAACTACTTCCCTTGAATGTAAGTGACTTTGTAGAACAGTGACATTGTGTGTTTGCTTGGATGTTAGTATCAAGGCATAGAGAATTTTAACTGCTGGCTGTCGTGTGTGTGATAAGGGCTGATGTGTGTGGCACAGGGTATTTGTATCCAGGTACATCATGTGTATGTTGAGGTTGTTGATCATTGCTATGTGTGCTTGTTTTTGTACCTTGATACCTAGTGTTGTGTTTCAGCTGTAATGGCGTCACCTGATAAGTAAATGTCATTCTCTTGTGTCTTTCTAGGTTCATTCACCCTCTCAATGCCTCCTCTCCTTCAGAGCTGTTGGAACATTGAAATCTGATTTGTCATTGTACATACTGGAATAAACATGTAGCTCACACAGACATACGTATGTGAAGAGTGTTTATTGAAAATTAGTTTTTGTGCAAGTGAAGGGAATATGTACATAAATGTGAACAGTGAATAAATGAGTTGTCAGTCATGGTAGATGAGACAAATAGTGTAGTCACCACAAAGCTGAAGTCACACAGTCCAACAGACTCCAGTCCAACATGGCAATGTGGGCAAGGATAGTCAACATAGTCAATGCAAAGGGGAACAACAAGATACCATCATGGCTGGCTCTGTGAGTGGCGTTGGTATGGTGGCCTGCCACCAAATCCTCCCCTGTGGATTCTTGGACGGCCCCTAGTGCGTTTGGGAGGGGGGGCATCTGCTGCAGGGTCAGTGGTGTCTGAGGACTCACTCTCCTCCTGCACACCCCTCTCTGTGGCTGCAGCTGGAATGGTGGGCTGCACAGCAGGCAATCCACTGGAGGGGGGTTGAGCTGCACTTGGGGCTGGGAGTCTGTCCCTCAGAACACCCACTAGCTGGCCAACAAGGTCGACAAGTTGGCCCATCCGTGTGTCCATGGACTGCTGCAGCAGGCGGATCTCATGCATGTCTTCAGCAAGCTGGCCCATTACTCCATGGTTCTCTTGGTAGGCACCAAGGACTCTTGCAATGGTGGCCAGGGATTCAGGGTCATTGTCCTCCTGTGTCTCTGCCCCAGTTGTACTCCCACCTGCCCTCCTGACACGAACCTGTGGCATCGTCCCCCGACGCACTGGCACACTCTCCCTGGCATGCTGTGATTGTGTGGTGGTGTTGGTAACCACCGTGGCAGGGCGTGTGTTGCAGGCAGCAGTGGTGATGGTGGTGGTGGAGGCCACACAGGTCGTAGTGGCAGGGGGCAGCACAGTTGTTCTTGCTGTGGTAGTGGTGGTGGTGGAGGCCACACAGCTTGTAGTGGATGGGGGCAGCACAGTTGTTCTTGCCGTGGTGGTGGTGGTGGTGGTGGTGGGGACAATGAGGGCTTGAGACATATTAGTCCCTGCCACACCAGAGGGGCCAGCTGGAGAATCCTCGTACGAGAATGTTGGGGAATCTGCATCCGAGAGTTCACGTTCCGGGGGGGGGGGGAGACTGGCTCTGCATGTTGGTGTCATCCTCTGCAGTTAGTTGTTGATCTCCTGTTGAACAGAGGTCATATGGTAATTGAGTTGCACGCAACAAGATTGATGTTAGACAATTGTTTGAGACATTTGATACAACAAACACTTTACAATGCAATGACTTTGTATGCCTACTATATACTGTGCACCATGACATGACGTTGAGGTACATACCTTAGTAGTCCATGGTGTCCGTTGTGAATTGAAACTTGGTGCAGTGTACAGATAGTGTAACTACACGGACATGTCCTCATCTACCTAATTGCGTGACATCAACTTTCTGTTGTGCGTCTTTTCATTTAGCTGTTCATGTAATCTATTTCAACAGAGCTAGAAGGAACCATTGTCATGTTATACATAGCTTTGGAAACACATGTACTTTCCTTTTTTTCATGTAGACCATGCATGTTTGGTGTTGAGATGGGCCTTCATGCTCAGACACCTTGGCACTTCCACATTGCATTCTCTGCTGTGCATGATTGTGGGATGCATTTGTTTCACTTGTGACTTGATGAGTATGAGTTCAAAATATGTGACAGTTACGTGCACTTAGATGTCTGCACACTGGATGTGGCATTTAAAACTATGCCAAGTTGGCTGACATGTTAGTGCTGATGTGGTTATGTGGCTACATGCATTTAGAAAAGGATGGCAGTGTGCATGCAGTCACTACCTACGTGTAAGTTTTGGGAGAGCAATGCGATAGCTGCCCCATGCTTGTGGGTGTGGGGAATTCTCCATCCTGCTCAGCTGTGGGACAAGGGGGCCTGTTGGGAGCTGTAGTGCAGACTTCCCAGCCACAAAGACCCCTCCCTGTTGAGATGGCTACCTACTTGTAAGGTTACACATTGGAGGGAAATGGCTGCCCCATGCTTGTGGGTGTGGGGAATGCTCCATCCTGCTCAGCTGTGGGACAAGGGGGCCTGTTGGGAGTTGTAGTGTAGACTTCCCAGCCACAAAGAACCCTCCCTGTTGAGATGGCTACCTACCTGTAAGGTTACACATTGGAGGGAAATGGCTGCCCCATGCTTGTGGGTGTGGGGAATGCTCCATCCTGCTCAGCTGTGGGACAAGGGGGCCTGTTGGGAGTTGTAGTGCAGACTTCCCAGCCACAAAGACCCCTCCCTGTTGAGATGGCTACCTACCTGTAAGGTTTTTTTTTTTTTTTTTGTCCTCATTTTACGAAAGGATGCTCTGATTTCAAAGAAGATAAAGCCAGTCAAACCAATAAGAAGCAGAAAGGCACCCGGTCACTCCGTATCAGAGGATGGGTAGATTTTACCCCCGGGGTCTATTATCTAACCCTGGGCAAAGCACTACGCTACGCTCGCGTAGTTTGCGAAGTTTGCGCTACTTCGCACAACGCGAATTGCACGTAGCACAGTGCAAACACGCGTAGCATAGCGTAGTGCAGCGGTCATTTTGCTTGCTCGCGGTCCTCAACGTCAAGTTGGCGACCGCGAGCAAGCAAAATGACATCCCGGCGAGACTTTTTCTCGTTCGCGATCAGCAACATCAAGTTGCCGATCGCGAGCGTGGAAAATAAACTTCCCGGCGAGATTCTCAACGCGGGAGGTCAGGTTTCTCATTGCGAGTGGTCGCGTATGCTCGCGACCGCTCGCGATGAGAAACTACCAGTCCGCGTTGAGAAAGCTGCCACTCGAGTAAAAATCTACTCGAGCGGCAGTAAAAGACAGCTCGCACTGTGCAAGATGCCGTTTTCAATGATTGCACAGTGCGGACAAGCATCCGGCACTGTGCAATCATTGCGAACAGTGCACTACGCAGTTCGCGTAGTGCTACGCGTAGCTCGCGTAGTGCGAACTGCACTTTGCGTAGCTTCACGTAGCGCTACTTCGCGAACTACGCCCAGGCTTACTATTATCTGAATAAGCCTCATTGTGTTGACCATGGCCTCAATACTTTTACTAGCCGGTGTGGTCTGGCTTAACCAGACCACCATCATGACGGCCGATAGAGCAAGTTTGTAATCATTGGACCATTAAAATTCTTAAATTATATTTCTTACAAAACCCACCTAGATGAAATGTCAGTAAGTTGAAACCTATGAAAGAAAGTAGTGAGAATAGTATTCTAAGAAAGACTAGAAACATAAGTTAAAAACCAGGTATCCCAAATATCCCAAAATTTTGTTTTCTTGACCCGCTTATTTGCACGATCAAGTTGAGCAATTTTCTGTACTGAACCAATCCATTCAATTTTAATAGGGGAGAAGGAAGGATCCATTTTATACAAATCTCCTTCGTGCCAGAAGTATTAAAACAAAAAAAGCACCTTCTGATTTTTAGAAAAAGTGGAGTTTTCTAATCCACCTGGGATCACCCCAAAAATAACTGAGGTACCAGTCAACCCTATTTCTCTACCCATAATGTCGGAAATGATCTTACCCACATGATTCCAAAAGGGCTGGATTGAAGGACACTGCCAAAACATATGCAGCTTGTTCGCGTTGTTCTCATCACATTTCGGGCACTTCTTTGTCACACCATTCCCCATCTTTGACAGTTTCAACGGCGTCCAGTATGCTTTATGGATAGTGAAAAGATGGTTTCTCTTTAAAGGTGCAGCTTTCACATATGACCATAATATAGACAGAGATACTTGCCCCAAGGTTTCGAGGTCTTCATCCGGCAGGTCCTTCTTCCAGCTCTCTGTAAATGGGTTCCGAGTATCCTCCCCAGTCTCTATTATCAGCCAGTACCATGCTGCTACCTCTTTCTGCGTTGTAGATCTTGTAGATATCCTATGCACCAAGTCCCGATTTCCCTCTATCTCTTTTCCTAATGATTTTTTCCAACTCAAAATCTGATAATATTTAAATTTCGAGACCGAGTTGTTTGATAAGTCGGAAAGACATTGCCAAGGAATCAGCTCATTGTCCACAATTAATTGCCCCCACTTAAGTATCTCGGATTTACGAAGAGGGAGTGCGAGTGCGTCCAATAAACATACTGGGGTGCCTGGGGAATCCCATAGTGGTGTTTCATCATTATAATAAGGTATATGCAGCATTGCCCTTACCTGCGACCAAAGTCTAGTTGCGGCTAAAAGAATGTTCAGCCTAACTTTTTTAAAAAAATTGGGATGCCCAAACTTTAAGAGAAAAAAGTCTGCTTGATTCCTATATATCATTGTTAAAGCCTTGAAGAGTGGAGAGAAAGCCGAGCTATCCTTTAAAAGTTGGCGTGAATTTTTCAAATGGAAGGCACAATAATATATGTAAAGGTCCGGGGTGGCAATGCCACCATGGATTTTTTTCCTCCTGAGCTTCCTTTGAGAAATTCTTGGTTTTTTCCTGCCCCAGATAAAAGAAGAGAAAAGTCCTTGCACTTTCCTAAACCAAATTTTCGAAAATTCTAGTGGTATGGAGTCAAATAGGAATGTGAACTTAGGTAAAATTGACATTTTGAGGAGGTTAGATCTACCCAAAATAGAAAGTGGAAGGGTCTCCCATGCCTGTAGCTGTTGTCTCACGCTGACAGTTGTTTTATCAAAATTTACCTGTGCTATCTTATCTATGTCATTTACTATTTGAACCCCTAGATATCTTATTTGATGTTTTAAAAGATCGCTCTTATAGTGACTATTCCATGTCATTAGCTCTGTCTTCTGCTGGTTAATTAAATAGCCAGATACCCTCCCAAAATTCTCCAAATGCTTCCAAATCTCGGGAGTGAGCGCTCAAGGTCCCCCGTCAAGATCATGAGGTCATCGGCGTACAGGCCTAACTTCTTTTCCCAGCCATCACATTTAAAAGAAAAGATGCCCTGACAAGATCTAAGTTTGCATGCTAGTGGTTCAATATACATATTGAACAAAAGGGGCGAAAGGGGACATCCTTGTCTAGTACCTCTAAAGATTTTTATTTGTTTTGTTAGGTTACCATTAACCAATACCCTGGCAGAAGGATCTTTATAGAGAGCCCTCACTGCTGCTAAATAGGTTTCTCCTAGGTTAAAACGTTGGATCACTTGGAGTAAATAGGGCCAATTGACCCTATCAAAAGCTTTTGCAGCATCAAAAGTCATAATTGCCAATGGGGTCTCATATAAATTCGCCAGGTCAATTGCACCGATTAAGTCATGAGTTAATTCATGAAGCTGCCTCCCCTTCATGAATCCCTTCTGATCAGGATGAATTATAGACCCTGCTACCTTATCTAATCTTTTCGTTAGGATCTGAGTATACATTTTGTGATCACTGTTCAAAAGAGAGATAGGCCTGTACGATTCGCAAACCCGTGGATTTTTGTTTGGTTTCAGAATAATAGTAATAGTGGCTTCATTCCAAGACAGGGGAGATCTTGGGAAGATACAAAAGCAGAGTTAAAAGTTGAAGCAAAATTGGAGCTAACTCTTCTATAAGAATATTATATCATTCATTCGGGATGGCGTCAGGACCTGCAGCTTTTCCTTTCTTCAGGGTTTTAATAGTATGTAAAACTTCTTCTAAAGTGATTGGGTTGCTCAAGTTGTCTCTATCAAGGTCAGAGAGTATGGGAAATTGCAAGCCTGTGAAGAAATTTTCAATAAGTTCTTTACTCGGGGTTAAATCTTCCGCATAGAGATCTTGGAAGAAGAGAGCAAATGCTTCCCCAATCTCTGTATCCTCTGAAATAATTCTTCCAGATGTTGGGCACTTAAGATCTTTCACCATGTTTCTGGAGTAGTCCGTCTTGGCTTTCCATGCGAGAAATTTACTGCACCCCTCTCCATATTCGTGATGGGATAACTTACTTGCTTCCCATTTCCTTTTAGTTATTGCCTCTAAATAAACCACTAGCTCATTTTTGGCTATGGAAAGTTTTTGTATGTTATTTACATCGTTCGGCGCATGTTCTAGCACCGCCTGCTTTAAGTGTATTGTTGCTTCTAACGTTTTAATTTCCTCCCCTAATTTTTTGTTTTGGGCTATTGAGAGAGATGTAAGTAAACCTCTCAGAAAAGCCTTATATGTATCCCAAACTATGTGAGGAGATGCAGAGTTTATATTAAATAAAAAAAATCATTTGTGTCTTTTTTAGCCTGTCAATAATTAGTGGTTCAAGAAGTATTGAACGATTTAATGTCCATCTACGCGAGGGAGAGCTCTTTGGTAAAACAATTTCCAGAAAGACAGCTGAATGGTCTGATAAATGTTCTGGAAGATGAGTGATTTTTACCACATTTACTGGTGGTATGGTCAACCAAAAAGAAATCGATCCTTGATCGGTGACCACATTTTTTATTGTGGAAAGTAAACTTTCCCCCTACTGTCCGCGGGTCAAATCTCTTTATTCCCCATATATCTGAAATACTCATATCTGACATCAATTGTTTCAGGATTTTTCGTGTGCTTTGTGTGGCCCCTGCAGCTCTTTTAGACGTGGAGTCATACCTTGGATCCAGCACTACATTGAAATTCCCTCCCATTATAATGGGATCATTGGCGTCAACTAAATGGAGAAACAAAGATTGTAAATGGGTCGGATCGTCCAGATTAGGACCATAGTATCCCACGAAAGTAAACCAAGAACTGTTAATTTTTGCACTGGCAATTATCCATCTACCATGCGGGTCTACTGTAACATTTCCTAAAATTGCTTGTGAAGTTTTTTAAAAATAATAGCAACTCCTTTCGTGGGAACGGTCTGTGTTGTATAGACACAATGTTCTATCCATTTTTGGTTTTTGAGTATCCCCACCCAATCTTCTTTACAGAGATGTGACTCCTGAATAATCATCACATCATATTTCCCAAGACGCAGATATTCTAGAATTTTTCTTCTTCTTGGGGAAAACCTAAGCCCATTCACGTTCCAGGATAAAATGTTCAAATTTTTTGATCTACCCAGATCTGTCATGGGAAAATAAGTTGTTTAAGTATACTTCTTGTGACTCTCTTCAAATTTTTTTTGATTTCAGTAATTTCTTTCATAAATGAGGACCTTTTTTAAATTTTTTTCTCCCTCATGCTCCCCCACCCTGTGCCTAAAAACAACCCCTGTGTTTTATATTTTTTATTTTTGTTTTCATTTTTCGAACCACCCAACCCTACCCACCCTGGGGAACCCTCCCTTAATTCTAGAGGTATACTGGAGTACCTCCATTTCGGACTCTCTCTCTCTCTTTCTAGGCGGATATATAAGGAAGAAGAAATCAATTTCAATTGGATGTACCTTTAATTTGTTCAATCCAAGAGCTAACTTCAGCGGGATCCCTGAAGTTATGCATGTTGTTCTTCCACATCACCTTCAGGGAGGCAGGGAATTGGAGTTTTGCAGTTGCACCCATGCTCTTCAGCTCTTGTATATATTTTCCCAACTCCCACTGCCTATCCTGTGTGGTGCGTGAGATATCGGATCTAATCCGGAAGGACCAGTCTCCTTTATTATAGACTCCTTTTTTAAGGCCCTCTACCAAGATTTTTTCTTTTACTTTATAGGTTTTAAAATTTACTAAAATTTTCCTGGGGGTTTTTTTTCCGGGTCTTTTGGTAAAGGGATCTCGATGTACTCTTTGAACATCATTTTCCAGGGACTGTATATCAAGTTCTGGATTTAACTCGTTAAGGAGATTAATAATAAAGGATCTTATATCTCCCCCTCGAGATCTTCTGGGATATTCAAAATCCTAATATTATTTCTTCTCACGTTGTTTTCTAAGCTTTCAAGCTTATCAGTCAATACTCTTTCCTTTTGATTTAATTTCAAGACATCTGATGTATTCTTTTCCACTTGTTTTGAAAGGTCTTCTACTGCTGCTTCCACTACCTCCACTCTTCCCATAATATCATTTATTTTGAGTTCGAGAGTTACCTACCTGTAAGGTTACACATTGGAGGGAAATGGCTGCCCCATGCTTGTGGGTATGGGGAATGCTCCATCCTGCTGAGTTGTGGGACAAGGGGGCCTGTTGGGAGTTGTAGTGCAGACTTCCCAGCCACAAACACCCCTCCCTGTTGAGATGGCTTCCTACCTGTAAGGTTACACATTGGAGGGAAATGGCTGCCCCAAGCTTGTGGGTGTGGGGCATGCTCCATCCTGCTCAGCTGTGGGATAAGGGGGCCTGTTGGGAGTTGTAGTGCAGACTTCCCAGCCACAAAGACCCCTCCCTGTTGAGATGGCTACCTACCTGTAAGGTTACACATTGGAGGGAAATGGCTGCCCCATGCTTGGGGGTGTGGGGAATGCTCCATCCTGCTCAGCTGTGGGACAAGGGGGCCTGTTGGGAGTTGTAGTGCTGGCTGCCTGTACATGTGCCCCCATGTAAATATTGTTATGTACCTTTGTGGTGAATGAGAGGGAGTTATTGTGGGATCTGTGAGACATGTTTGGGGAGAGTGTGGTGGACATGAGTACATTTAGGCCTAGGAGGTGTTGCTTTTTAGTTGTGCAAGCTACTACATAGCAGTGTTATGGCAGACTTTTGTTGGTACTTACCAGCCTCCATTCCCCCTCAATTCCAGTGCAACTCTCTGGGTGCAGTATGCCAAGCACCTTCTCCTCCCATGCGTTGAATGTTCTTGGTGGAATGGGAGGGCCACTGCCAGTCCGGTTTGCCAGCTCACGGTTCTTGCTGTTCTTCTCCTTGACCTTGCTCTTGAGGTCAGTCCACCTCTTCCTGATCTCCTTCCTGTTGCGTGGAACTTGCCCTACAGCATTGACTCTGTCAACTATCCTTTGCCAGATTTAATTTTGCCTGGCTGCTGGGGTCTGTTGGACCCTACTTCCTAAAATATATGGCTCAACTCTTATAATCTCATCCACCAGGACTGACAACTCACCATCAGTGAATTTTGGCATCTTCTGTGCCATGGTGTGTGATGTGCTGAGTGGTTAAGAGTGCAGGTGTGAAGGTGGTGGTGGTGATGTGTGTGGTGTGTGTGTGTTTGTGATGGTGTGATGTGTGCAAGGTTGCCTATCCTTTGTGTGGTATTGTTGGGCCCTTCAGTTCTGGAGTTGTGCAAAGAATTGTGGTCATGCAGGGGCTGGTTTTATGCTCTGCTATGTGGGTGGGTCCAAACGGAGTATTCATGTCAGGTGTGTTGTCTGTGTTGAGCTGGGATTTGTAGTTTTTATTTGCCAGGGGCATGTGTCAATGGGGTGTGTTAGCTGTTTTTATTGGCTGAGCCAGATACACAGCCACATTTGGTAGTTTTGTGATGTAGTTGCTTTCGACCGCCATTACTATTTCCGCGCGACCGCCGCGGTCGGACTGCAATAGTCCTTCCTCCGGCTCTCCCATTCATCATTGATGACAATCGCGGCGGTCGGAAACAAGCGGTCGTACCGCAGGCACCGCGGTAACATCATAATTGCACTCGTGGAAATTCCGCTTGTGTATCGGCGGTTTGTGAGCTTTCCGCAGTGAATCCGACCGCCGTGGCCGGAATTTCGCCTTTTCCGCACGTGCCCGGCTGTGTTTCTTGGAATCCGACCGTGGCAGTGCATCGTAATGTGATCGGCGGTGGTGCCGCAGGCCATGCGGGTGGTCTTTTCCCATTGCCACTGCGGTCGGAATGGTTTTCCGACCGCCATCGTAATCGACCCCTAAGTCTTGCTAATACTTAGCAGACACTTTGGGATCCTACCACAAATAAGTGCTTCCGATTAAATAGCTACAGTGAACAAGCTGTGATTAGAGTAAAAATCACATTGCCATTCACATGCAAAGCAATCCTCCTCTCCTTACCATTAAGAATTGCTGGTGGGGTGTTTTAGATCTATTCAGACGGTACAGGACTGTAGGGGAAAGGCAAAAAGGAGAGATGACAAAGCATATCCTTGCCAAGTGCCCCAAAAGATATCAATTTCTCAGAGAACAGCCCCATACTGGACTCTTTCTAAAGAATGGTGATTTGGTTTAGGCAGTTTGAGCTAAAGCCTATCTTGGCCCATGTGAATCACAGGAAGGGGCAGGAGAACTTGCAAAATGCCTTCACTGCTTCCAAAATGATCTTCCAAGCTATTTTCCCTCTTTCAAATGAATGATCCCAGCCACCCAGAGTACATACATTTTAGAGTATATTTTTTAGTTTGAATTTATTAATGAAATAGGTATGATAAAAGTGTTATTTTTCCAAGAAACATAACCATATTAATTTCCCTCCATGTATTGAGTATACATACCTTTTATTTCATACTATTAACTGGCTTCTGGAATACCGAACTTAGGAGGTCATTACGATGGCGGACGGAAAAAACAACCGACCGCCATGGTAGCGGGAAAACACCGCCCGCCGCTACCGCGGGAAAACCGACGGCTAGATTAGGATCTTCGGCGGTAAAACTCCAACCGCGGCGGAAAGGAGACCCGAGAATCCACCGTACGCCTGCGGAAAAGGCCCAAACCCGTCCGCGGCGGTCGGTTTTGCAGCGGAAACAGCCCAAACGCCCGCAACCACAGCGGAGACACCGCCATCAAAATTATGATATTCCCGACATCCCCGCGGTGCAGTGCGCTGTTTCCGACCGCCACGGTCGACAACATTGAAGAATCAGTGAGACGGCGGAAGCGCCATAGCCGAGCCACCACTGCGGACGCTCCGTTAAAAAAATGGCGGTAGCTAGAAAAACACACAACATGGCCACAAAGTGCACCAACCATACAAGGCATGCACCCAAAAATAGCTAACACAGCCCAAAGACACACCCCCATGGGAAACTCCAAAACTACAAATCCCAGGTTCACACACACACCACACCTGCTACCAATACCCCATCCTGACACACCCACAGACACCAGTATAAATCCAGCCCCCAACAGACCACAATTCTTTGTAAAACTCCATAACTGAGGGGACATCCACCACAGATGACAGGAGAGGCAAATCTGCACAACACACACACATCACCACCACCACTTCCACACCTGCACCTCTAACACCTTTGCACAGCACACACCATACACATCACAACCACCACTACCACTCCCAAACCTGCACCCTAAACACCTTGACACATCACACACCATGTCACCACAGAGAATGCCCAAATTCACTGAGAGTGAGTTGAGGGTCATGGTCGATGAGATAATCAGGGTAGAACCACAATTGTTTGGTAACCAGGTCCAACAGACACCACTAGCAACAAGGACGCAAATGTGGAGAAGGATAGTAGAGAAGGTCAATGCAGTAGGGACCGTGCCACGCAATAGAGATGAAATCGTGAAGAGGTGGCACGATCTGAAGGCAGTGGTCAAAAAGAAGAGAGCCAAGAACCATGAGCTGGCTCACAGGACAGGCAGTGGCCCTCCCGTTCCACTCAAAACATTCACTGAATGGGAGGAGAAGGTGCTTGGCATTCTACATCCAGAGAGTCTCTCAGGAATACCCGGGGAGTGGAGGCTGGTAAGTACAAACAAATGCCTAACATCACACAAATGTTCTGTCTTGCACTATTACAAAATAATACCTCCTAGGTACAAATTCATTCATGTGCACAACACTCCCCCAACACATCTCTCACAGATACAACAGACACTCCCCCTGAAGCCCCCAAAGGTAGTTAGCAACATCACCATGGGTACATGTGTACATGCTGCCAGCACTACAACTCCCACCAGGCCCCCTTGTCCCACAGCTGAGCAGGATGTAGCCCTCCCCCCACCCAGAAGCATGCCTCAGCCATTGTGTGCTACACCCTCACCTAACAGGTAGGTAGCCATCTTTACAGAGAGGTGGGTGGGAGTTTGGGAGGCCTGCACTAGAACTCCCACCAGGCTCCCTTGGCCCACAGCTGAGCAGGATGGAGCACTGCCCCCACCCAGAAGCATGCCTCAGCCATTGTGTGCTTCACCCTCACCTAACAGGTAGGTAGCCATCTTCACAGGGAGGTGGGTGGGTGTTTGGGAGGCCTGCACTACAACTCCCACCAGGCCCCCTTGGCCCACAGCTGAGCAGGATGGAGCACTGCCCCCACCCAGAAGCATGCCTCAGCCATTGTGTGCTACACCCTCACCTAACAGGTAGGTAGCCATCTTTACACGGAGGTGGGTGGGTGTTTGGGAGGCCTGCACTACAACTCCCACCAGGCCCCCTTGGCCCACAGCTGAGCAGGATGGAGCACTGCCCCCACCCAGAAGCATGCCTCAGCCATTGTGTGCTACACCCTCACCTAACAGGTAGGTAGCCATCTTTACAGGGAGGTGGGTGGGTGTTTGGGAGGCCTGCACTACAACTCCCACCAGGCCCCCTTGGCCCACAGCTGAGCAGGATGGAGCACTGCCCCCACCCAGAAGCATGCCTCAGCCATTGTGTGGTACACCCTCACCTAACAGGTAGGTAGCCATCTTTACAGGGAGGTGGGTGGGTGTTTGGGAGGCCTGCACTACAACTCCCACCAGGCCCCCTTGGCCCACAGCTGAGCAGGATAGAGCACTGCCCCCACCCAGAAGCATGCCTCAGCCATTGTGTGCTACACCCTCACCTAACAGGTAGGTAGCCATCTTTACCGGGAGGTGGGTGGGTGTTTGGGAGGCCTGCACTACAACTCCCACCAGGCCCCCTTGGCCCACAGCTGAGCAGGATGGAGCACTAGTCCCACTCATAGGCATGTGACGTCTGTGCAGCCGCACATGACACCATGCCACTTAGTCCACAGTCACCAACACAAATAATGCAAAACAGTTGTGTTGTAGTCACCATGCACAAGTCTCTGTTCAAAATTGACCCACATTGTGTACACTGTGCCAGGCATCACACACTGCAACACTAACAACGATCATGCTGCCCTGCAGCAGTGTCTGGCCGTTTGTATGGCAAAGTGCAAATCACCCATGTCATACCACAGTGTTGCAATGTAAACAGTGGAAGTGCAGTGCACCCAAAAACTACACTGCAGCTGGAACTCACAATGCTAAACTAAGCACATCCCAAATGTCCTGCAACACACCCAGCTACCACAGTGCTGCACTGAATTGCAGAACAGCACCTTGTCTGAATTAAATTGTCAAAGGTGTCTTGTTTGGACCACCAATGTGTGTATGCATTGACAATGTTCACATCTCACACTGTCTGTCTGAACAGTGCTGGTATAGTCTGGCCCCAAAACCACACATTGTCTGCACAGGGCTGAGTACATCTCACACACACACACCACTGTTGACCACAACATGTCCGTGTATGGATGCCCTGGAACAACTGCTTCACCAGTACTGGGCTCATGTTCTCAGGTCCACAAATACCATGAAACCATGACAGTGTGGAAATGTATGCTGGGTAAGATCTTCACCCTGCTGTATGTCACCACTGTGCTACGAGACCATACCCCTTGCCCTATTGTGCCTTCAAATGTCGGGGGAGTGAACCCCACGGTGGAC